>JAYRCH010000377.1:0-384284 GCA_037179445.1 Phengaris alcon alcon
AGAGAAGGAAATTTTATGCTCACTTTTAAAATTGAAGGACAGGTGTATCATCTCATTGGTAGCCGTTTACCACCATCAGGCCAAAACCCACAGTTTTTGCAAATATATTTTCTTGCGGATGCAGACCAGTTATCGTTGCGATCAAGCATCGCACCAACCTTAAAAATGGATTTAATTCGCGAATTACAGACCGCTTTGAATAATCATAACGTGTATACTCGTATACGAAGTTTTAAACAAAACTTAGAACTTAACTCTTCAGATAATTTAAAGTTAATTATTCATTCAGATCGCACTCCACAGACAGCACACAGAGGCAGCTATAATGCTCCTACTGTAAACGAGGTAGCCGTTCTCTTGGTCGATGAAGACAAAGGTTCAAGGATATAGTCTTACACGGTAGAGACGGACAGCTCAAAAGAGTTTCTGAGCTACATCGGTCCTATGATCCACTACAGTATCCTATAATGTTTGTGACAGGAGAAGACGGTTATTATTTGACTATCCCTCAGCAGGATTCTGCGAGTAATAAAACTGTTTCGTGTATGCAATTTTATGCATTTAGATTAATGTTTAGAACTAATTCTTTTAATCCGTTACATTATTACAGATACTTATTTAGTCAATATTGTGTTGACATGATGGCGAAAATGATATCGGAAAGATTTAATTATATTTCTCGGAATCAACAAAGACTGAGGGCTGATGACTACATTCATCTCAGAGATGACTTAAATCATGACGCAAATGTTGACCCATCAAATATCGGTCAACATGTCATATTGCCATCGTCATTTACGGGTTCTCCGCGTTTCATGCACGAGAAAACGCAGGACGCGATGACGTACGTCCGAAATTATGGTAGACCTGACTTATTTGTCACTTTTACATGTAACCCCGAATGGCCTGAAATTAAAGCGGAGCTGCTACCAGGACAATGGTCTTTCGGCCGTCATGACATAATTTCACGTGTATTTCATTTAAAGATGAAGAAATTCATCTAATTAATTGTCAAATAACAGATATTCGGTAAAGTAAAATGTTATATGGCAAGTGTGGAGTGGCAAAAGCGCAGTTTACCTCATTGTCATTTGGTGTTCTGGCTAGAAACTAAAATACAACCAGATGAGATCGACAGTGTCATAGTTACGGAGCTACCCGATCAACAAATTGATCCGGTACTACACGACATTATAACTAAAAATATGGTACCCTGCGGAGAACATAACTTAGCTGCACAATGCATGAAGAACGGTGTCTGCACAAAAAAATACCCACGCCGTTGCTGACGCCGCCGCCGACTCATGAACGATACCCAGACCGGAGAGGATGGGTATCCAGTTTATCGTAGGCGCGATACAGAATGGCGGTCGGAGCACTACGATACAAATCAGGGGCAACATGGTGACGATAGATAATAGGTGGATTGTTCCATACTCGAAAACTATTTAAATGGCAGGTACATAAGCACATCTGAAGCTGTCTGGCGCTTATTTGAATTTCCCATTCACGACCGGCATCCTACTGTAGTGCATTTGGCCGTTCATCTAGAGAACGGTCAAAGGGTGTATTTTACACCAGGGACAGCTCATCAAGTTGTCCAAAACCCACGCAATACCACATTACTGTCATTTTTTGCTCTCTGTAATGAAGATGAATTTGCGAAAACTCTTCTGAATCATGAAGTCCCGCAATACTATACATGGGCAAATAATAAATTCACTAGAAGGAGGCGTGGTGAAGATGTAGTTGGACATCCGGGGATAAAAAAAGATGCCGCTTCAGGTAGATTTTACGGGATACATCCATCCCAATCAGGGTGTTTTTATTTTAGGATTCTACTGCACCACGTACGCGGTCCGACCTCATTTGCATACCTTAAAACTGTAAACGGTATTGTCAAAGAGACGTATCAAGCAGCTTGCCGTGACCGAGGTTTACTTGAAAACGATGACCATTGGGGTAACACTTTAAGCGAAGCTTCGTTATCACATTGTCCAAAAAAACTAAGGGAGTTGTTCGTAGTCATACTTTTATTTTGTGAACCATCGGAACCATTGAAGTTATGGGATACTTTCAAAGATCAGTTCCGTGAATATATTAGACATCGTATCAGACAACAAAATCAGGATAACACTTTACCCTTCACTGAAGTCATTTATAATTAAGGATTAATTGAAATAGAAAACAAACTTCTAGAATTAAACGACAAAAATTTAAGTGATTTTGGATTACCTTCTCCCTTTTCGTACCCAGAATAATACTATTGACACGATGATACAATACAGTGGCGTGCACAGGATTATGACACTGGGCATGCGGCGAAGTACTCGGTCACAAAAACTTTTTCGTTTATAGATTTTTAGCATAGCTACAGCCAAGCGACGGATCTCTAAGTCGAAACCATGCCAACAGAGCAAGTCTTAGATGTACTACTATTCATGTACATCTTCTACGGCAACGCAGACAAAACAGCGATCGATCGTCGCGGCGGAAGAAATTCTAATAAGTAAAATAATAAGCATATTTTAAAATATTATAACTACTCACCAGTCAGCTTCAATTTTCACATATTAAAGGTTCCGGTTACTTGAGATTACTATATCCCGATGTAAATTACTAAATAATATGTAAGGAATTTAGGAAAACAATATAATTTAATATTGTGTACACAACCACACAGCCAGTTATACGTTTCATAACTTTTAACATGAAATTTTCGAGTAACATTATTTTTTTGCTGGTTTAATTGTTGTAACTCGGGTACACACCTACCTTTAGACAGAATTTGAATCTTTTCACTGAATGAAAATTGTGAGAAGTTGTTATTTTTAATTTTTAATAAACACACATTTTCAAAACCTGACAGTCAAATAACATTTTAAAAAAATCGAATAACTCACTAGTAAAAGCTAATCACTACAATTATTATAGAAACTCAGTAATAAACTGTTAAATGTACACACTTTCAAATGTTAAAATGAAAAATCTTTAAAGAAAACTATAAATAAACTGGAGCGATTAAATTGTAAACAATGCTTATCACATGAAATATGCAATATGGCCCCCACACAACACAAAACGTTTCTTCTATTTAAACAAATAATACCTTACTAAACAAAAATGCATATTGTGCGTACATGATTCATTAGATTCGCGTCGTATTGTTTTTACTCGGATTATAGGCAACGAATAATTTCCAACAAGCCAGTTCGGCGGTTTTCGGAAGCGATCGGATAGCCGAACCGAAGCTCTCGGCTCGGCTCTCGGTTCGGCCATCTCCCGCCGCATGACTTCGCTGTTTATTTATGTCGATATTCATGGGTGTGTGCGTTTGCGAAGTATAAAAATTATACACACATGCGATGGTTTTTCCTGCAGAACTTAACGGCATTAGTTGCTATTTATAAAATATTAGGCGTTTTTAAGTTATTATATTTTTTAAATTAATTTATTTACTATTAATTAAAGTCATCTAAAACGTACGAACGTTTTATTAAAATATCTGTGAATGACAAGTAAAGCACTGCATTTCTGCATATATGGAGCGCACGCCCCTGGTACAACAGTATAACAGAAATGATCCAACAGCGTTTAGCGTGTGCGTGCGTGAACAATAACATGGGGAGATTATTTTTTTTGGACGCACCAGGAGGCACCTGAAAGACTTTTCTCGCAAATTTAATACTTGCTAAAATACGGCAATCAGGGAAGATATCGATTGCAGTTGCTTCGTCAGGAATTGCTGCAACTCTCTTGAACGAAGGAAAAACTGCTCACTCTACGTTTAAACTCCCGCTATCCGTATCTTTAGATCAACGGTCTACGTGCTCTATTCGGAAAAATGGGCCTCTTGGTAAGCTGCTGCAAGACGCGTCGTTGGTAATATGGGATGAATGCACCATGAGTCATAGAGCTCATGTGGAGGCCGTGGACCGTACTTTCAAAGACCTCCGAAGCTCTGCTAATGTCATGTGTATGGTATGGTATCACTTTTGTATTTGCTGGAGATTTCCGACAAACGCTTCCAGTCGTCAACAGAGGTACGCGAGCAGATATTATGAAGGCATGTTTAAAATCGTCTCACCTTTGGACATCTGTTCAACATTTGAATTTGCGCACCAATATGAGAGCTCATCTACATGGAAATACGCATAGCAATTTTCCACAACAGCTGCTGAAACTTGGAAAAGGAAGTTTTCCATCTTTCAATTTGGGCACCGATTATGCGGTTACTTTAGATGAGTCTCTAGGCCAAATAGTCCATAATTTAGATAGTCTGATAGATGCTATATATCCTGACATCGAAAACTTACATCAAAATGATTTTCCTTGGCTGTGTTGTAGAGCAATAGTTTCTCCCAGGAATGAAACAGTCAACGAAATAAACAATTTAATTATGCAGAAAGTACCGGGTGAAGTTAAGTGCTATAAATCCATAGACACCGTCACTAACATCGAGGACGCAGTGCACTACCCCCAGGAATTTTTAAATTCTCTAAACCCCGCTGGGCTACCACCTCATGAACTGTCGTTAAAAGTTGGCACGCCGATAATGCTTCTCAGAAATTTAAGCCCCCCCAACATGTGTAATGGCACGAGACTTCTTATAAAGGAGCTAAAAGATAATTTAATAGTAGCGAATATTATCATCGGCCCTGCAGCTAGTGAATTAGTTCATATACCAAGAATACCCATGATCCCTACTGATTTGCCTATACCCTTCAAAAGGCTCCAATTTCCAGTAAAAATTTCTTTCACACTAACGATAAAGAAATCCCAGGGCCAAACATTCAAATTAGTAGGAATTGATTTACGAAAAGAATTTACGTTGCCCTATCACGGGTCGAGGCTCTCGACCATCAGTATATTTTGTTACCTGAAAATAATTTAACGTCAAATGTTGTTTATAGAGAAGCTCTACAATAATCGCTTTAATAGTTATCTATCCTAAAACAACGGGTTGCACTCCGGGACTGCCGGCAGGAGTGAAAACTTTGTATTAATAACATTTAAATATTTTCATCATTAACAACTTTAACATCCACAGAAAGACAATCTGTGCAGCCTGCGGATAATGACTGCGTCGTCGATGTTAGTGTCGGTGTCTGTGAATTGACCTGGGAATCATTTTGCTGACCGTGTCTTTCCTGGGTAGGCTTTTTGTAACGGTAACCGTCATCCGCACGCCGCGGGCGACCGCTATCACTACATCACTACATATTATAAAACAAAGTCCTTGGCCGCGTCTGTCTGTCTGTCTGTTCGCGATAAACTCAAAAACTACTACATGGATTTTCATGCGGTTGTTACCAATCGATAGAACGATTCTTCCGGAAGGTTTACGTATATAATTTGTTTAGTTTTTGTCTACATTTGACTAATATATATTGATATTTGTAAGAGGTGTCGGAAAAAATTAAGCCATTTGGGAGTTTTCAACGAAAACGCTGCCTAAACCCTATGAGATATAACAAAACAATGTATGGCGGAAATATTATTCTCTTTTAGATCTACAAAAAAATCCGCGATAGCATATGTCTATCTTTCAAGGTTAACTTGCTATATCCATTATATTTTTTAGAAAAATGATCATTTCTAATGCGGTAATTGTAAAGCTAATCAGACTGATTCAGTATTTACGCTTATCATTTTAAATGAGTTAATATTCTTAAGCATTTCATGCAGATTATTTTACCCCTACACTATAATATACTTTAAATGATAATTTAAATTAATAACACTATATATTTTAAATAACTTAGAAGTTATCGCAAAATAACAGCGCGTGTTTTCGCAGCGCAGCGAGTTAGGCCGAATGCGATTATGCGCGCTCGATCTTTAAGAATTATTGGGTTTTTTTTTTGTGTTCGTTGTAACTATGATGGATAGATACTTAAATAGGTACCTATTTATTTAGTGTTTGTTGTATTGTTGGTCCTGAAGAGTATAGGTATTTCATACGATAAAAGTATACCCATCTACTTATTTCATTGAGTTTTAGTAGGTACCTATATTAATTTGTTTCTGTTTGTTTTGACTAAATTTCGCCCGTTTTGTTAGAGGTTTAAAGACATTCTGTAGTATTAGTATCAGTATTGTACCCGTGCGAAGCCGGGGCGGGTCTCTAGTATATATATATAGCCGATCGTATAACCGCCTCCATCCGCTAAAGATAAATTCTATAACATGCAATCTATAACTATACAAATTTCATCTATCTTTATTCATAATTACCGAAGTTAGCAAGGGATTACATACAGATGGACAGACGGTCGGATAGTCGATAGAGCGAAACTATAAGGGTTCTATGTAGTTACTATGGAACATTTGTCAGAATAGTGGAAGACTAACATTGAAAACTAACATTAAATAAAAACAACTTATATTATCTTACTTTTGTGTAATTATTTAATTTTGCACTTACCACAATGCAAAACAATTGTATATAAAGAAATTTACTAGGTACTAAAAATGCTAAACGTTTGAGCATTACTAAATTTCAGTAGAGAGGTCTTTCAACAATTTTATATTTTAACAACAGCTTTGCCGACGTTTTCTCCAGCCAACATTCCAATGAACGCGTCGAAAATGTTCTCGAAACCTTCCGTCACATGATGCTTTGTTTTGATCTGTCCACTCTTGATCCACTTGATGAGGTCTGCGAAGGCCTGGGGCCACTTGTCCTTGGGACTCCAGCGATTCACATGGAAACCTTCGACCTTTATCTGTTTGAAGAGAAGACTAGGCTGGAGGATGGTAGCTTTAGGCATCTGCTTCGGATTGTCATTGTACGCGCTGATACTTCCACACACAGCCACTCTTCCGAAGTCATTCATCTGACCGATGATAATACTGCTAATTTCGCCACCGACATTGTCGAAATAGCAGTCGACTCCTTTAGGAGCTGCTGCTTTGAGTGCAGCGTTGACATCGGCAGTCTTGTAATTAATGGCTTTATCGAATCCCAGTTCCTTCTCCAAGAACTCAACTTTATCGTTTGATCCAGCGAATCCGATGACTCTGCATCCCTTGATCTTGGCAATTTGTCCTACAAGAGTTCCCACAGCCCCTGCGGCTGCAGTCACGACGACTGTTTCACCAGGTTTGGGTTGGCAAATTTCTAGAAGCCCAAAGTAGGCAGTCGCGCCTGGCATACCCACAGCTCCGATTCCTAGCTCATTTGGAAGACCGTGCATATCAGGTAAAAGATATTCTTTGTAGAGATTGACTTGGGACTCATTGATGATGCAATAGTCGCACCAGCCTTTATGTGAGACGACTCGTCTGCCTACTGGGTAGTTCGGATTCTTACTCTCTTGAACCAGACCGACTTGGAAACTGAACTGATCATAGGGAACTGGGTTCCTGAGGTTGTAAGCACGTAGATAAGGGTCCACACTGATCCATTCTGCTTTGACAAGGATTTCTCCATCTTTCAGCGGTGGTAGTTCATACTCGACTATGTCGTAGTCATCCCGCTTTGGCATCCCTTGGAAATATTTCTTCACCACATATTTGCGTGCCTTTACCATCTTGATTCGGGTTACCTGGAAAGAAGTAGGAATAACATCAGTAGGTATTGAAATGTTACAAATAGCTAATTTTACCTACAATGTATTGTGATTTGTGACTTTGATGATCATTTGTTTTCCTCGTAGGAATTTTGTTTTGCGGTTATTTTCATAGCAGCAACTGGCGTAAAACAGTTTCATCAAATTGACTGTTTTTACTACTTTTGTAATTCTATCAATAATAATTTGCTAAGGGAGTATGGACGACATCCACTGGCAACTCAGTTGCGAATTAGCATTTTTTACATGATAGGTAACTACTATTTTCAGTTTTATATTGGTTTGTTCCAAAACCAACAACAAAGACGTAGCTGGCGTAACATGATTATTAATAAATATATATCGTTATTCGTTCTTATACTTATTATCACAGTTCAATAAGGTCGTAATTCCGTCTTATTTAAAGGTGACCAAAATATGATCATTGACCAACCTTTTATAAAAAGCGAACAGACGTGATTTTGTTTTCTCTTTCACTACATAAACTATAAGGTTTTTGCCATTGAGATGTTTAGGGAGACATATAGCTACTTTCAGCTTCGATTTTAGTGCTCCATCCATGAATATTATTCTTCCAAGATCATGACTAAGTACCTATTTTTATATCATTAAATTATAAAATACTATGATCGTCATAATAATATTATGTATTAATGATTAGGACATAAAAATGTGCTAATCATGTTCCTTTATCATTAACTATGATAGTGTATCGTAAGATAAACTAGTTAACTACCTATGATTATCTCTAGGACAATATTGTGTGTTTTTATTGTGTTTTTGGATAGATTTCCGACCAAAACTTCAGCGGTGTGAGCACGTATTGCAAACCGAAAAATAAGTACCCCATACTTTTAAAATAACTTCAATGCGTTCAGATTTAGCTAATTCCGAAAGGCAAAATAATATTTTAAATATTGAAAATATTTTTTTGCAAGAGTTCGAATGTCAAAATGCACCGCTGTAGCAATGAAACATCTCAACAACACACTCGGTGTGAATTGACCCTGACTCTTCTTATGTTATTATTAATTATTATTTTTGAACAAAAAATTAAAACCGACTTCCAAAGTAAAAATGAACAAAAAAGTATGAAATAAAAGTTATTTTCTTAATAATTCCCCTTTTAAGTTCGTCTAAAATTTTAACTATTTCTCTACTCAATATTCATAATTTTGAAGTCTCCATATGTGTCCATATAAATTTCGAGGAGTTCCCTCGATTCCTCATAGATCCCATCGTTAGGTGAAAACGGGACCAACTTAGGATTGTACCCTTTACATCAAAAAAAGTCATCGTTTGAACAAATTGTAAAAGAAAATTATAAAAAAAAATTTAACACCAAAAAATTTAAAAATTCTCATTGTTACTCTGCATTTTATTATGTTTTGTATGCAAGATTGTTGACCTATGGCATCGCAAGCGACATGTCACTTATGTCAAATCCCATACATTTTTAATTTCGAAATTCGCCGTCGAAATTATCGAATGCATCGTGACTAAAGGCCCTTGTCCCAGTTTATGGTTGGCGTCTGATTATTCGTAAACTTTCGATAATTGTCCAATTAAGTTAGAAAACTCGTTTTGGATGCACAAAATGTTTGATTTCTTATTTTTTTTATTATAAAGTTTAGAGCTATTCTAAACGATGATGCAATTAGCAATTAGATGGGCTTACACGGGTGACTAAAGCCGCACGAGTCCTGCCGCGCGGCTAAAATCGACCGTCCTTATGGCGATTCGGCTAGGTTGCAAGACAATTTTGCCATTGATATCCATGGATGGAGGCGGTTTGTGAGCGCAGGGCGAGTTTTTGAATTTTTCTTAACTAATTGTTAATTTTGACCGAAATAAATCTTCTCCAGTTTTATATAGGTACTTAGATAATAATTTCCATAATAAGGTTAGCCCACATAAAGGTCCTGTCAAAAGTAAATGAACTCTTAGGGTCAACGCACACTGAAACGCGACGGACGCTGCGTTCAATTTTTAAGATGGTGATTCAAAATTAAATTGAATTCATTACACAAAAAGCCCGAGAGTTTTTTAATTAAGTACTATAATTTACCATAGAAATCGAGATAAATGCAACAAACTGAATTTCCCGACCTTGAATATCTTGTGACACAGATACGAGATTATAATATATAATATAATTTTTTCCACTCATTAGAATGCCAAAACAAGGGTTATTAGGGTTCCGTACCCAAAGGGTAAAACGGGATCCTATTCAGTATTGCTGTTGCCGCTGTAGCCTGTAAATATATACAAATACTAAAAACAGAATAAAATATTTAATAATAAAATAATATTTGCCCATACAGCAAACGTGATTTTCTTGCCGTTTTGTACGAAACCCTTCGTGTCCGACTCTTACTTACTTACTACTACTACTCGTACTTGACCTTATTTGACTGTACTATAGTACGGAAAACGGATGTTAACAATTTACATTCACAGCTGCCTACGGTGGTGTTCCACTAAGCGCTCACAACGATCAAAATGCTCCTTTAGTCGTTCCACATAACGACCGCGGTCGTTGTGGTCGCGGCGAAAACGTCACTTATGACGTCATGTCTTACGCTCACGCGAAGCGCACGACGACCCATCTAAAAAGGTGAGTCGAAGTGATCGTTGAGAAAATTAGCGACGTTTTCAAAACTCAAAGCATCAAAAATGGCGACGGTTAAGCTTACGTTATTTCATGCGGAAAGAGATATTTTAGTAGAAGTGAATGTTTCTGCAGCGGATGTTCAACGTGCCTGCAGAGGTAAATATAATTATGTAGGTAAATCAAGCTTAGAAAAAATAATTGTAGTTTATAATTAATATACATGTATACATTTTTTCTTGATTGCCAATAATATAACCTAACTTTAGAAATGAAAATTAACTTGGCCTTCTTTAAATTAGTTTTCTTATTGAAAAAATTATTACATACGTTTAAAATTTCACTGAAGAAAATTTTATTTTAATTAAAGACAGCATTTGCGACACAACTTTTGAACAGAGCTTTAAATGCCCGGAACATCAACGTCTGCTGATCGTGCTGATGAAAATTCTGATGATGTCACGTATCATATTATTGATGAAGAATTCCTCGTTAAACTAATATTAAATATAAAAAATTAAATTATAAATTTTATAAATATAAATTTAAACAATAATTATTAATTAAGTTTATTTTCAAGGCTTACGGATTATAACCTTAACTCTTGCATTCTTTTTATTAACTCGCCGTTTGTAATATCTACCTCCACGCTCAAAACGCTCTATAATCCATTCCACTTGAGTTTATGACAGTAACGCTCACAAGCAAGTGGAACGGGAAAAACTGCGGTCGAGACCTTGATCGTTGTCAACGCTTAGTGGAACGCACCCTACATAACTATCATACAGACAGTAAACAAAGTATATAGTTTTGCAAATAAATAAAAGGTTACATATTTATTTATGCCCTATTATTATTAACATGCCCATTCATTCACTAATATCATTTATCTAGATTTTTATAACTTATATTAAAAATAATCTAAGGAACAATAATGTACTTACGAGCAAGGTCTTGGAACTGTCGCCGGCACTGAGTTTAAACACCGTGTTACAGCCCGATTCAAACTTTATAACGTCTCGGAAGTTAGCTGCGAGAGTGGTTGAGGTACAGTCGGATGATTGATTGATGATTCGACTACAGTTGATTTTTTTAATGTCGCAATATAGTTACCTACCTATATTACTAATAAAGAGGCACCTTTTAAAATTATTCATGTAAAAATCGTAGAATTTCTGTGAAATTAAAGATTTCTTTAAAAATACTTTTGGGTGTTTCTTTCATCACGCAAAAATATATTATTTAAATGTCACCATAAAATTGTAAAAACCGTTAGATTGTAATATAACTAGTGAAATTTTAAAATGTTTATAGACTTCCGACGTGAATATTCTGCCTGTAATTTAACACATTATTTTTCGTTAGATTATAAACATATAGTAATTAATCTTTCAACATATTGTTACAAACTCGTTAGTTATTTTACAATCTAACGGTTTTTACAATTAAACAGTGATATATACGCATAAAGAAGTATAGAAGTATTATGAATGTAAAATTAAGTCCAAGCGAACCGATTCACGGGCAATAGCTATATGGTAAAAATTATATCCTAGTTAGTAATCCAGTAGTTTCTACATTCGTTAGTAATAAAATTAGCGTGTTCACCCAAACAAACAAACTCTGCACCTTTATATTATTAGTACAGTAGAACGCCGATTATCCGAATTAGTTGGGACCGGGATCGATTCGGATAATCTGAGATAGACTAGTATTAAAGAAAAACGAACTGTCACACATAGAATCAACTTTAATAAGTATAACAAATGTCTTGCCTCTAGCTTTCAACCATTACAGTTGAAATGTATCTGGACTCCAGAGAGATCTAACTTGTTACAACAAAAAAAAAACTTTTTAGGTTTTTTAGGTTTTAATTATTTATATTACGCTTAGGACCGATTCGGATAATTGGATTCGGATTCGTCGGCGTTCGGTCGGCGTTCTACTGTATAGTTATTTAAGACAAAATAAAATTAATTTTATGTATCATCATAAATATATTTTATTTACTACGAAAACGGTTTTATCCCTTCCATAACCACTTCTCTTGTTGTGGAATGTTCGTCTTCCATGCAGCTATCGCTTTCTCTTTCGTCTTGGCTTGAATGTTCTTCCTCCGAGTCAATATTCGATTCACTGTCACCGACATGGATCACAAAATCTTCCGTCAATCTGTCTATGACAGCATCACTTTTTTTATATTCTTCTTCTATCTTTTTTACTTTAATTAATTGTATGTAATAAATCCGACACAATGTAATTACATTGTGTCGGATTTATTACATACAATTAATTACAATTACATTTATTACACACACACACTTTCCATTCATTTTGTCCCATTTCATTAACTTTTTCTTTTACTAAATCCATCACAGTGTTTACATTCCATGTAACATCTTTTTTCGCAACATGTTGTTTTATAGCTGCCCACGCCATTTCAATGGGGTTTAAATCGGTGTGGTACGGCGGAAGACGTAAAATTACGCAATTTTTTTCTTCTAAAAGTTTATCAATGCTGAAGGTTTTGTAACGCTGTTTATTATCCGAAATCAGCTTGTAAAGTTCTGGTTTATACATAGAATCATGATAAGATATGTTTCTATCACGAAGCCATGACTGAATTTTGGCTTTTTTGGCATTAATTGTGTTCTTACCAATTTCTCGTAATTGCTGTAATTCATATTAGCGTGGTAATCACCACTTTTTGCACCAGCCTTAAACATTAATAGCGCATTGGGTACGATCCCTGCTTCCGATCCCGCGTGCACAATGACAACTCTTTGGTCTTTTGAGATTTTCGTTTTTAATCCCGTAAGTGATCCGTCACTCCACGATTTCGACATACTGTGAGTAGAATCTACATAGGACTCATCAGTATACATATATAATTAGCTTGCCTTCCGAGCGATATTTTGTTATTTTTTCCAAGTATACAATATGTTGCAGTCTAATATTAGATTGTTCAAGTAATACCTGTCTCTTATTCTCGGTTTTTTTCCACTGAAGCCCTAAATCTTTTAAAATTCGCCCTTAGCTCGTTACTGAGCCATTATAATTTATATCAGCTTTTAATTTCTTTTGCAACTGTTTTAAAGTTGGTTACTCTTTTTCAGTTACATGAAAGTTGTGGACACATCTTTTGATCACACCTTGATCAAAGTTGTCAATGCCCGTGATTCTCTTTTTCCCTTTCCTCTTCTTGCCAGGCGTGCGGAATACTGTTAACAAGCCAGACTCTTTAGCCGTTGTTGCAATTCTTTGCACAGTCTTTAGTGAAACGCCTGTAGCTAGCGCCGCTCTTTTTTGGACTAGCTTCAGCGGAAGTTGAAGGCCTTCTTCACTCTCCTTTTTCATAAATTGCAATATAGTATACACCATCTTTCTAGCTTGTCGGCGTAAAAGGTTATATTGCCCACGAGGCATTTTCCAAACCAACAAAAGTTAAAAATGTAACAGAACCAACGTAACTAACAATTAATAACAACAAAAACTCAACCAAACAAAAACAAACTTAGATTAATATTAACAACTAATTATGTGCTCAACTGTACTTAAACAAAAAAGCGTTCGTGTTGCAACATACGGATGTAAAATTCACACCAATTCAAGGTGCTTGATTAGACAGCGGGTGGGAGAGGGGCGCGCGGGGTGATGCCCCGCCGTCGCGTCCTTCTGCGTCCCCGCTGATACCTAATATTGTACATTGCGCAGCCTAGCGCACGATGTTCCGAGACGTCATAAAGTTTGAATCGGGCTGTACTTCGGGACAAAGGTATGAAGTTTGTAGATCGATGACTTGCAGCTAACTTCACATGTATCGATTATTCAATAGTTGATAATTGATATTTGTATCTATTGCGCGGGTGCGGCCTTGATTTCGTATGGACTATGGACTTTGAAATAAGTATTTTCAAAGTACATACAAAATTTAGACTTTTATTAGGATTTCCATTGACAATACACAGTGCCTATATCGTACTAAGAATAATAATATATTTTTTTCTATATTTCACATTTAGACAGTACAGACAATAACTATTATTGTCTATTTAATGTCTGAAAATACTTACTTAATGAATAAGTGCGGCAGGAGCTCAGAAATTAGCAAGAGAATATTATAAATTATAATTTTGACTGACGTATAGACGCTCACACAGCCGTAACCGCTAATGGTAGAAATATAAAATTTGGACACTTAATTTTAATTGACAAAGTAGACGCGCACTAAGATGGGATTTTGAAAAATTCTACCTTTATGGCGCGGTGAGTCTTGATTTATGTTGTATTTGAGGGGGTGAATGAGATGAGTGGGGCTCGTGCCGCCCCCCATACACGGTCCGGTTTTCCTTCAGTTCGGCCTGAACGGATGCAAAATCGTATCGTCTGTGTGCAATTTCGAGATCACATCAGTCGGCCGGATAGACTGAAGCGATTCGCTCCTGTGTTGCCAACTCTGTTTTTATACTACTATTTAAATTGCATTAAGGACGGCCAATATTTAAACATTTAAACATCTTTCGATTAGGTGATAAGTTGTTTTTTCTCATTTAATGTAAGTTATTGAACGAACTAATATAATGTATGAAGGTACATATCATGTGACGAGGCGAGGCTGATGATAATAAACGAGTTTATCACACTATTTGGCTTAATATTTTTGTGTACATGACTCATTTGTTAAACAGGTGCTAAAGTGCTAACATAAGTAGCACGCCATAGCTGAACACAAGGACTCCGATGGCGTCACAGACCATAGTAGTGTTTAATATTTATACATATATATGTAATGTTCGGTGGTCAGGAGGGGTCTTGAAACACAAACAGCAGCGTGGCGTTTAGACGTTTTATTTATCACAAAACAATATTATTAAAATAATATAAATTTCTTACTTGCGATATTATAACACTGACGAACTTAGTAGGTACTACTGTAGCTGACTCGGAACTCGGAAGGAACTGTCGAGCTGTATGGGTGGAAGACATTATAAACCAATACAATGTAAACATATTTGAGAAAAGCAAACAAACAGTCTCGCGGACTCTGCACTCATTAGTGATTATTGGTAATTTCCAAATGTTCTCTAAACGTTATTATCTAATTACTGTACACTCAGTCACAACAATATCTTGTTACTTACGCGTTTTTAAAATGTACATTCAGCTACATAATATGATATAAAATATCCAAATATTACAATCCTCCCCCTTTAAGAAAATAAACGCAGTTTATTTTAGTAACAATATAAAACTGAATAATTATTCTAAACATTTTACATACTTAACCTTATTACAATCACGAACAAAATAACATTTTCTTAATTAAATAATCATTATACATTTCTATACTATATCAAATCAATACAATATTGAATTATACAAATTCTTAACTACTTATTTATTCAAATTTCTTAGTTATTAATTTACTTTTAATTGAGCAATTCTTGCACTACGTCATAAAGGTAAAACGTATTAAACGTATTAACGTATAAAACGTATTCTAGCGATATCATAAATTAAAAACTTAAGATTGATAAATAAAGTTGATTTAAAAATATTTATTTTTGTTTTTTAATTTCTACTGATGAAAACACCTCGAAGTTACTTCTGGCAAGGATGTGACGACACAACAGTGGCGAAGGCTGGTTCTCCTTCATAGGGAAGCCCTAGCCAGTCTAATAGGGATTTGGATGAGGGTCTTTAAAAGGTAAGTTATAAGTAAAGCGTTATAAGTAATAGGAATTGATTTATAGGAACCCCACGCCACTGCGACACAAACACTAAACACATATTATGTAGTAGTGAAACGGAACGTGTTTCTGTAAATAAATAATTCATGACATCCTAAAAAATTATTTATTTCAAAACGTCAAATTGAACGTCACACCGCCATTTACTACTACGGACTATAGCACAGATTACAAATAGTACTAGTATGACGTCACAGCACAGATAATCTATCGACCAACGATACTATCATGGCGAATAGTGATTTCGGCGTTTTTTAAAAAGTGTATTTTTACATGTTTTTTGTAGGTTTAGGTTTCCAAATAAGGTAACATTTTTTTTTTTGTAATGATCGAGGTCAAACAACAAAAAAACCAGGTCAAGTAGCATATTGTAAAATACATGGCGCAATATATTATATCGTGCAGTGTGCACCCTCGGGCCTCAAAAAATCTTTTTCTTGCTTAAAATCCATCCCCGTAGCTATCATTAATCAAGATAAGTGACTGCGTCCTCCTTGCGTCCTTTGAATGAATGTCATAATATGCCAAAGACAAGATTGTTTCCGGTTTGTTAACGGATATCGGTGCAATAGCGATAGACGTGAAGCGTTTCATATTTCATATCGCATGTTGCAACGATAAATTACTAAGGTATGAGAGAGATAGCTATAAGTCTTAAGAAACATTATACCTGTCTTTGTCATTATCGGTGCTACTTGCGATAACAGTCTGGATATTGGGAAAACATACTTTTGCCAAAGACATAAGAGCGTACCTTAGTAATTTATCGGTGTGACATTCGTGATGGGATTTCGCACCGCGCAATGTGAAAACGCTCATAATGGTAGAAGAAGGGTAGAAGCATAGACTTGAACATCCTGGCGTAAAGCGCCATTCTCACGGTCCAGCCTGCAAATCTAAGGCCGCGGCCTTGAAGCGGACTAGTAGACAAAAATTAATAACTAGGTACTTATTGTTTTTTATAAAAAAAGTAACCCGGCCGACTACGTGAATTATTATAGACTATATTACCAGGGCTATTATTACGAAAATATTGACACCTCAACCTCATTCATTAAAATCAGATAAGAACTCTATTTAATTTAATACATCTATGCGCTTAATCTAATAATTCTTGAATGTCATTAAAATCCAGTAACATTCAAAACATCCAAATTTTAAAATTACAAATACTCAACATGTCTAATATTAACTGTGGAATTTCATCAACGCATTTGGAATATTCGACCTCCAATGCACCCATTATTGGTGGGCTTATAGATTATATTATCACAAGTATTCAGTACGTAAAACACAAGTCGTTTATTCAAGGAGAGAGCTTGCATTCGAAGAAAACCCAAGTTTCTCTATCATCGCTGTTTTTGGCCATGACTTGCTTGCTTCTTGGGTTAGTTTGTAACGTGAAATTTGAAGTGGTGACCTTTACTGACGAACCATTGAGGAATGACTTGCATCATATTCTACTGAGCAAAGAAGATAATTTGTACATTGATGACATAGATGTTTCAAGTAACTATTGACATTTTTGTTTTATACCTTTTGTTGTATTTATCAATTATTATGCCTCATACAGTCCACGAACCATAATTGGAGCCATGCTTCGGCACGTTTGATTGGCTTGATCGTAGAGTTACTGGCGTAAAATATTTCTTGCGTTAATAAAAGACCGGCAACGAACTAACTTGACCGCCGTTGACCTCCGTAACTCCTCTGGTGATATGGCGGATATCAATTACCATCCAACCTTTGGTCTCAAATATATCTTCTTTGGTTAGGAATTCCAATTTCAAATTTATACCGCTATTTATTCATGCATCTGAGTTTAGAAAACCGTAATTCATTTGGTATTTTCTTTGCGTCACTCTGTTTACAAAATTCTACCGGCGGTGTCGCAAAAGAAAACAGTGCGTTTTTGGTTCCAACGTTTTCTTTCTGAAAATTTCGACCTGCAAAACAAACCCCGTGGACGGCTGGAGACCAAAGTTGATAATGAAGAATTGCAGGCTATTGTGGAAGCGGATCCATCGCAAACCACGTCCAAGTTATCTGCAGGATGCGGTGTTAGTGACAAAACAAGTGGATTCACTTGAAGCAAATTGGGAAGGTGAAGAAGATTGAAAGGTGGGTACCTCTTGAATTGAGTGCAGCAAACCGACAAACGCGCGTCGACTGCTGCGTTACATTACTCAACCGGCACAATAATGAAGGGATTTTAAATATAATCATTACCTGTGACGAAAAGTGGATCCTGTACGATAATCGGAAACGCTCATCGCAATGGCCAAACTCTGGCGAACCAGCCAAAGCCTGCTCTAAGCGAAAATTGACTCAAAAAAGTTACTGCTGAGCGTTTGGTGGACTAGTGCCAGTGTCGTTCACTACAGGCTCTTAAATCTGGCCAGACGATTACGGCAGATGTTTATTGCCAGCAACTGCAAACCATGATGGAAAAGCTAGCTGCTAAACAACCGAGATTGGTCATTCGGTCTAGGCCACTGCTGCTTGACTACGCTAGACCACACACTGCACAACAGACGGCTACCAAATTAGAGGAGCTTCAATTGGAATGTCTAAGACATCCACCGTACTCCCCGGAACTTGCTCCAACATATTACCCTTTTTTTTTTGAAATTTGGATATTTTCTTGCAAGGGAAAAAATTCAACTCCGATGGGGCAGTCCAAAGCGCCTTCAAAGATTAATTGATTCCTGTCCGAATGTTTTTTTAATAAAGGAATCAATGAAGTACCTATGAGATGGCAAAAGTGCATAGATAGCAATGGTATATATACTTTGATTAAATAAATATATTGTTTAAAAAAAACGTACTTTATGTTCCTCCTTTACAAAACGCCAATTTCATATGTAATAGCCTAATATAATAAACAATAAGATTAGTCTGCGGGCGAACGGGCGCGTATTTTGATAATGTTCGTGCAGCGTATTGCTTACTTGCCGCCCAGGAAATGGGCCCCGGCTAGCCCCCCCTAGATCCGGGGCTGGACGTTGTAATATCCTTAGCTAAGTAAGTCTGAGTCGGAGTTTTAACACTAAGCGGTTTGCGAGCGGCTGCGGGGCGGGGCGGGCGCGCAGCGAATGCGTCGCGAACAAACCGCGACTGCACAGCTATGACGTCTCGGACGCTTGATAAATACGCAACGTTTTCGTCGCATGTTTGTAGTGGGTTACTTATATGGCGTCCATGCTGCTATTCGCGGCGATCTTGTTGCGCGCCTGTAACGACTAACGTATGGAACGTTGCATGCCCGCTCCGCTTTGGGGACGGTCGTAATCCGCTAGTATGAAAGGCCCTTAACCTTATCTATATTTTTAGAGGTCATGTTGTGTTTGGAAGTATCAGACGCTCTCGCCATCATGATCAGCTCTAGTCTCATATGGCTATCATCATATGTGGTAAGTATAGTTTATTATATTATATCTCTACTTTAAAACGGTTAGACTGATTTGAATGAAATAAGAAACAGTTTACTGTTTCCGTGGATTAGATTATGTTGCGTCCTTAGCAAAGTATAAATTTATTGTGCATTTAATTTTTTCCTTCAAGCATACCAACGAACGCATCGAAAATATTTTCAAAGTCTTTTGTGATGTGATGATGCGTTTTCATTTGTCCATTTTTGATACATTTGTAATATCGTCAAATGCTTCAGCCAATGGTTTAACCATCTTTGGACTAAATACCCTTCGAATTTTATTTGCCTGAACACAAGGCCTCGTCGCCTTAGGCATTTTCCTCCTATCATCATTGTAGGAACTAATGCTACCACAAGTTGCAACTCTTCCAAAGTTTCGCATCCTATTAATGATGATGCTACTTATTCACCGCCAACATTGTCAAAATAACAATCTATCCCTTCCGGAGCAGCAGATTTTAATGCCGAGCCAATGTCAGCCGTTTTATAATTTAATGCTTTATCGAAGCCAAGTTCTTTATCTAAAAACTCAACCTTATCACCAGATCCAGCGAATCCGATGACTTTACAACTTTTGATCTTGGCTATTTGCCCTACAATAGTTCCCACTGCCCTGCCGATCCAGTAATGGCTACAGTTTCACCATATTTCGGTTTGCAAATATCTAAAAGACCGAAGTAGGCTGTCGCCCCGATCATGCCGACTGCACTTAAGACGTATTCGATTGGAAGACCTTGTAAATCTGGTAGTTTATAAAGGCTTAGTCATATTGATTACACTATAGTCGCGCCAACCTCTTATTGGAACTTACGGACTAAAGCAGGGTTGCATCCTACAGGGTAACTTGGGTTCCTACTTTCTTGGACCATGCCAACCTGGTAGCCGTATTGGTCGTAGGGTAGTTTGCTTTGCAAGTTGTAAGTACCATGTAGGGGTCCACGCTAATCAGTTCATCTTTAACCAGGATTTCTCCGTCCTTCAATGCTGGCAGTACATGCTAGACTATATCGAAGTCGATCGCCTTGGGGCTCCTTGAAAATAGTTTTTCACAACATACTTTCTAGCGATTAGCTTCTTGGGATAGGTCTGAAAATAGAAAACACTAGGGATTACTACCTGTCGTGTAGTTTGTCATCAAATGTCCTTATAACCTACTGGGAACTACAGTGGCGTGCACTGGATTATGACACTGGGTATACGGCGAAGTACTCGGTCACAAAAACTTTTTCGTTTATAGATTTTTAGCATAGCTACAGCCAAGCGACGGATCTCTAAGTCGAAACCATGCCAACAGAGCAAGTCTTAGATGTACTACTATTCATGTACATCTTCAACGGCAACGCAGACAAAACAGCGATCGATCGTCTCGGCGGAAGAAATTCTAATAAGTAAAATAATAAGCATATTTTAAAATATTATAACTACTCACCAGTCAGTCAGCTTCAATTTTCACATATTCAAGGTTCCGGTTACTTGAGATTACTATATCCCGATGTAAATTACTAAATAATATGCAAGGAAAACAATATAATTTAATCGTGTGTACACAACCACACAGCCAGTTATAAGTTTCATAACTTTTAACATGAAATTTTCGAGTTACATTATTTTTTTGCTGGTTTAATTGTTGTAACTCGGGTACACACCTACCTTTAGACAGAATTTGAATCTTTCCACTGAATGACAATTGTGAGAACTTGTTATTTTTAATTTTTAATAAACACACATTTTCAACACAAACCTCACAATCAAATAACATTTTAAAAAAATCAACAAACGCACTAGTAAAAGCAAATCACTACAATTATTATAGAAACTCAGTAATAAACTGTTAAATGTACACACTTTCAAATGTTAAAATGAAAAATCTTTTAAGAAAACTATAAATAAACTGGAGCGATTAAATTGTAAACAATGCTTATCACATGAAATATGCAATATGGCCCCCGCGAAACACAAAACGTTTCTTCTATTTAAACAAATAAAACCTTACTAAACAAAAATGCATAATGTGCATACGTGATTTATTAGATTTCCGTCTATTATTTTTACTCGGATTATAGGCAACGAATAATTTCCGACAAGCCAGTTCGGCGGTTATCGGTATTCATGGGTGTGTGCGTTTGCGAAGTATGAAAATTACACATACATGCGATGATATGTCCTGCAGAACGTAACGGCATGAGATGAGTTGCTATTTATAAAATATTTTTATAAATTACGTTTTAATTTATTTACTATTAATTAAAGTCATCTAAAACGTACGAACGTTTTATTATAATATCTGTGAATGACAAGTAAAGCACTGAATTTCTGCCTATATGGAGCGCACGCCCCTGAGGAACCAGTAGCGAGGCATTACGTGAGCGTACCTAGTATGATCGATGTTAAGCGTTCACAGCAGCGAAGGAGTATTTCAAACAGTTCTGAACTTGACGTTTTTTACTAGAGGCATCAATGAATTATTCATTTTTAAGGAAGACTTCCTTTAAAGCTGCAAGTATGTATTTTTTTTTGTATTTTATTAATTACTAAATATTAAAGATTTTGCTAGGAGTTTGGACATTTTGGCAATAAAACATAGTCTCAATTTAAAATGACTTTATTTATCTTATACCTACCGATAATAATATAAATAAAAACTTTATTTTCGTCTTTTAACATAAAGGAGGTATTTGAACTAAAAAACAAAAAGTAAAGAATAACAAATTAAATAATGAAGATGAAAATAATAGTTGGAATTTTACTAAGTACCATTTATAGTTAACAGGTAATCAAAACTCTTCATATTAGGCATTCCTCAGAGTAACACAAAAGAGATAAAACCAATAAAATGAGTTTTTAGACTAGTTCGGGTGACATTGATATTTTTATTTCACCCGATAGCTCAACTTTTACCACAAAGGAGTCCACCAAACCATCGTTGGATGTAACACTGTCATCAGCTAGTTCTTCCAAGCTATGTTTTTTTACTGGCTCACAAATATTTCTTTTTGATGAGATATCATCAATCCAATTAAAGGTACTGGTGTTTACTTCATTTCTATCGACCAAAATGTCGGTACTCATTTCTACGCCATTTCTACCTAACATGTAATTATTGGTGCTCATTTCTACTCCATTTCTACCTATCATATTGTCAGTACACGTTTCTACATCATTTCTATTGACCATAATATGGGTACTAATATCTGCCTTATTTCTACCGACAATATTGTCGTTATTCGATAATATCGTGTTATTGTAATGACCTATTTTGTCTATTTTGTTTGTTTGACTGAGGTTTTGACAAATTACTCAGTAATTACATAATTATTAATTGTAATTCGTGTAATAGTGTAAACTGTAGAGTGTAAAAAGTGGAAAAAATATTATATGGTCACTTACTTTTCTGGCTCTTTGGGCAGGCGGAAGAAGCTTTTCTCAGGATTGCCCAATTGGCTATTTAAACAGCCATATGCACTACAATAAGCTCCGCCCATCGGTCATGTAAATATCGATCTAGAGTAAAAAATATAGTAAAAAATGTCGGTAAAATATTGGCAGTACCTATATGCCACACGAATTTTTGCGACGTGAGCGACACGAGTGACAAGCGCTCCTCGCAGCCCTCGGTCGACGCATCCAATGGCGGCCGCCATCAGTGTTACCAATTCTCATGAATATTTCTCCCTAAAGGACATGTCCAAATTCCATACAAAAAATACAGAGTCGACAGTAATGAATATTAGTTGAATTATTAGTTATATAGTTGAAATCGGTTCACTTTACTGAAATACGTGAGTAAGGATAGAAGTTATGAGCAAGAATAAAATTCAAAATCATAGTAGGTAGAGATATATTATAGATATATAGATGTATTTGTTGGCGTAGGAACTATAGGTGTAAGTAGTTAGGTTGCTGTTGTATGTTACCACATGTATGGTGTGGGTACACCTACCTACCTAAGGAATACGTGTGCGAATTTTAATTTTTCTAACATTAAGAATTTGGCCTGTGCGTTTATTTAAAACTTTCATCCCTTTTCTAGAGGCTGAATTTTAGTAAACACTGAAATACGTAATTCACTATTTTTCCGTACTTAATTCATACGAAATATCATGCAAATAATATGTCCAAGGAATAAAAAGTTTCATACAAACTTTATCTCCTATTTTCCCCTTGGGGGTTGAATTTTGAAAAATCCTTCTATAGTGGATGCCTACGTCATATGAAAAATGCGTGTTCAAAATTTCTAATTTCTAACTAAGGATTTGGATTTGACCTGTGCGTAGATACATCAGCCAATCAGCTTTGCCTTTTATATATAAATTTATATATTTAATATGTACTTCCATTTGAGTTTATTTTCTTCGGGTTAAGTATGTATTTCAAATCGCTTATTTCATTCAATAGCTAAATTAAATGGCCTTGAAACACCTTAAAAATTCTTCTCTCTGTATGTAGCATTAGATGACTGATGATTGACGGCTAGATGACTGTTTTTTTTTATTGCATAAATGAATCGTATTCATAAATATGAGTAACTTCTCAGAAGAAATAGTATATCAATTGTCAATATTTTCAAAGATACAGCGATTTGTTTACATAATTTCGCAAATCTCATGAAAACGCTCCATACTAAAGTCGTACTTAGCTGTGACGTCACGCCTAGGTGTATGAAGTATAAGGCCGCAGCAACATATTTGTAAATATCTCCGATATTTGTGCGTTTAAGTTTAAACTTACCATAATGAATGTTTTTGTATATTATGTAAGTAAACTAAATGATGTAGGTTTTGTTTACTAATTTTGAAAAATAAATTAAAGTTTTTTTCTACTTTTTAGATGTCTCTAATTACTAAACTACACATTAAATATTATTTTTATACATTTATCAAGTTGTAATACCTCAATATTTCGAATATATGAACTCGATATTTTACAAGTAGTCATCATCCCTATTGATGATGGAAACTCCCAAATTAGCATCACTGCAAGTCCCGCACACTTCTAGACACGCACACATAGCTACGCACTATTTTACGTGTGTCCAGTGGGCAGTGTCATATACTTGTACGTCAAGAAGAATATAATCGGCACTTAACGTATGTACGAAAGGTCACATAGATACTCGTGGCTATGTGTGCGCGATTTCTCCGTGGGCAACTATTTATTCACGGCAAGTTCACGGGCTGTTCGTTTCGTGCTTTGACATAATTTGGTATTAATTTAAAAAAATAGATTTGTCTACGCCACGTGAGGCTTGTACTAATATTTCTAGATTCTTCGCTAATCACTAACGCCCGAAATAAATAATCAATCTTAATCTCATTTTAGCTATTTGAGATCAAGATTTCAATACATTCCAACGATCCAAGGATTGACTTTACGTCAATTTTTGTTTGAGTATCTAAGATTGAAGTCAATCTAAGATTTTAGATACGTTATTAATAACGGGGTAACAGGGTACATCCCCTAAAATATTAATAACATATTTTGTTAGTTTATTTTTTGGGTATTATTTAATTATGATGTAATGATGATGATGTAATGCTGATACTGGGTAATTGTACAAAAATTTGCTTTTATTTGACATATTGATGTCATCTCAATACAAATTTTTCAAAACATTTCTCCTGTAAAACGTTTTGCAATTACTTTGTTGTTGCTTTAGGGGCACCCTATATTAAATCTATCCCTGACTCGAAAGAAAACGTCTTGTGGCGCCACCGTGGTGTCGATAAAAATTATGTACAATATTTACCTTTGGGCTGTGATTTGTGAGTTGTGACTAACCCAACGGGGACTCCTTACGCGGAGACCACCGCGTAAGGAGTCCCATACACGGTCCGGTTTTCCTTCAGTTTGGCCTGAACGGAAGCAAAATCGTATCGTCTGTGTGCGATTTCGAGATCGCATCAGTCGGCCGGATGGACTGAAGCGATTTGCTCCAGTGTTGCCAATTCTGTTTTTACGAAACTACTAAACTCGCGTCGTTTTCTACTAAAAACTACTAAAAGAGTACCGATAACTATAAAAAAGCTACTAAACATAGGAATCCCTAAAAACACCAAAAACCACTGCATTTTCAGTTTTAATTCATTGAAAGTATGATAATTTTACCGTAAAAATAGAAAAATATAGTAGGAATATTACGTAACATAGAAATTAAATTGGTAGTTTTAAGCGACTTACGGACGCGTGCTACTATGTGCTATTATGATAAGGTGTCATAATAGCATATGCAAAACGGCTTGCTACCATAGTATTTTGCATATTATGATTACTGTCTGGCCATTTTCTACAAAACTACTACTACAACTAAATTCCTTCTAAAGAGGGAATAAAATACTAAATTTAGTAGTAAAACTTTGTAAAACAACTAAGTTGGCAACAGTAATTCTGACCTGTACGGATGGACTAAACGGTAATAAAATTGGACTGAACGGTAATAAACTTCGAGTGTAAAATTAAACCGGTCAAGTGCGAGTCAGCAAGAGAAGTGCGAGAGACAAAACGGAAAAATCACGATTGTTGTATGGGAACCTCAAATTTTTATTTTATTCTGTTTTTAGTATTTGTTGTTATAACGGAAAGAGAAACACCTACATAATTTGTGAAAATTTCAACTGTCGAGCTATCACGGTATAAGAAGGTTAAGATACAGCCTGGTGACAGACGGACGGACAGCAAAGTCTCAGTAATAGGGTCCCGTTTTTTACCCTTTGGTTACGGAACCATAAAAATAGCAACGTGTTCTAAATAATATTTGTTAAAGTTCATTGAAGTATTTGAAACTTTAGAGCCACTATGGTATGGAGCCACTATACAAAAACAAAGGGAAATGATTTCTATAACATATTACTGAAAAATGTATGGCACAATAATTCGGATTCGTCGAAAGCGTGACTATAGTTACAGCAAAATACTATTAATAAATAAAGTAATCACCTAATCTTTTCTTTCCGTAACTATCAACGCGCAATAGGTTTTCTTTGAATTACTTCAAAAGTTATTGTCATAAAGATATTACAGAAGCTAGGAGGGCGGACAGACAGACAGACGGACGGACAGAGTGAAACTATAAGGGTTTCTTAAGTATTCCGTAATACTTAAGAAACCCTTATAGTTTTGCTAAAAACATGACCGAAGCTCGCGGCAAACCAGATGCGATTTTCCGTGTATGTGCTTGAATCTGTTCAGGCCGAACCTTAGATTAAAACGCCTAGACCGGGTACGCGCATGAAAAGTGAAGCAAATCATAGTGAGCCATATCGGCTGAGTTTGTTCGAACGACCCGTCAGTTGTCAAGCGCTAGTGTAGTAGTCCAACATTATGACGGTTTGTGTCATTATAGGGTGTCACAATGCATCGAAAAAGAATTAAAAAAGCTTGGGACATAACATTTCATATTATGTAAGTACTACAACGTGACATGTATTAAGCCAAATATTTAAAACATTTTATTTTTAGAAATTTATTTCAAAATTTTAATGGCTAACTAATAGTTGTAACTAAGACAATTTTTTTTATTATTTTGTGATTTTTTTAACTATTAATTTAAAGTATTTTAAGTATTAAGATAATCCTTAATATATTCCTTAATACCAGTTCAATTTCAATAATGTTTACACATCGTGTTTAGATGGTTTAAAATGAAATATACCTAAGTTATATTTTTACATCTCACAATATTAAGAAAAACAAATACAATAATTCCAATTTTACGAGCAACATTTTCCGTGGAAATTGTCCCTTAAAACTGTACACGCTCCACAACATTAAAGTTTTGTGTGCTACACTATAACTGTTAAGATATTTTTAAGTCAATTCGGTGGTAGGCATCAAGTAGACTGACGTTCAGAAAGTGTATAAAAATACAAATTTTGAATAAATTTTGACTTTGACATTGCTCTGATAAAGGAGTGTTGCCAGATAATTAAGATTTGCAACAAAAATGATACTTACCCAATATTTATAGCCTCTTGTTTGCTTACAAAGTTTAATCGTCAGTGACATTATTATAATTAATGTGACAGTAAAAAAGTTGCTTAAAAACGTGTTACATTATGTAAATAATATTATAATTATGTATATCTAAATGAGTGGACTTTATTACCCGACTGCGTGACGCAAAGGAATGGTAATATAGGAGTGTTTATACACTAAAAATGTTATCTATAAGGTTTGGTAAAATCAATTCAAGATCTACTGCTTATGTAAAGACGTCTAGGCGGAAAAATAATTAAAAATTTTCGAAAAAGAAAACTTTCTTTTTAAAAAAGTACTTAGGTTTTCGTTTATCCAGTTTTACAATTAGACAGGTTAAAAATTATAGTTGTTTAATTTACAGAGGCCCCACAGGCTTATTGGAATGTTATTATTCCGTACCTTTTTTATCCACGTCGAGATACATTTATCAAGTTCAGTATACTCTGATCGTATTCGTATTAGTTTTATTTTTCCATCAATACACTGAGACCGACTTTTTTCGTTGTTTTGAATAATTCGACACAGGGTTGACTTTGGTATCTTATACTCCGTTCAATACGCGACTTTCCACAATTATAATCTGATATAAGCTTTAATTTGTCGGATGCTGATAAAATGATATTTACGTTTGAACATTTTGTACACTTTAGGCTGTTTGAGGCTGACCCCACCTTAGGCGTTAGCGTTCCTCGGGCGTGTGTGCGACGGTCACTCCCTTGTTTGTAAGTCAAAACCTGAGATAGTACTTACAAACAAAACACGTGCAGAAGAAATTATTTAAATGTTGTGACTCCAGTTAAATGGAATTTTTTGTGATTTTTGGGGCCATTTTGACATTTGAAGTAAAAAACAAGATGGCTGACATTCGAAGGGTGGTGAAAACCAAGATGGCGTAACTTTTTCTTGTATGAAGATTTATTCTGTCTAATGTAGGTACGTCATATCTTGAGTTTTGAAATTTTTGCCCTAACCTCATAAAATGTCTCACTCATACAAGGGATTGAGCTACAGAGTCCCAATTATAGAGATAAACATCGAAAAAATCCAAAAAATCGAATCTCAATTAACCAGGTTAGAAAAGTCCCATTAACAGAGGTAATTCGATGAAAAAGTGCTGGGACCTCATTGAAATTCTCAAAAATAGAGGATTCTAAAATATCCAGGTCCCACTTAACTAGGTTTTATTGTAATAGATTTGATGGCGACTAATGGCCGATTTCTTCACGAGAGAGATAAATTAGAGTTTGTTATTCGGCAGATATACTTATTCCAGGGTTGAAATTTCGATGGTTGTCTTCAACAGACCGACGGGTTAGCTATCCTATGGTCATGTATGTGCGACTGTGAGCTATATACTCTAGGGGTCCTCTAGACCCAAATTTAATGTATGTACTTAAAAAATATTTACTACCTACTTCTCCGTTCTAATAAAAGTTTGTTACTTATTATTTGTGTACCTACGCTAAATTATCTAGTTAAAAAAAAAAAAAATAGTCAGTTTTTTGGGGCCACCCTAATATATATATATATATATATATATATATATATATATATATATATATATTCACCTCTATTTGTTTAAAACAATCAAAATTTTCACAAGTGGGAACGAAATCTTATTCATTTTATATTTGACATTCGAAGAATCGTTGTACAAGCATGTACAGTGCCATGTAAACTATATACTGTAGAGTTTTTACGCACACACTGACATCAGTAAGGTAACTGCCAGGTATAAAGTCAGCCCAATATTTATCCTCAGGACAAAAATATTCGAGGGTCATTTCTTAAACTGGTGTAAAGAAAACGAAATCTCCAGTTAACTCACGTTAACTAATGGATAACTCTAATCGTAGGATAACTACGAGTGAAGAATGTCATCATAATAATATGTCGGTGTTTCGTGTGAAGATGGTGGTTATGATGATGATGATTACTGTAAGTGGTATGATGGCATATGCTTGCAGTTCTGTAAACAACGCCGGAATCCCCAAACATATTGTATCTATAAGAACTCAGGAGTTCTGTCCAGTACTTTTGGATGCAGGGTATTATACCTTGGTGCAAAATCTTACTTTTTGGTAGCATATGCTTGGACTTCTTCAGAAAAAGTCGAAATCACCATATGTGTCCATATAAATTTAGAGGAGTTCCCACGATTCCTCATAGATCCTATCATCAGGTCATCACTTTGATGTCATAAGGACCAATTTAGGATTATACATCAAAAAAATAATTTTGAAAATCGGTCCACAGACGGCGGAGTAATCGTGAACATATAAAAAATATATATTCCATATATAGCCGAACGTATAACCGCCTCGCCGAAGTCGGTTAGAAATCACATCTAAAATACAAAATTATAATTATATTTTACGATGCTAAAGATACAAGTCTATAATATGCAATCTATAACTATACAAAATTTCATGTATCTTAGTACATAATTACCGAAGTTCGCAAGGGATGACAGACATATAAATGGACAGATGGTCGGATAGTCGATAGAGCGCAAATATAAGGATTCTATGTAACTAGTTAGTATGGAACATTTGTGGGAATAGTGGAAGCCTAACATTAAAAACAACTTATATTATATCCTACTTTTGTGTAATTATTTATATTTGCACTTACTTTAAAATAATTTTGTACTTAACACTTACTTTAAAGTAAATTTTGAAATTTACTAGGTACCTACACATTCCTTAAAATATATCCCCCTTACTAATAAAAAAATTACACAATGGATAACTTAAACAACGTTGCTGTCTTTGTCTGATGCGTTGGAAAAGTCACTTAACAGACAAAGACAGCAACGTTGTTTAAGTTATCCATTGTGTAAATCTTTTTATTAGTAAGGGGGTTAATATATAAAAGAAAGTCGTGTTAGTTACACTCTTTATAACTCAAGAACGGCTGAACCGATTTGGCTGAAAATTGGTGGGGAGGTAGCTTACAACCAGGAGACGGACAAAGAATACTTAAGTACTCCGCCGAGTCTGTCTGTATGTTTGCGATAATCTCAAAAAGTACTAAAAGGATTTTCATGCCGTTTACATTTACCGACAGTGGTTCCTTACGATGATTTAGGTCCATAATAATTTGTTAAGGTTTTGTGGAATTTCTTTGATTTATGACGATAATTGTTGATGGTGTCGGAAAAAATCAAGCCGCCTGGGAACTTTTATCGAAAACGCTGCCTAACCTAACCCGTTAGAGATAAATAACAAAACAATGTATGGTGGTATTGTTTCTCTTCTATAGGTCTACAAAAAAGTCCGCGATGAGATATGTCTATCTTCTAAGCATAGGTTACTATACCCATTCTAAGTTTAAAAAAATGATCAGAAATAATGTGGTATTTTCAGAAGCTATTTGACGGTTACAGTATTAATCCTTATCTAGGAGATATCTTAAAATTAAAAAGTACGTTTGGAAATTTATTACAAAGTATATTATATTTTTACTCTGTGCTATTACTATATTGCAGGTAAATTTGCTAAAGCAGTTTTTTGCCACGAACACTCTCCCACGCGGGCGAAGCTGCGGGCAAAAGCTAGTAAATTATAAAAATGCTGAACGTTTGAGCATGACTAATTTAAAGTAGAAAGGTCTTTCTACAATTTTATATTTTCACAACAGCTTTGCCGATGTTTTCTCCAGCCAACATTCCAACGAACGCGTCGAAAATGTTCTCGAAACCTTCCGTCACATGGTGCTTTGTTTTGATCTGTCCACTCTTGATCCACTTGATGAGGTCTGCGAAGGCCTGGGGCCACTTGTCCTTGGGACTCCAGCTGAGCACCAGGAAACCTTCGACCTTTATCTGTTTGAAGAGAAGACTAGGCTGGAGGATGGAAGCTTTAGGCATCTGCCTCGGATCGTCATTGTACGCGCTGATACTTCCACACACAGCCACTCTTCCGAAGTCATTCATCTGACCGATGATAATACTGCTAATTTCGCCACCGACATTGTCGAAATAGCAGTCGACTCCTTTAGGAGCTGCTGCTTTGAGTGCAGCGTTGACATCGGCAGTCTTGTAATTAATGGCTTTATCGAATCCCAGTTCCTTCTCCAAGAACTCAACGTTATCGTTTGATCCAGCGAATCCGATGACTCTGCATCCCTTGATCTTGGCAATTTGTCCTACAAGGATTCCCACAGCCTCTGCGGCTGCAGTCACGACGATTGTTTCACCAGGTTTGGGTTGGCAAAGTTCTAGAAGCCCAAAGTAGGCAGTCGCGCCTGGCATACCCACAGCTCCGATTCCTAGCTCATTTGGAAGACCGTGCATAACAGGTAAAATATATACGTTAAAGAGATTGAATTGGGACTCATTGATGATGCAATAGTCGCATCAGCCATTATGTGAGACGACTCGTCTGCCTAATAAGACTCGTCTGCGTAGTAAGAATCTGAACTACCCAGTAGTTCAGATTCTTACTCTCTAGGACCAGACCGACTTGGAAACTGAACTGATCATAGGGAACTGGGTTCCTGAGGTTGTAAGCACGTAGATAAGGGTCCACACTGATCCATTCTGCTTTGACAAGGATTTCTCCATCTTTAAGCGGTGGTAGTTCATACTCGACTATGTCGTAGTCAGTCCGCTTTGGCATCCCTTGGAAATATTTCTTCAACACATATTTGCGTGCCTTTACCATCTTAATTCGGGTTTCCTGGAAAGAAGTAGGAACAACATCAGTAGGTATTTAAATGTTACAAATAGTTAATTTTACCAACATTGTATTGTGATTTGTGACTTTGATGATCATTTGTTTTCCTCGTAGGAATTCTGTTTTGCGGTTATTTTACTGATTACTTCCTATTTTTTTATTATGATTATATTATTAAGTTATTTATATTATGATCGTCATAATAATATCATGTATTTTATGATTATCACATAAAAATGTGCAAATCATGTTCCTTATGATAGTGTATCGTAAGATAAAATAGTTAACAGCCTATCATTATCTCTAGGACAATATTATGATAAGATGTGTTTTTAGTGTTTTAGGATCGATTTCCGACCGAAACTTCAGCGGTGTTAGCACGTATTGCAAACCGATAAAACAAGTACCTCTTACTTTAACCCTCTTACTAATAAAAATTAACCATTGAATAAATCTTTTTATAAGTAAGGGTAGTTAAATCTTCACGCATTGAAGTTATGTACTTACCGTACATAACTTCAATGCATGCAGATTTAGCTAAATCCGAAATGCAAAATAATATTTTAAATATTGAAAATATTTTTTTGCAAGAGTTCGAATGTCAAAATGCACCGCTCTTGCAATGAAACTGCGTCGCGTTTCGAAACGTCTCGTTTTGGTGTGAATTGACCCTGGCTCTTCTGATTTTATTACTAATTATTATTTTTAAACAAAAAATTTAAAACCGACTTCCAAAGTATAAATGCACAAAAAAAAATGAAATAAAACTTATTTTCTAAATAATTACCCTTTAAAATTCGGCTTAAATTTTAACTATTTTCCTAATTTTGAAGTCGGTACCAGCCCAAACAATATCCTATCATATTTTATAGAACTCGCGTTCAATTTGCTGGTACCGACTTCAAAATTAGGAAGATTGAGTAGAGAAATAGTTAAAATTGAAGCCGAATTTAAAAGGGGAATTATTTAGAAAATAATTTTTATTTCAACTTTTTGTGCATTTTTACTTTGGAAGTCGGTTTTAATTTTTTGTTTAAAAATAATACTTTTCTCTTTTTAGTTAAATTTATCATTTATATTATTATGAACACATTTTAAGAAAGTTATAAATACAAAAAGTCTCCGCTATTCTCACTCTCTCGGCAAAACAAACTCAAGCGTTATTTCATGCCAGTTTTCTGAGAGGCCGTGGTATTTCCCCAAATAAGCATTACCGATCTGCGGACCTACTAAACAATCATCAGTGATGATAATGATTAGATACTACATTATTAAATTATCTATTGTGATAGTCGGCGGCAAAAATGTAGCAGTAAGCATTAAATATACTGTAGAGATGATGATGGTCACGAATATTTTGGCAATAGCAAACTTTCAAAGACATTGATATCGATGCACAAAACTGTGACGAGTAGTTAGTACCTATGTTATCATAATAATATGTCGGTTTTACGTGTGAAGATGGTGGTTATGATGATGATGATTACTGTAAGTGGTATTATGGCATATGCTTGCAGTTCTTTAAACAACGCCGGAATTCCCAAACATATTGTATCTACAAGGACTCAGAAGTTTTGTCCAGTTATTTTAGATCCAGGGTATACCTTGGTGTAGCATATGCTCGGACTTCTTCAGAAAAAGTCGAAATCACCATATGTGTCCATATAAATTTCGAGGAATTCTCTCGATTCTTCATAGATCCCATCATCACGTCATCGCTTTGATGTCAAAAGGACCAATTTGGGATTATACCCTATACAGCAAAAAAATATTTTTGTAAATCGGTCCACAGACGGCGAAGTAATCGTTGAACATACTTATTAAAAAATATATAAAAAAGTGTAGATATATATATATATATATATATATATATATATATATATATATATATATATATATATATATATATATATATATATATATATATATATATATATATATATATATATATTATATCTACACTAATATTATACAGAGGAAAACTTTGTTTGTATGTTTGTTTGTTTGTTTAAAATTGGACCGATTTCAAAAATTCTTTCACCATTCGAAAGCTACATTATCCACGAGTAACAAAGGCTAAATTTTATTTTGGAAAAAAATTGGGTTCCGTAAGATATAAAAATCAACCAGAAAAGTTACTTATTTTGCGTACGCTGCCTAAACTATAAAAGATAGAACCATAAAATGTTCTAATTAATTGTTTATCTTATAAATATCTAAAAAAAAGTCCGCGACACACTGTCTTATCTATTAGAAATATCTTATCTATTAGAAATCTTGAATTTTTTTGGACTACATTTAAACGCGTTTATTTTACTCATGCTATTAATCCTTATCAAAATAAATTATTTCGTCACTAAGTACAGTTTATGTAGATAATATTTGGTCTGTAAATGATTTAAATTGGACGTTTGGTTTTGAAGTTGTGGCGAAATTAAAATATTACGATTTCTGCTGCACGGCCGTTGCGAAGTGGGCGTCACCAAGGCGGGGTTGCGCGTGCGGGAGGGGAGTTTTGATCTATGAGTAAGGTACCCGCGCGGCTCAGACTCGAGGTCGGCTCCCTACGCAGCGGTCGTGCGCGAAGTCTAATAATTTTCGTGCGATTTTTTTTAGATTTCGTTCTTAAAACTACACCTACGCAAAAGTTATTTTCAGGGCTAACCAACAGTTCTTTTCAGGGCTAAACAACACGCTATTAATATTTTCTTAAACATTTGAAAATGCCTAAGAGAGCCAGGTCTCAACTTTCTAAACATAGTTCTCAAGCACGGGCAGCAAGAATACGTCGTATGGGAGAATCTTCATCTGAACGTTCACAACGCCTTGCTGAACAAAATCAGAGAAACTCTCAGGTACGCGCACGAGAGTCGAGTGTCGAACGTTCGCAACGCCTTGCACAACAAAATCTGAGAACCTCTGAGTTACGTGTACGAGAGTCAAGGCTGGAGCGTTCCCAACGTCTTCATGAACAAAATGTAAGGACCTCTGACTAACGCGAACGAGAGTCAAGTGTCGAGCGTTCGCAACGCCTTGCTGAACAAAGTCTGAGAACCTCCGAGTTACGCGCGTGAGAGTCGAGTGTCGAGCGTTCGCAACGCCTTGCCGAACAAAGCTTGAGAGCCTCTGAGCTACGCGCTCAATAGTCGAGGCTGAAGCGTTCCCAACGTCTTCATGAACAAAATATAAGGACCTCTCAGTTGCGCGAAAGAGAGTCGAGTGTCGAGCGTTTGCAGCGACTTAGAGCTCAGACAGAGAGATAGCAGTTGTCCACAAATAGAGTTCGCAATCGAATTTTAGCTAAGAGCAACATGAATAAGATCTGCCCTAACTGCTCTGCCAAGGAATGGGCGGACGAACCTAATGGTATGTGCTGTGCTTCAGGTACAGTTTGTCTTCCTAACCTTCAGGAGCCGCCACAACCAATAAAAAATCTTTTAACTAATAACCATCCATTATCTGGTCATTTTTTAACAAACATACGTAAATACAAAAGTCTTTTTCAAATGACTTCGTTTGGCGCAAAAGAAATCAGGGAAGGAAATTTTATGCTCACTTTTAAAATTGAAGGACAGGTGTATCATCTCATTGGTAGCCGTTTACCATCATCAGGCCAAAACCCACAGTTTTTGCAAATATATTTTCTTTCGGATACAGACCAGTTATCGTTGCGATCAAGCATCGCACCAACCTTAAAAATGGATTTAATTCGCGAATTACAGACCGCTTTGAATAATCATAACGTGTATACTCGTATACGAAGTTTTAAACAAAACTTAGAACTTAACTCTTCAGATAATTTAAAGTTAATTATTCATTCAGATCGCACTCCACAGACAGCACACAGAGGCAGCTATAATGCTCCTACTGTAAACGAGGTAGCCGTTCTCTTGGTCGATGAAGACAAAGGTTCCAGGGATATAGTCTTACACGGTAGAGACGGACAGCTCAAAAGAGTTTCTGAGCTACATCGGTCCTATGATCCACTACAGTATCCTATAATGTTTGTGACAGGAGAAGACGGTTATTATTTGACTATCCCTCAGCAGGATTCTGCGCGTAATAAAACTGTTTCGTGTATGCAATTTTATGCATTTAGATTAATGTTTAGAGCTAACTCTTTTAATCCGTTACATTATTACAGAGACTTATTTAGTCAATATTGTGTTGACATGATGGCGAAAATGATATCGGAAAGATTAAATTATATTTCTCGGAATCAACAAAGACAGTGGGCAGATGACGCAAATGTTGACCCATCAAATATCGGTCAACATGTCATATTGCCATCGTCATTTACGGGTTCTCCGCGTTTCATGCACGAGAAAACGCAGGACGCGATGACGTACGTCCGAAATTATGGTAGACCTGACTTATTTGTCACTTTTACATGTAACCCCGAATGGCCTGAAATTAAAGCGGAGCTGCTACCAGGACAACGGTCTTTCGACCGTCATGACATAATTTCACGTGTATTTCATTTAAAGATGAAGAAATTCATCTAATTATTTGTCAAAGAACAGATATTTGGTAAAGTAAAATGTTATATGGCAAGTGTGGAGTGGCAAAAGCGCGGTTTACCTCATTGTCATTTGGTGTTCTGGCTAGAAACTAAAATACAACCAGATGAGATCGACAGTGTCATAGTTGCGGAGCTACCCGATCAACAAATTGATCCGGTACTACACGACATTATAACTAAAAATATGGTACATCGACCCTGCGGAGAACATAACTTAGCTGCACAATGCATGAAGAACGGTGTCTGCACAAAAAAATACCCACGCCGTTTCATGAACGATACCCAGACCGGAGAGGATAGGTATCCAGTTTATCGTAGGCGCGATACAGGAAATGGCGGTCGGAACACTACGATACAAATCAGGGGCAACATGGTGACGATAGATAATAGGTGGATTGTTCCATACTCGAAAACTATTTAAATGGCAGGTACATAAGCACATCTGAAGCTGTCTGGCGCTTATTTGAATTTCCCATTCACGACCGGCATCCTACTGTAGTGCATTTGGCCGTTCATCTAGAGAACGGTCAAAGGGTGTATTTTACACCAGGGACAGCTCATCAAGTTGTCCAAAACCCACGCAATACCACATTACTGTCATTTTTTGCTCTCTGTAATGAAGATGAATTTGCGAAAACTCTTCTGTATCATGAAGTCCCGCAATACTATACATGGGCAAATAATAAATTCACTAGAAGGAGGCGTGGTGAAGAAGTAGTTGGACATCCGGGGATAAAAAAAGATGCCGCTTTAGGTAGAGTCTACGGGATACATCCATCCCAATCAGAGTGTTTTTATTTTAGGATTCTACTGCACCACGTACGCGGTCCGACCTCATTTGCATACCTTAAAACTGCAAACGGTATTGTCAAAGAGACGTATCAAGCAGCTTGCCGTGACCGAGGTTTACTTGAAAACGATGACCATTGGGGTAATACTTTAAACGAAGATTCGTTATCACATTGTCCAAAAAAACTAAGGGAGTTGTTCGTAGTCATACTTTTATTTTGTGAACCATCGGAACCATTGAAGTTATGGGATACTTTCAAAGATCAGTTCCGTGAAGATATTAGACATCGTATCAGACAACAAAATCAGGATAACACTTTACCCTTCACTGAAGTCATTTATAATTAGGGATTAATTGAAATAGAAAACAAACTTCTAGAATTAAACGACAAAAATTTAAGTGATTTTGGATTACTTTCTCCCGTTCGTATCCAGAATAATACTATTGACACAATGGTACAACAGTATAACAGAAATGATCTAACAGCGTTTAGCGTGTGCGTGCGTGAACAATAACATGGGGAGATTATTTTTTTTGGACGCACTAGGAGGCACCTGAAAGACTTTTCTCGCAAATTTGATACTTGCTAAAATACGGCAATCAGGGAAGATATCGATTGCAGTTGCTTCGTCAGGAATTGCTGCAACTCTCTTGAACGAAGGAAAAACTGTTCACTCTACGTTTAAACTCCCGCTATCCGTATCTTTAGATCAACGGTCTACGTGCTCTATTCGGAAAAATGGGCCTCTTGGTAAGCTGCTGCAAGACGCGTCGTTGGTAATATGGGATGAATGCACCATGAGTCATAGAGCTCATGTGGAGGCCGTTGACCGTACTTTAAAAGACCTCCGAAGCTCTGTTAATGTCATGGGTATGGTATGGTATCACTTTTGTATTTGCTGGAGATTTCCGACAAACGCTTCCAGTCGTCAACATAGGTACGCGAGCAGATATTATGAAGGCATGTTTAAAATCGTCTCACCTTTGGACATCTGTTCAACATTTGAATTTGCGCACCAATATGAGAGCTCATCTACATGGAAATACGCATTGCCTATACCCTTCAAAAGGCTCCAATTTCCAGTAAAAATTTCTTTCGCACTAAATAATAAATAAACAAATCCCAGGGCCAAACATTCAAATTAGTAGGAATTGATTTACGAAAAGAATTTACGTTGCCCTATCACGGGTCGGGGCTCCCGACCATCAGTATATTTTGTTACCTGAAAATAATTTAACGTCAAATGTTGTTTATAGAGAAGCTCTACAATAATCGCTTTAGTTATCTATCCTAAAACAACGGGTTGCACTCCGGGACTGCCGGCAGAAGTGAAAACTTAGTATTAATAACATTTAAATATTTTCATCATTAACAACTTTAACATCCACAGAAAGACAATCTGTGCAGCCTGCGGATAATGACTGCGTCGTCGATGTTAGTGTCGGTGTCTGTGAATTGACCTGGGAATCATTTTGGTGACCGTGTCATTCCTGGGTAGGCTTTTTGCAGCGGTAACCGACATCCGCACGGAGCCGCGGGCGACCGCTATCACTACATCACTACATATTTTAAAACAAAGTCCTTGGCCGTGTCTGTCTGTCTGTCTGTCTGTTCGCGATAAACTCAAAAACTACTACATGGATTTTCATGCGGTTGTTACCAATCGATAGAACGATTCTTCCGGAAGGTTTACGTATATAATTTGTTTAGTTTTTGTGTACATTTGACTAATATATACTGATAATTAATGAGTAATTGTAAAGCTAATCAGACTGATTCAGTATTTACCCTTATCATTTTAAATGAGTTAATATTCTTAAGCATTTCATGCAGATTATTCTACACTATATACTTTAAATGAATAACTTAGAAGTTATCGCAAAATAACAGCGCGTGTTTTCGCAGCGCAGCGAGTTAGGCCGAATGCGATTATGCGCGCTCGATCTTTAAGAATTATTGGGAATTTTTTTCGTTTTGTGTTCGTCGTAACTATGATGGATAGATACTTGAATACCTATTTATTTAGTGTTTGTTGTATTGTTAGTCCTGAAGAGTATAGATATTTCATACGATAAAAGTATACACACCTACTTATTTCATTCAGTTTTAGTAGGTACCTATATTAATTTGTTTCTGTTTGTTTTGACTAAATTTCGCCCGTTTTGTTAGAGGTTTAAAGACATTCTGTAGTATTAGTATCAGTATTGTACCCGTGCGAAGCCGGGGCGGGTATCTAATATATATATATAGCCGATCGTATAACCGCCTCCATCCGCTAAAGATAAATTCTATAACATGCAATCTATAACTATACAAAATTCCATCTATCTTTATTCATAATTACCGAAGTTAGCAAGGGATTACATACAGATGGACAGACGGTCGGATAGTCGATAGAGCGAAACTATAAGGGTTCTATGTAGTTACTATTGTACATTTGTCAGAATAGTGGAAGACTAACATTAAAAACTAACATTAAATAAAAACAACTTATATTATCTTACTTTAGTGTAATTATTTAATTTTGCACTTACCACAATGCAAAACAATTGTATATAAAGAAATTTACTAGGTACTAAAAAATGCTAAACGTTTGAGTATTACTAAATTTCAGTAGAGAGGTCTTTCAACAATTTTATATTTTAACAACAGCTTTGCCGACGTTTTCTCCAGCCAACATTCCAACGAACGCGTCGAAAATGTTCTCGAAACCTTCCGTCACATGATGCTTTGTTTTGATCTGTCCACTCTTGATCCACTTGATGAGGTCTGCGAAGGCCTGGGGCCACTTGTCCTTGGGACTCCAGCGGTTCACATGGAAACCTTCGACCTTTATCTGTTTTAAGACAAGACTAGGCTGGAGGATGGTAGCTTTAGGCATCTGCTTCGGATTGTCATTGTACGCGCTGATACTTCCACACACAGCCACTCTTCCGAAGATATTCATCTGACCGATGATAATACTGCTAATTTCGCCACCGACATTGTCGAAATAGCAGTCGACTCCTTTAGGAGCTGCTGCTTTGAGTGCAGCGTTGACATCGGCAGTCTTGTAATTAATGGCTTTATCGAATCCCAGTTCCTTCTCCAAGAACTCAACTTTATCGTTTGATCCAGCGAATCCGATGACTCTGCATCCCTTGATCTTGGCAATTTGTCCTACAAGAGTTCCCACAGCCCCTGCGGCTGCAGTCACGACGACTGTTTCACCAGGTTTGGGTTGGCAAAGTTCTAGAAGCCCGAAGTAGGCAGTCGCGCCTGGCATACCCACAGCTCCAATTCCTAGCTCATTTGGAAGACCGTGCATATCAGGTAAAAGATATTCGTTGAAGAGATAGACTTTGGACTCATTGATGATGCTATAGTCGCACCAGCCTTTATGTGAGACGACTCGTCTGCCTACTGGGTAGTTCGGATTCTTACTCTCTTGAACCAGACCGACTTGGAAACTGAACTGATCATAGGGAACTGGGTTCCTGAGGTTGTAAGCACGTAGATAAGGGTCCACACTGATCCATTCTGCTTTGACAAGGATTTCTCCGTCTTTCAGCGGTGGTAGTTCATACTCGACTATGTCGTAGTCATCCCGCTTTGGCATCCCTTGGAAATATTTCTTTACCACATATTTGCGTGCCTTTACCATCTTGATTTGGGTTACCTGGAAAGAAGTAGAAATAATATCAGTAGGTATTGAAATAGCTAATTTTACCTACAATGTATTGTGATTTGTGACTTTGATGATCATTTGTTTTCCTCGTAGGAATTTTGTTTTGCGGTTATTTTCATAGCAGCAACTGGCGTAAAACAGTTTCATCAAATTGACTGTTTTTACTACTTTTGTAATTCTATCAATAATAATGTGCTAAGTGGCCCCATACACGGGCCGGTTTTCCTTCAGTTCGGCCTGAACGGATGCAAAATCGTAACGTCTGTGTGCAATTCCGAGATCGCATCAGTCCGCCGTATGGACTGAAGCGATTCGTTCCAGTGTTGCCAACTCTGTTTTTGCGAAACTACTAAACTCGCGTCGTTTTCTACTAAAAACTACTAAAAGAGTACCGATGACTATAAAAAGGTACTAAACTTAGGTATCCCTAAAAGTTTTTTTAGGGATTTTGTGTTTACAAACATACATACATTTTCAGTTTTAATATTTAACCATTAAATTAAAAAAAAATAGTAGGAAATATTATTTAAATAGAAATTAAATCGGTAGTTTTAAGCGACTTACGGAAGCGTGCTACTATGTGCTATTATGATAAGGTGTCATAATAGCACATAGAAGCTGGCCACTTTACATATTATGATTACTGTCTAGCTATTTTCTACAAAACCACTACTAACAATTAAATTCCTACTAAGGAGGGAATAAAATACATAATTTAGTAGTAAAACTTTGTAAAACAACTAAGTTGGCAACATTAAATCTGACCTGTACGGATGGACTGAACGGCAATAACATTGGACTGAACGGTAATAAAATTCGAGTGTAATATAAAACCGGTCAAGTGCGAGTCGGAAAGATGAGTTCCGTACAAAATGAAAAAAATCACGTTTGTTGTATGTGAGCATCAAAATTTTATTTTATTTTGTTTTTAGTATTTGTTGATAAAACGGCAATAGAAATACCTACATAGAAGGTTAAGATACATCCTGGCAACAGAATAGCAAAGTCTCAGTAATAGGGTCCCGTTTTTACCCTTTGGGTACGGAACCCTAAAGTGGCACGTGGTCTAAAGAAATTTATTATTTCTATTTATATATATTAGTTCAATATATATATTAGTTCATTGAAGTATTTAAATTTTTAAAGCCACTATTGTTGATAAAATCTAAAGACTTTTACTATAAAACAAAGAGAAATGATTTCTATAACATATTACTGGAAAAATGTATGACACAATAATTCGGTTTCGTCGATAGCGTGATTACAGTTGCAGCAAAATACAATTAATAAATAAAATAATAGCCTAAACTGACCAAGAGCATGTCACGACATGTCTAAGGAGGGTTCCGTAACTATCAACGCGCAATAGGTTTTCCTTGAATTACTACAAAAGTTATTACAGAAGCTAGGAGAGCGGCGGACAGACAGACAGACGGACGGGCAGAGTGAAATTATAAGGGTTCCTTAAGTATTACGGAACCCTAAAAATACGACCGAAGCGGCAACTTTCCGTGTATGTGCTCGAATCCGTTCAGGCCGAACCTTAGATTAAAACGCCTAGAAACCGGGTACGCGCGTGAAAAGTGACGTAAATCATTTTGAGCCATATCGGCTCAGTTTGTTCGAACGACTCGTCAGTTGTCAAGGTTAGCGCTAGTGCATACATCACCGACTATTATTTTTTATTATTAAAAACATTATGACGGTTTGTGTCGTTATTGGGTGTCACAATGCATCGGAAAAGAATTAAAAAAGCTTCGGACATAACATTTCATATGTAAGTATGAAATGTTATGTCCGAACAATTTGACTTGTATTAGGTAAGTCAAATATTTAAAACATTTTAAAATAAAATCATAATATGTCGCCATCTTGCTGCCCTATTGTGAATTGTGAAAGTGTTACTAGTAAAAATAAATTTATTTCAAAATTTTCATGGCTAACTAATAGTTGCAACTAAGACAAAATTTTATAATATTTTCTGTTTTTTTTTTAATTATCAATTTAAAGTATTGCCCGTATTACGATAATCCTTAATATATTCCTTAATATCATTTTAATATAAATAAAGTTCACAAATTGTGTTTAAATGGTTTAAAATTAAATATAAGTTATATTTTAACATCTCACTATATTAAGAAAAACAAATACAATAATCCCAATTTTAAGGGCACAGACTCCACAACTTTAAATTTTTGTTTGTGTGCGTGTCGGTATGTAATGCTTACGCCTACATCTATCTGTTGCTTGCTTCACTTTGTACGATGCGTTTGTTTGAAGACTATCTAGGCGTTACTAATCTAAGGGCCGAACTGACGTCAGTTCGGTCGGATGCGATTTTCTCCGTGTATGTGCTCGAATCCGTTCAGGCCGAACTGACGTCAGTTCTAACTGAAACGATCGGCCTCTCGTCTGTGGAGGCCTTAAGGGAGTATGGACGACATCCACTGGCAACTCAGTTGCGAATTAGCATTTTTTACATGATAGGTAACTACTATTTTCAGTTTTATATTGGTTTGTTCCAAAACCAACAACAAAGACGTAGCTGGCGTAACATGATTATTAATAAATATATATCTTTATTCGTTCTTATACTTATTATCAGTGCATTAAGGTCGTAATTCCGTCTTATTTGAAGGTGACCAAAATATGACCAACCTTTTATAAAAAGCGAACAGACGTGATTTTGTTTTCTCTTTCACTACAAAACCCATAAAGTTTTTGCCATTGAGATGTTTAGGGAGACAGATAGCTGCTTTCAGCTTCGATTTTAGTGCTCCATCCATGAATATTATTCTTCCAAGACTATGACTAACTACCTATTTTTATATCATAAAAATTATTTATATCATGATCGTCATAACAATTTTATGTATTTAATGAATAGGACATAAAAATGTGCTAATCATGTTTCGTTATCATTAACTATGATAGTGTATCGTAAGATAAAATAGTTAACTACCTATGATTATCTCTAGGACAATATTGTGTGTTTTAGGATAGATTTCCGACCAAAACTTCAGCGGTGTGAGCACGTATTGCAAACCGAAAAATAAGTAGGTACCCCATACTTTTAGAATAACTTCAATGCGTGCAGATTTAGCTAATTCCGAAAGGCATAATAAAATATTGAAAATATTTTTTTGCAAGAGTTCGAATGTCAAAATGCACCGCTCTTGCAATGAAACTGCGTCGCGTCTCGAAACGCCTCGTCTCGGTGTGAATTGACCCTGACTCTTCTTATGTTATTATTAATTATTATTTTTGAACAAAAAATTAAAACCGACTTCCAAAGTAAAAATGAACAAAAAAGTATGAAATAAAAGTTATTTTCTTAATAATTCCCCTTTTAAGTTCGTCTAAAATTTTAACTATTTCTCTACTCAATATTGATAATTTTGAAGTTGGAGACTTCCATTCTTATGTGTCCATATAAATTTCGAGGAGTTCCCTCGATTCCTCATGGATCCCATCGTTAGGTGAAAACGGGACCAACTTAGGATTGTACCCTTTACATAAAAAAAAATAATCGTTTGAACAAATTGTAAAAGAAAATTATTAAAAAAAAAACCAAAAAAATTTAAAAATCTCATTGTTACTCTGCATTTTATTATGTTTTGTATGCAAGATTGTTGACCTATGGCATCGCAAGCGACATGTCACTTATGCCAAATCCCATACATTTTTGATTTCGAACTTCGCCGTCGAAATTATCGAATGCATCGTGACTAAAGGCCCTTGTCCCAGTTTATGGTTGGCATCTGATTGTTCGTAAACTTTCGATAATTGTCCAATTTAGTTAGAAAACTCGTTTTGGATGCACAAGATTTTTGATTTTTTAATTTTTTTTATTATAAAGTTTAGAGCTATTATAAACGATGATGCAATTAGCAATTAGGTGGGCTTATACGGGTGACTAAGGCCGCACGAGTCCTGCCGCGCGGCTAAAATCGACCGTCCTTATGGCGATTCGGCTAGGTTGCAAGACAATTTTGCCAAAGTAAATGGATGGAGGCGGTTTGTGAGCGCACGGTGAGTTTTTAATTTTTATTAACTATTTGTTAATTTTGAGCGAAATAAATCTTCTCCAGTTTTATATAGGTACTTAGATAATAATTTCCTTAATAGGTTAGCCCACATAAAGGTCCTGTCAAAGGTAAATGAACTCTTAGGGTCAACGCACACTGAAACGCGACGGACGCTGCGTTGAATTTTTAAGATGGTGATTCAAAATTAAATTGAATTCATAACACAAAAAGCCCGAGAGTTTTTTAATTACTATAATTTACCATAGAAATCGAGATAAATGCAACAAACTGAATTTCCCGACCTTCAATATCTTGTATCTTGTGACACAGATACGAGATTATAATATATAATATAATTTTTTCCACTCATTAGAATTCCAAGACAAGGGTTATTAGGGTTCCGTAACTAAAGGGTAAAACGGGATCCTATTCCTGGTATTGCTGTTGCCGCTGTAGCCTGTAACAACAAATACTAAAAACAGAATAAAATATTTAATAATAAAATAATATTTGCCCATACAGCAAACGTGATTTTCTTGCCGTTTTGTACGAAACCCTTCGTGTCCGACTCTTACTTACTTACTACTACTACTCGTACTTGACCTTATTTGACTATTTTTGATCCTTGACAATGGATGTTAACAATTTACATTAACAGCTGCCTACGGGGGCTTTCCACTAAGCGCTCACAACGATCAAAATGCTCCTTTAGTCGTTCCACATAACGGCCGCGGTCGTTATGGTCGCGGCGAAAACGCCACTTATGACGTCATGACTTACGCTCACGCGAAGCGCACGACGACCCATTTAGATGGGTCGTCGTGCGCGTGCGCGTGTGCGCGTGCAAGGTGAGTCGAAGTGATCGTTGAGAAAATTAGAGACGTTTTGAAAACGTCGCATTTTGAAAACGTCGCATTGTTGATGCTTTGAGCATCAAAAATGGCGACGGTTAAGCTTACGTTATTTCATGCGGAAAGAGTTATTTTAGTAGAAGTGAATGTTTCTGCAGCGGATGCTCAACGTGCCTCCACAGGTAAATATAATTATGTAAATGAAGCTTAGAAAAAATAATTGTAGTTCATAATTAATATACATGTATACATTTTTTCTTGATTGCCAATAATATAACCTAACTTTAGAAATGAAAATTAACTTGGCCTTCTTTAAATTGGTTTTCTTATTGAAAAAATTATTACATACGTTTAAAATTTCACTGATGAAAATTTTATTTTAATTAAAGACAGCATTTGCGACACAACTTTTCAACAGAGCTTTAAATGAACAACCCGGAACATCAACGTCTGCTGATCGTGCTGATGAAAATTTTCAATTTTCTGATGATGTCACGGATCATATTATTGATGAAGAATTCCTCGTTAAACTAATATTAAATTTAAAAAATTAAATTATAATTTTTTTCAATATAAATTTAAACAATAATTATTAATTAACTTTATTTTCAAGGCTTACGGATTATAACCTAACCTCTTAAATCTTTTGCATTCTTTTTATTAACTCGCCGTTTGTAATATTTACCTCCACGCTCAAAACGCTCTATAATCCATTCCACTTGAGTTTACGACAGTAACGCTCACAAGCAAGTGGAACGGGAAAAACTGCGGTCGAGACCTTGATCGTTGTCAACGCTTAGTGGAACGCACCCTACATAACTATCATACAGACAGTAAACAAAGTATATAGTTTTGCAAATAAATAAAAGGTTACATATTTATTTATGCCCTATTATTATTAGCATGCCCATTCACTAATATCATTAATCTAGATTTTTATAACTTATATTAAAAATAATCTAAGGAACAATAATGTACTTACGAGCAAGGTCTTGGAACTGTCGCCGGCACCATAGATAATACAGTATATATATAGAGAGCCGGCACTGAGTTTAAACACCTTATCATGTTACTTCGGGACAAAGGTATGGTTGCAGATTATTTGTAGATCGATGACTTGCAGCTAACTTCACATGTATCGATTATTCAATAGTTGATAATTGATATTTGTATCTATTGCGCGGGTGCGGCCTTGATTTGGTATGGCCTTTGAAATAAGTATTTTCAAAGTACATACAAAATTTAGACTTTTATTAGGATTTCCATTGACAATACACAGTGCCTATATCGTACTAAGAATAATAATAATAATTTTTCTATATTTCACATTTAGACAGTACAGACAATAACTATTATTGTCAATTTAATGTCTGAAAATACTTACTTAATGAATAAGTGCGGCAGGAGCTCAGAAATTAGCAAGAGAATATTATAAATTATAATTTTGACTGACGTATAGACGCTCACACAGCCGTAACCGCTAATGGTAGAAATATAAGATTTGGACACTTAATTTTAATTGACAAAGTAGACGCGCACTAAGATGGGATTTTGAAAAATTTTACCTTTATAGCGCGGTGAGTCTTGATTTATGTTGTATTTGAGGGGGTGAAGGAGATGAGTGGGGGTCGTGCCGCCCCCGTAAGGGGCCCCATACACGGTCCGGTTTTCCTTCTGTTCGGCCTGAACGGATGCAAAATCGTATCGTCTATGTACAATTTCGAGATCACATCAGTCGGCCGGATGGACTGAAGCGATTCGCTCCTGTGTTGCCAACTCTGTTTTTGCGAAACTACTAAACTCGCGTCGTTTTCTACTAAAAACTACTAAAAGAGTACCTACAGATAACTATAAAAAAGCTACTAAACATAGAAATCCCTAAAAACAACAAAAAACCACTGCATTGTCAGTTTTAATAATTTGAAAATATGATAATTTTACCGTAAAAAAATAAAAATATAGTAGGAAATATTACGTAATATAGAAATTAAATCGGTAGTTTTAAGCGACTCACGGACGCGTGCTATTATGTGGTGGCGAATCCGTTCAGGCCAAACCTTATATTAAAACGCCTAGAAACACCTAGTACCCGGTGGTACGCGCATGAAAAGTGAAGAAAATCACACTGAGCCATATCGGCTCAGTTTGTTCAAACGACTCGTCAGTTGTCAAGCGCTAGTGCATACTACATCTCCCGACTATTTTTTAATAGTCGGACATTATGACGGTTTGTGTCGTTATAGGGTGTCACAATGCATCGGAAAAGAATTAGAAAAGCCCGGGACATAACATTTCATATGTAAGTACTACAACTTGACTTGTATTAAGCTAAATATTTAAAATATTTTAAAACAAAATCACAGTTTATCGCCATCTTGCTGCACTATTGTGAATTGTCAAAAGGTTTCTAGTAATAAGCAATTTATTTCAAAATTTTCATGGCTAACTAATAGTTGTAACTAAGACAAAGGTTTTAAATATTTTCTGATTTTTTAACTGTCAATTTAAAGTATTTTCAGTATTAAGGTAATGCTTAATATATTCCTTAATATCAGTTTAATATAAATAATGTTTACAAATCGTGTTACGATGGTTTAAAATGAAATATAAGATGTATTTTAATATCTTACAATATTAAGAAAAACAAATACAATAATTCCAATTTTACGAGCAACATTTTCCGTGGAAATTGTCCCTTAAAACTGTACACACTCCACAATATTAAATTTTTGTGTGCGTGTCGGTATGTAATGCTTACGCCTACAAGTGAGGCAAGCAACAGATAGATATCTGTTGCTTGCCTCACTTTGTACTATCTAGTAGTTATTAATCTAAGGGCCGAACTGACGTCAGTTAGGTCGGATGGGATTTTTTCCGTGTATGTGCTCGAATCCGTTCAGGCCGAACTGACGTCAGTTCTAACTGAAACGATCGGTCTCTCATCTGTGGCAGCCTTAACTGCGGCGTGCCTCGCGCGAATTACATAAAAGTGGCGCTATTTGTCCAGCGCCACCGTCAACAGGACGTCACCAAGAACGAGATTATTTCGCCGAGATTACCTCGAACCCTCGAACATTAGCTACAAAAACGCGTTTAGTTTATGTTGGTGAAAACGCGCTTATAACTCCTATAAGCGCGTTTAAACGCGCAAAACGAGTTTAGGGTATACTGAGTGCGTTCAATTTCATTGGTGAAATCAGCCCCAAGTTGACATGATTGACGTAATTTGTCGGCGATCGTTTGTCCACCGCGACGATCTCGGTGGTTCAGTCTGTTCTTACTTCGGGTCCATCTCCATAATGTTCGGCTCCAGAAAGACATTTCGATGCATCCTTAGTTTTATTCCACAAACATTAAATTAACGTTTGACAAGTTCTATTAATGAATAATTGGCGTAAGTATATAAATTTCTTGGCCATTTTTATCTTGTTGTTATGTTCTCGGTGACGTCCCGGTGACGGTGGCGGTGGCGGTGGCGGTGGACAAACAGCCTGAGGTGTCCATCAAAAGCGTAATTTCGATAATATCATAATGTGTTTGACAGCCTAGTGGTTTTTTCCAGCCCGGGCAAAGCGTAGCGTCGAGGTTCAAATCTCATTACAAATTAATATACGAGGGCTGATTGATAAGTTTCCGAAACGACAAAGAAAAACTTCAAAAATCTATTTAAAATAAATTTATTTCTTAACGTAGTTTCCTTCTACCTCGATGCATTTAGCCCAGCGCTTCTCCAATGCCGTTACACCAGTTTGATAAAATGTTTTCTCCGACCCCTCAAAATACTCGTCCACGGCAACAATGACTTCTTCATTTGATGAAAATCTCTGGCCACCTAACCATTTCTTCAGGTTTGGGAATAAGTGGAAGTCGCACGGGGCCAGATCCGGGGAATAGGGTGGATGCGGTCGCAATTCGAACCGCAATTCATGGAGTTTGGCGACTGCAACCATTGACGTGTGTGCAGGTGCGTTGTCATGGTGGAACAAAATTTTTTTCTTGGCCAAATGTGGTCGTTTCTTCTGGATTTCTTCACTTAATTTTTGCAGCAAGCTTGCGTAGTACTCTCCATTTATTGTTTTTCCTTTTTGCAGATAATCCACTAAAATAATCCTTCGAGTCCCAAAAAACAGTCGCCATCACTTTGCCGGCCGACAAAACCGTTTTTGCTTTCTTCGGCGCAGGTTTTCCGCTCTCAGTCCACTGCTTAGATTGTTCTTTTGTCTCGAGAGTATAATGATATCCAGGTTTCATCGCCTGTTATATAACGCCGCAAAAACTCATTAGGATCTCGGTTAAACAGCGCCAAACACTCCGATGAATCGTCCACTCGACGTTGCTTTTGGTCTACAGTGAGCAAACGCGGCACCCATCGCGCGCAAAGCTTTTTCATTCCCAAATGTTGGTGCAAAATATTAAAAACGAGTTCAGATGAAATGCTCACCATCTCTGCTATCTCTCGCAACTTTAAGCGCCGATCATTCAATACAATTTGGGAATTTTTTTGATCATGTCCGGATTCGTGACTTCATTTGGACGGCCAGACCTGTGGGCGTCTTCACAGCTCTGTCTTCCACGTTTAAAATCAGTTACCCAGGTGTGAATTGTACTCAATGCAGGAGCAGAATTACCTAAAACACTGTCTAGCTTGGTTTTAATCTGGGTTGCTGTTTTCTCTTTTAAAACGTAAAACTTTATCACCGCACGAATTTCGTTTCTTTCCATTGTTAAGAAAATTTACGACAGAGAAAGTTCTACGTCCTCTCAAACAAATTCAAAAAAAGATGCCAGAATATAATGTAATATTACTTTTTGCGTATCATTTTTTTAAGTTCGTCGTTTCGGCCAGTTATCAATCAGCCCAGGTACATAAATTTGTTTCTTATTTTCCTTGTTTTTTAAATAATAATAATATATTGCTACATACTTTTGCTTTATTGCTCTCCGTATTTTTTGTTACCCATTTTTTATAATCTGCACTAATATTTACGACATAAATACAACTTCGGAAAACTAATCATTAGTGTCCGATTGAATGTTCGGTTTCGGTTGCGGTCGAGTTTCGGCAACGAAACGGGATTCGGTTTCGGTAGCAAACCTGCCGAAACTACGACCGAAACCGAAACTGCATTCGGGAGTTATCGCGCTGTGATCGGTCACGTACGGCGGCGGCTCGAGGCTTTGATTTCGAAGGCCATCCAAGCGACGATGATATTTTGTTACAGGACATGATTTCTTCAGTTCTGTTGCATTTACTTCAAATATGGTAAACATTTTCATATAAAACTCATTGTAGTTTGTTTAAAGTTAAATAAATATTAAAATTTAATAGTAAAAGCATTGGAGTTTATGACCTTTACGGTTGGTAAGTATATCTAATTAGTAATTCACAGAACCACTAACTCGCGTTCACCTAAACGTCATTTTCAAATAGCTAATAGCGCCCAGCACAAAGTTCGGACCACAGATCGGACTGCGTTCTACACCGGGAGGGATCTGTGTGGTTTGAACTGTTGGTCGAACTGTCGTACTTTTTTTTTTTTTTTTTTTATTAAATAAGGGGGCAAGCGAGCAAACGGGTTACCTGATGGTAAGCAACTACCGTCGCCCATGGACACTCGCAACATCAGAAGAGCTGCAGGTGCATTGCCGTTTACTAATTACGACTAAAAAATCGTCATGGTTTGGACTGCCGACGTCTTACATCAATACGTCATAGCGCGCGGTTTGAGCTGGGGGAAATGCGCTGCGGCGCTATTAGGCTTACGAGCTGTTTGCCTATCTCGTGTTTGCCTGATTCGATTAAGAACTAATTCACTGTACACCTAAATCTAATATGGCGTAACTCGCGTTAAGCCCAAAATTTTGTGCATAGCTGTTATGAATGATATTTTAATGAGATTTGACTGTCACACGACATTATACTTTTACGATATTCTATTTTCTCATAACTGTCGGAGAGCCATGCTACATGGTTAATAAGCTTCTTTGTTCTGCCTTTTTTTTTATATTTATTTATTTATTAACACAAAAAATAACATCTTTTACAGTCACAACTCATTACATAAATCGCCAAACTGTAGAGAAGTTTATTGGCGGTTGGAGTATTCTAAATAACATAATTACACTTCTATTTTAAACAATTTTCATCAAACAAAATAAAATATATAACAAAATAACAAATATTATATCTAAAATCTAAAGATATTTTTAAATAATTTTACACTGACATAATATACCTCTCTTAAACTTATCTAGCATTATTCATATTTTTTCCAATAAATAACTTTTCAGCCCTTTCTTTAAAGTTAACAAGTTTAATTCGTTCTTAAGAAATCTATTTTATTGTATATTAATAGTGTCGAAGTTCGTCTAGTTCTCTCACCATAATCATTTTTGTTATTTGGCATTACATATTTACCTTGTGTTACTTTTATTGTATTATATTTATGCTCTATATTTTCTTTATATTTATTTATACTATACTGCTCTAGCGCTATAATGTAATCAACTTTTGCATGCACTGGTAGTATCTCATATACTTTAAATAATTCGTTGTAGTTATGGTAGGTATGGTAGGGGCGGCCAGAGTGCTATTGGTGTACATGCTCGAGCGTCGCGGAAACCTATGAGAATTGTTAGATTAGATTATAAAAAGACTAAATGTTTCCATGAGCTGTCAGTTTCTAGCAGTGGGGGAAGCGACCAAATTTTGAGGAGTTCTCTCGATTCCTCATGGACTCCTATCATCAGGTCACCACTTTTATGAAAACTGAACCAACTTCGAAGTATACCCTTTACATCAAAAAAAGAATTTTGAAAATCGGTCAACAGACGGCGGAGTTATCGTTGAACAAACAAAAAAACGTATAACCGCCTCCTTTTTTTGGATGTCGGTTAAAAAATGGTAGCCAAACAGCCATTTTAAACGATTAGGCTAACGAATCACACAAACAGCAAATTGCTCAAACGCTTTTCTCCATACAATGCCTAGACAAGAGGCCTTAAGTGACACTTAGCAGATTGTCATCTTGATCGATAATGACCTAACGATCAACACACTAGTGAAGGTGGATTTATCTCTAATTACGAACAATATGGCGGATTTATTTTTTATTTAATTTATTTATTGATCAGCTGTTTTTTGTAAATAATGATGATTGGAAATTTTAGTCATTGTCTTCGCTTATTGCGTTGAATATTGCTTAAAAATTCAATATAATTCAATCTCAAGTATTCATAGTATCATAATTATTGTCAATACCTAGTATTTATTCCTAAGTATTCAACACTATATTTTTTTCTTGAAATTTCTTTGTCTTGTAGTGTTTAGTTACCTACAAATTGTAATATTTACACGCTACTATACCAGCTGAAAGCAATCTTTAGGCGTCTATTTACATACATTATAGAAAAAACGTCGTTCTTAAGCAAGTTTTCTCTGAAACTTCCTTAGAAATAAAGGTTAGTATTTAGTAAGTAGGTAATTAAAATTTATAAGTTTGTACAAAATGTAATGGTATTTTAATGGTATTTTAATGTAACTTATTATCATAATATTATAATATAATTTTTAGGTACATACAATGTACTCTTAGCCTTTTACATGTAGTAAAAGGCTCACCGGTAAATGGTAACCTGTGAGTTAGTAAGAAGTTATTGCCACTGTTGATGATGATGCTCAACACCCTCAGGCTTAATCAAGGATGGAAGGACACAGACAACTTCTGGCGGACCAATTAGCGCCACAATCCCGAATCGCGCTATCGAAGATTTCTAAGATCGGTGGTATATGTATATTTATGATACGAAATGCATATAAGCGGGCTTCGGCCTGACCGAGCATACCACCTCGCTCGGTCGGAGATCTCCCTTTGGGGCTTGCCGCCGCATTCCAACATCGGTGACCCTCGACAGAACACGCCTCCTCCTGGACATAATCATCATCACCCCCCACCCCACCGCACCACGCTATCCAGACTCAGCCTCATCGGGTACCTCGACCACCAGCCTCAACGCACCGCGGCCTGGTCGAATCCTCATCGGCTTCAACGGACACTACACGGACCGGTCAGCAAGCAGAGCAAGAAGCATCTCTCCTGGTCAGCACACGTAGCTACAACTATCGGTTAGCAAGCAGAATACGAAGCACCTCTCCTGGTCAGCACGTAGCAGTGGCCCAGCACGGCAGCACAGTTCCGACTCACTGGGACTTTCCACTGGTACCTGGCGACACAAGCGTAATACGAATCGAATTTCTACCTCCGGTCTTCGGGGTTCGGGGGGGGGGGGGGGGGATTCTAATATCGGCGGTATATATACAAAAATGCATACAAGTGGGCTTCGGCCTCACCGGAACAAAAAGTACAATAAATTTTGGCTACCTAAAGGAAGGAAGAAGGAAGTCCTGTATTAAAAAATGAAAATTATATTGAAATTACAGGCTTACAGGAAACGATAAAAAACAAATTATAACATCTATAAAAAATACAATATTATGCTAAGAAAATGTATTTATAAATCAGGACGATTTTTTTTTTAATAATTACTGTCGGTTTTTATTTTCCGACAGCCTTGTTTCTTTTTGCTAGGTACAATTAGAATGTTTTTTTTTTATAATTGGTTCGCGCCATGATGTGCTGCTACCCTTTCGGCCTCATTTTGTTTTGTTGTCTCTAATTACTTTTGTTGCTATTTCTCTTGTCATTGCTATGAATATCTTTCTATGTTTTTTGTTTCTCATTATGTCTCTTATAGTATCTGTGTTTATGTTAATGTTCATTTTATATTCAGCTTCTGTTCTTATCATTTGGTGCTTCGCGCATTCACAGAGGCAATGTGTCACTGTTTGTACAGATATGCCGTCACACTCGCAGATTCTGGAGTTGCAGTTAATTTTAAATCGGTGTAGGTATTCGCCAAACCCACCGTGCCCTGTGAGTATTTGTGCCATGAGGTTGTCTTTTGGTAATTTGTGATAATTTTGTGGGCTTGGCGAACACCATTGAAGAAGTGAAAGATGTTTTTTCCCTGCGTCTCCCTTCGTATTCTTTTTGATAGATCTCCGGAGTGCGCCTTCTTATCTGGTATTTGGCTGCGCTTATTGGCACCGCTTCATACGCTGGGGTTGTCTTGGCCTTGGTGGCTTCTTTCGCTAGTTCATCCGCTCTTTCGTTGCCCTCTATGCCAATATGGGTTTTATCCAGGACCAGTTTATCGTGGCCATGTTTTCCCTGATGTGGTTCCTTATGTCCACGATAACTGGATTTAGACTATTTGGGTCTGCCAGCGTCTGGAGTGCTGATCTTGAGTCAGATAGAAGGTTTGCTCTTGTGCGTTCCGGGGTTTTGATGTTTGTGAGCATCTGTACTGCTCTCCAGATGGCTAAGCTCCGCCTGGTAGACCGAACAGTATCCTTCGAGCTTTATTTTACTCGTCCTAATTTCCTCACCTCTTTCCCACCAACTAACTGCTGCTCCTACCTTGCCATCCAGCTTGCTGCCATCTGTGTATAAGGTTGGTATTTCTTTTTGTATGTGTTCCAGATCCTCTTCTTCGGAGATAAGCTGGAAAAGCAGTGGGGCACGCTCCGCTGGGTGAGGGAGGTCAAATGGATGGGCTCTTATTTCCATTCTCCGGTCCGGGTACTCTTCTATTGGCTTGCCCCTTTTTATTCTGTGCAGCGTTGCGTTCTCCTTTATTCTGAGGTGCAGGGGTATGGTGCCGCTAAGGAGGGTGCTGTCCATCAGGGAGATAGTCTTATGAGCCTTTGAGATCTTTATAGTGAATTGTCGGTTTATTCGGCCTATTTTCTTCCTGATGTATTTCTTTTTTATTACAGGCTCCCATACGCTGGCCGCATACAGGATTGTAGGTTCTACTACTGCGCTGTACAGGATTCTCAGGATGTTGCTGTGAAGTCCTCATGTTGCTTTCGCCGCTGTTGTCATTCTCTTGCATTTGTTGATTGTTTTTTTGTTCATTTCCTCTGTGTTCCCTGAAAGTGAGTTTTTTGTCTAAGGTGAGCCCTAGAAGTTTTAGGCTATTTGAGTATTTCAGGTTAGTATTGCAAAACTCCAATTTGAGCTGATCATACTTGATTTTTTTTGTTACGATTATTGCTAGGGTTTTATGAGCCGCAAATCGGAGTTTATTGTCCTGTCCCCATTTTTCTATCACTTTTAGGGCCTTGTTAGTGATTTCCTCCACTACACTTCCCTCCTTACCGGTTGCATGTATGATCAGCAGGTCGTCTGCAAAGGCCTGAACATGTGCTTCGAGGTTTTCTGCTTCTAAAAGGAGTGGGTCCATCAGGATGTTCCACATTAATAGACCCCCCACTGAACCTTGTATGCAGCCCTTTTCTGCGGATCTTTCTGTAGTGTGCCCTGCATATGTAAGTTTGATTTTTCGGTCGTCTAGGTAATCAAACATAGTTTTTAATAAGTTTTTCCTGTGTAGTTGTTGTTTTATTTTGGGCCACCAGGCGTTGTCAAACGCTCTCTCAATGTCTAGCGACACCACGACTACAATTTTCTTCTGTTCGACTGCTTATCTTATTATTTCCGTGACGTCGTAGAGGGCATCTTCGGTGCTACGCTGAGGCATGAACCCATATTGTCTTGGGTTAATTTGCCTTTCGCGACCCAGGCTCCAAAGCAGTCTTCTACACAGGATTTTCTCGAATAGCTTTCCTATAATAGGTTCCTACCTATAGACCCATTGGCCTCCTGGCCAATGGGTCTATAGGATTTTGGGGTATTATAGCTTTCCTTGCCGGCTTTTCTTAAGACTATGATGATGGCTCTTTTCCATATTACAGGAAAGCAGCTAGTTCTTAGGCAGGCATTGAGTAAAGCTGCTAGGGTTTCAGGGTCTGCCTTATAAGCTGCTTCGCAGATATCGCTTGTTAGTCCATCTTCACCGGGTGCTTTTTTGGGGTTCATGTGCTCGAATGTCATGTCGATTTCTGTCATTGTGATTTTGGTAAGTTGTTTGGTAAGTGTGGTCAGTCATGTCAGTATTGTCTAGTTGTGTAGTGATAGTTTCTCCTTCTTCTCTTGTGAGTTTATTGTCTATTGTGTCAGTATCTTTATCATCTTTTGGGTAAAATGTTGCTGCAAGGAGCTCAGCAGAATCTTTTTGGTTTCACTAATGGTCGTTTGTTTTTAGTAGTAAGTCATCATGTTTTTTATTTGTGTGTCTCAGAACGCGGTATATTTTATCCCACCTTAATTCTTTGTTTTGGGTGGTGCAAAAGTTTTTCCAGCTCTGTGTTTTTGTTTCTTGTATGTTAGCTTTGTATTTCTCTAGGGCGTCGAGGTAATTTCTTATTACGTGTTCTTTCCTTCTGGTGTTGGCTTTCTTTATTTTTCTTCTCAATCTTTTTACTTGTTTCTTCTGGGCGTCCAGTTCATTTGTCCACCAATTTATTGTTTTTGTCATTTTTTTTAAATCTAGGGATTGTTTCTTCGCTAGCTTTTTTGAAGATTGCTGTATATTTTTCTGTAATGCGGTTTATGTCTTTTTTAGTTATAAGTAAGACAATGTTTTGTTTAGTCATGTTACTATTTGTAAGTTCTTCTGTAATTATTTCTTTCAGCTTTGCCCAATTTGCTTTTCTGGTGTTATATGTTCTTGTTGATATAATATATAATATAATATATAATATCTATGGACGCTTCACACCAAGTCAATCTGGCCCCGTGCTAAGTATCCGAAGAACTTGTGTTACAGGTACCAGAAAACGGGAAGTATATTAATAAATACTTTAATACTATACATATATTAAATATTTTTATTATATTATACACATATTTAATACACATCCATGACCCAGGAACACAGAAAAACTTTTTGTTCCTTCAGCGGGATTCGTACCCGCGACTCCCGGCTTGAGCACCAACGCGCTGAATCACTGAGCTACAGAGGTCGTCAACGTTTATGTTAGTTGTTTTGTTGTACCCTTCATATTTTTGTTTGTCCTTATTTTAAATGTGATTGCTCTGTGGTCTGTGGTTGTGATTAGATCTGGGTCTACCTTCCTGTCCGTGATGAGGTTTAGGATGTTTGTGCTGCAAAAGGTTATGTCTACTATACTTGTGTAGGGGTGTTCCTTCTTATTGTATAGAATGTGGGAGAGTTCCCAGTATTCAGGATTTCTGTATCTTTGCTAGCGGGATACTCAGCTAGGCTCTCCCCCCTCTTGTCTTCCATTGATTCACCCCACCATTGGCTTTTTGAATTGACGTTACCTCCTACCACAAACATGTTTGTATCCATATCCTGTATAATTTTGTCTAGTTCTTTTATTTGGTTTTCAATATCTTCATTCCCTTCCCAGTATATGGATGCTAGGCCCACTTTGAGGTCGTTACTGAACGTTACTATGACTCCCAATGTATTCTCTGTTGTCCATTTTTCTTTTGGCAGGATCCCGACGTTTGGGTCTAGAATTACCACTGTGGCTTTGACAGGTTTTGTTCTGTTAGTGGTCTTTTGGATTACCCACACGCCAGGTATCCATGTGCTCCGATGTAGGGTTCCGATGTGTTAGGATAGCTGAATAACGCTGAGAGGTCGTAGATTGTAAGGCCTCTTGAGTTGCGCTTTTGCCTCTGCCCAAATTTATTTGCACTATTTTTATATCTTTGTTCTGCCCATTGTCCTCTTTAGTAATAGCTGATTTTGCTCCTGGCTATTCTGTCCCATTTATCAAACTGGGGGCACTCTGATGAGTATGCTGGGTGATCTCCTTCTGAGCAGTTGGTACATCTAGGCCTTCCGTTTTTGTTTGGACACCCCCTTGTATCATGATTGTGTGCACAGTATCGGCATTTTTGGTCCTTTGTGCACACTTTCGCTGTGTGTCCAAATCCTAGGCATCTATAGCATTGAACAATGGGTGATTGGTCTATTATCAATACCCTCTGAAATCCAATATGTACTTTTTTGTCTACTAGAATGTTCCAGAGTGTCGGTGTTACTTCCATTATGACGTTAGAGATCTCTTTTGGACTACCTCTTGTTCTTCTTATTATCATGATGTCATTTATGTCTTCATCTTTTATTATCTTGTTTTTTTTTTATTATAGCGTTTGGTATCTGATTGTTCTGTATATCGTTTGTCAATCCAATAATCTTTAGGAGCGGGTTTTTATTTTCCAGAGTGTTTATTTTGAGTTTGTTGTTGTCCTTCTATTTCTCTTTGAGTCTTTCTCTGTCTTCGCTGGTATCGCAGCCTATAATTACTTTCTGATTTGCTGCCTTTCTTACTCTGTTTATGCCTAGACCCATATTTACTACATCTACGTTTGTTTTAATGGATTTTATTATGTCTTCTGATGTGTCTAGTCTTCCTTCTGATTCTATACTGATGTCGTAGCTTGTTTTGTATTTTGTTGCTGAAGCGTATGAGACGTGTTTTTCATAGGTAAGCGGTTTTTTAATCTTTGGGCTAGGTTCATTTGTTTTCAGGTTAAAATATTTTCCAGGGGTGTTGTTTGGAGAGTCTAGATTAGTTATGTCTATTATCCTTTTTTTGTTCTACAGCCATTCTAACTGGGGCCATCAGTTCAGCTGTGGTGTCTATTGATTCTGTGACTGTGCTTCTTAGTTCTAATATATTTGAGTTAAGTGTGCTATATGGCTCTTTAATTTCTAGAATGCTGACTTTTATTTCAGTGAGTTTTTTGTGCAGATCTTGTTTGGTTTCTTGGTTTTTGTTTGAGACTCGTTTATCCTATTCAGCGTTAGTACTTAGCATGATCGCTTTAAGTAGAGTTATTTCTTCTAGGATTTTTGCTGTGTCTGCGTTGTTACTCTCTGTTTCTTGTGGTAAGTTGGATTTTGCTGTCTCTGTTTCTTCTCTACCTAGATGCAGTACTGGGAGACTTGTATACTTTTCACTTATCTCTTGCAGGTGGCGGCGCAGTGAGTCCAGCTGATTGGAGATGGTGCTGGTGTTGGTGTTCATTTTTTTCATTTCCACCTGTAAGTTTTCCAATTTGTCTTCCACTCCTGTGTTATCCGTTGATCCTTTTTCCTTTATCTATTTTTCCAGTCTTTTAATGACCGTTCCTGCCTCTTCTATTTCTTTAAAGGGTGTTCTTGTTTCATAATTTAGCCATTTTAGGATGTTGGAGGTTTCTTTTGGCATGCTTTGTACTTCCTGTCGAGTTTTATTGAGTTCCTCCGTTAGTTTTCCTTTGAGGGAGTGCATTTATTTTGTGTGGGCTCTCTCTACTCTAACCAGCTCGGTGGCATTGCGGCACCTTTCCTTCTCCAGATTATATTTGTGCCGTGAGCGTTAGTCAGTGAGAGCTAGCGTGGTTTCATATAACGTCTGTAGGCATTCCATAGCTGTCGATTTGTATTCCCTCTTAATTTTACCTGCCTCTTCTAATGCTGTCTTGCCTTTCTGGAGCATGTCGTTTGCTAATTTGGTGGCCTCGTCCATGGCCACCCCTGCTCCTTTTATGTAGTGTAAGTCCATCGCCTCACACAGAAGCAGACTGAGTATCCTACTCAGTCTGCTTCTGTGTGAGGCGATGGAGGCCACCGAGGAGCCTTCTTCGGATTCTGCTATGCTTCGTGGTAGGTCTCCATCCGAAATTAAGGGATCTAGGTCTAATAGCCGTGATGTGGGGCTCAAGTAGTTGTCGGAGTTTTCAGATTCGCTGATAGAGGTTTTGCGTGTCTGTCCCTCGAGCACCCTCTCCCTCAGGGTCTTTTTCGGTTTAGTGGACCCCGCCGGGCTTTTTGGTTTTGTTGTTTTAGTATCCATCGTTTGTTAAGATTTTGAGATTTTATGTTGTTGTGGTAATTAGTTTTAGGTTAATCACGACGAATTACAAAATAAAAAATATATACATAAGACAAGAAATAAATGCAAAGCTGTTTGGCAGATTATAAATAATACATAAAAAAGAAATAGATATTAGGTCCTTACATATGAAATTGGCGTTTTGTCGTACCGGCCGCTTTGATCTCAAATATATCTTCTTTGGTTAGGAAATCTTTTGTTTTTTTCTTTGCGGCACTCTGTTTACAAAATGGAAAACTTTAAATATCGTATTATTTTCGAGTACGAGTTCCACCATGGCACCAGTGCTGCAGAAACGGCTCGAAGGATTAATCATGTATATGGCGGCGGTGCCGCAAAAGAAAATACAATGCGTTTTTGGTTCCAACGTGTTAGTTCTGGAAATTTCGACCTGCAGAACAAGCCCCTCGGACGGCCGGATACCAAAGTTAATTATAATGAAGAATGGAAGTCTATTGTGGAAGCGGATCCATCGCAAACCACGTCCGAGTTAGCTGCAGGCTGCGGTGTTAGTGATAAAACTGTTTTAATCCACTTGAAGCAAATTGGGAAGGTGAAAAATGTTGAAAGGTGCTGCGTTACATTACTCAACCGGCACAATAATGAAGGGATTTATAATCGAATCATTACCTGTGATGAAAAGTGGATCCTGTGTGATAATAGAAACGCTCATCTCAATGGCTGAGCCCTGGGTAACCAGCCAAAGCCTGCCCCAAGCGAAAATTGACTCAAAGAAAGTTACTTGTGAGCGTTTGGTGGACTAGTACCGGTATCGTTCACTACAGCTTTCTTAAGTCTGTCCAGACGATTACGGTAGATGTCTATTGTCAGCAACCGCAAATCATGATGGAAAAGCTAGCTGCTAAACAACCGAGGTTGTTCATTTGCTCTGGGCCACTGCTGCTTCAGGACAACGCTAGACCACACACTGCACAACAGACGGCTACCAAATTAGAGGAGCTTCAATTCGAATGTCTATGACATCCACCGTACTGCGTAAAGTGCATAGATAGTAATGGTATATACTTTGATTAAATAAATATATTATTTAAAAAAATCGACTTTATGTTCCTTCTTTTACAAAACGCCAATTTCATATGTAACGACCTAATACAATGATAAAATATATTCTAATGTAAGTGATAAAAGTGAAGCTTTTAATTACTTTTATATAAATTTGACTAATAAAAATTAGTTCATTTTTAAATCAGATGACATAGCAAAAACTACGTTTGTAGCTTTTAATGTTTTTGCAATGTACGTTTGAGTTTTCAAATTCTATATTCTTAAAACCGACTGATGAAATGGAAATATATGAGGTTATTAAAAATCTAAACAATACGAATTCAGTAGGTATAGATATATTTAAATGCTAAATTAATAAAAGCTAGTGCTAAGTATATTTGTGAACCACTAAGCTACAGAATAAATCGGTTTTATTTAGTCGCCAGATATGGAATTTTTTGTTCCTAACATTCTTTCGCCAACTTAGTAATTCAGTATCCTATATTCGGTTTTTTCACACCCAAAATTTGATTGTTTTCTCGCAAGTTTAAATACATGCCAATAAAAAATTACCTATATAAGCTACAGTTTCTACTCTCACAACTACAGCTACAAGCTATTCTTACTATCTACGACCACGACCTACAGGCAACGTGTGAAAAAGTTAACGTTCAGTGAGGGTTGAAGATGTTCACAGTACTAATATCGTTATGAAACAATGAGGGTTCTGAAAGGTGAAAATTCAGGTTTATATGTATTTTCTAAAGCTTCTCTCGTCTCGTTTCTAAATCTCGTCGGATGGATGGATGGATTTATGGATGGATGTTTGTTACTCTTTCGCGCAAAATCTACTGAACGGATTTTGGTGAAATTTGGTACGGTAGTAGCTTGAGCTCTGAACTAAAACATAGGCTACTTTTTATGCCGAAAAAAACAGGGTTCCCGTGAGGTACTGTCTTTTTTATCCCGAAAAAATACAGTGTTCCCGTGGGATACTGTATTTACGCAGGGGGAGCCGCGGGCCAACAGCTAGTTATCTTTAAATCTTCTGAGAAAAAAAATGATTTATTTTTGTTTAATATACTAAATACTAAATTAAAATGTGTACTTGTATAATATTATATCTAATGTTTTTCAAGTAAACATTACCTATATTAGAAGCTATGATTTTTTATCTTAATGAAATTAAAAATTTATTTTGTTTTTGTATAATGATTTAATAAAATATTTAATAAATTATAATTAATGAATAAATTTCATTAATTTTAAACTCTGCTTGCTTTTCTGGGCACACTCCGTCTGTTCATTTTTTTAAAGCCGCACGCTACGCACTTGCGTAAAAAATCAACCACAAATGGCACACAACTTAAAAATTAGCTCCCTAGTCAAGTTGTCACACAAATTGTCATTTCATTTTGTCGCAACACATAACTTGTGGCCCGCACTCAACATACACGATAAAAATAGTTTTTTTTACATTCTAATAAAAAATCCCGTAGATAAACACGGTAAAACCTTGTGGAAATAAATCTGAACGGACTGTATTTCCATTATGATGTGTTTTTGTACTTTCATCGAATACAATCACTTCATATTTTTTTCTTTACCTTTTTTTATAATCTACACGAATTTTTACAACAATTAATAATAAAATAAATAATTAGGTATACATTTTTCAAAAATATACTACTTTTTTAATGGTTAATTTATGTTTTTTTTTATCGAGAAAATTTATAGAAAACGTGTTATAAAAACAATGGTCCCCTTAATGATCAAGATTAACATATATTTTTTTGCTGTACTAAAATGTATTCATTCGTCTCAAAACAATTTTTTTAAGAAGCAACTTTTTAGGATGTACCGCGCCATAAAGGGTGAAATAGGTGTTGAAAGTTTGTATGGAAGATCTGTAAATCTGCACCGATTTCGATGAAAATTTAAATTCATGCTCTTTATTACATTTCATTAAATACATATTTCAGGGTTTGTTAGAATTCATCCTCTGAGGGTGTAAAATAAGGGTTGAAAGTTTGTATGAAAATAAATTGAAATCTGACCCGAATTCCATGAAATTTAATATCCGAGGAAATAAATAGAAATTATATAGTACTAACATATTTTATAGTTTTATGAAATTCATCCCCTTGTGGCGGACCAAACTACAATCCTGAATCGCGCTATTGAAGTTTTCTATCGATACATTCCTTTGAAAGACAGAAAGTAGACCTCATTTACAGTAATATTTTTCATGGCATCCCCTATCCGAAAGTTGATATTTACAAAGTTGTTGAAATTTCAAAAAAATTTTCTTTATTTTCGACTTTTTGGCTTTGACATGACGTATTTTTAAAAATGTTTGTCTTTTTAGTTATTTTTTTATGTATTTTAACCGTCAATGAGTCAAATATTATTTTTAAGGAATAAATAGGGACAAACTAATCGAGAATTTTTCATTATGAGACATGAAACAGAATTTTCTTTTAAGAAAAAAGCACATTTTTCTTAAAAACAGGTGATTTTCTTAAAAAAATGTATGATACAATGCGTACAAATATTCTAAATAACTTCCTTATCTCATTAGCTTTCCAAAAAGGAGCAAATGTCTACATAAAAATATGACGTTGTAGTAAACATATTAGAAGTAAAATGAAATAATGTCTAAATCGATTTATTTGCGATAAGGTTAAAATAAAAGGAAAAACTTGAATTTAATTACGTTTATTGTGTTTAAAAAACATCAATGTTTAATTAAATTTAATAATAAATATTCTATTTTAGGTCTTGTTCAAAATGTGAACCTCTGTTTCTGATACAGGCCCGTAGTCTTCTCCGCACCTCTGTTTTGATTATTCTGGTAGTAAGAGTTTTGATTTCTTCTGCTGCATTTCTTATGCGGCTTCTGAGCTCCTCTACAGTAGTTATGGGTGTAGTATACACCAAAGCCTTCATATGACCCCAAAGATAAAAATCACACGGGGTCAAATCGGGACACCGTGCTGGCCAAGGAATTGGCCCGCCTCGACCTATCCAGCGATGTGGGTAAGTTTGGTCTAGCCACTGGCGTACGCCGAGGCGGAAGTGGGCCGGGCAACCATCATACTGGAAAATCATATTACGACGAGTTGCTATTGGCACATCTTCCATTAAACCAGTAATGTTCGTACATTTCACCATTTAAATTTTGAGGCAAAAAATGAGGTCCAACTAAATTATTATTAATTATACCCATCCAGACATTTAGACTGAATCTGGTTTGATGGGCCCTTTCTTTTTTCATCCTGGGGTTTTCTCCTTTTGGTGCCCAGTAATGTGTGTTGTGGAAATTGTTTATCCCGTCACGGTCAAATTTCGATTCATCCGTCCACAATATTCTTGAGAAGAAATTGCGATCCTCCATGTCTGCATTTATCATAAAACGGCAGAATTCCATTCTTCTAACCGGGTCTCCCTCTTCCAACGCTTGGACAGGTGTGTAGTGAAATGGATGTAGACGCGCTGTGTGTACTGTAAATCACACCTTCCATTGACTCAATCCAAGTCATCTAGCTGCCGCTCTTGTAGAAATAGAATGATCATTTTGAAAAAGTGTTAAAATTTCTTCTTCTTCTTCTGGAGCATACAAACGAGGTCTGCCTGAATCGCCACGTCTTCTATCAACACGGCCGCTTTCCCGAATTCGTCGAAATGTTGTTGAAAACACTCTAACGTTTGGCACTCGTCGATTCGGAAAACGTTCAACGTATGTTCTTCGTGCAGCAGCAGCATTACCATTACAAAGTCCGTAACAAAACAAGATGTCAGCGTATTCATCTTACTCAAAAGCAGCTATCGCGATACAAAAAAATCACAAGTAGAAGTAAGGGTGTAGTTTAAAGCAACAATACGTCCGTACACGGCAATAGTTGACTTAAAACTAATATTAGCTACTAAATTTGCTCTCTAAGCCAGTCGGTAACTCATTGACAAAAGGTCGCGACGACAGTAGCCGAAACATCCCGAAGTTTGAACAAAGGAAACAATTGAAAAAAAAGGTCGCCTCAGGTAGAGTAATTCTTGAGATAACGTTACCTGATGATTGTTTTGTCTTTGTTTATTACATGTTCATATTTTTATGTACATATTTGTACCTTTTTTGGAAGCTTATGAGGTAAGAAAGTTATTTAAGGTATTTGTACGCATTGTATCATACAACTTTTTAAAGAAAATCACCTGTTATTAAGAAAAATGTGCATTTTTCTTAAAAGAAAATTCTGTTTCATGTCTCATCATGAAAAATTCTCGCTTAGTTTGTCCCTATTTATTCATTAAAAATATTATTTGACTCATTGACGGTTAAAATACATAAAAAAAATCACTAAAAAGACAAACATTTTTAAAAATACGTCATGTCAAAGTCAAAAAGTCGAAAATAAAGAAAAAAAATTGATATTTCAATAACTTTGTAAATATCAACTTTCGAATAGGGGATGCCATGAAAAATATTACTGTAAATGAGGTCTACTTTCTATCTTTCAAAGGAATGTATCGAATTTCAGGTCACCCTGTATATACGACATCTGAAATTCATACAAGTGGGCTTCGGCCTGACCGACACCATCTCGCTCGGTCGGAGATCTCCCTTTGGGGCTTGCCACCATATTCCCACATTGGTGACCCTCGACAGAACACGTCTCCTTCTGGACATCATCCTCCCCACCCCTCCGCACCACGCCAGTCAGACTCAGCCTCATCGGGTACCTCGATCACCAGCCTCAACGCACCGCGGCCTGGTCGAACCCTCACCGGCTTCATCGGGCACTCACTACAACGACCGGTCAGCAAGCAGAGCAATATCTCTCCTGGTCAGCACGTAGCATCGGCCCGCACGGCAGCATTCCGACTCACTGGAGCCCGTGGAGCAGCAGCACAGTTCCGACTCACTGGGACTCTATGGCACTAGCGACTCAAGCAAGACGACTCAAGATTCGACCTCAGGTCTTCGGGGGGGAGTGATGTGGCGGACCAATTAGCGCCACAATCCTGAATCGCGCTATCGAAGTTTTCTATGATCGGCACTATATATACGACATATGAAATTCATACAAGTGGGGGATCGTCCTGTCTCCTAGTTCGTGTGTTTGTGTCTGGCTCCGCGTTTCGTGCCGTCTCGCTCTAACTGCGTCGTAGTGATTCGCTCACTCCGCGGTAGTGCCGTCTCGCTCGGAAACGCGTCGAGTGTCGCGCTCACTCCGCGATCGTGCCGACCCTTACTAGTGCAGTGCCTACTACTCCTAATAGCGACCGTAAATTCACACCTTATTCATTAGAATAAGTTGTGGATTTGCGCCTTGCTGGGGAGTTGCCCTGCTCTTGGCCTCCCGTTGAGTTTCGGCTCAACGTTGGGTCACGAGGAGACAGCCCCCCTAAGTGTGTGTACCGTCCTCGTGTGCATACACTTAGTGTTCTGTTTGTTCTTTCGTGTGAGTACCTGTGTTGGATGACGTACACTTGTTGCCGTCAGTGTTAACTGTTGTGTGACTTGTGTGTTATATGTTGTGTTCCATTCGTGTCGAGCATGACGAACCATGACCCGCGGCTACACAACCGTGACTACCAAGACTTCTGTGCGGACTCCGAGTCGTCGTGCAGCCTGGCCTCGTCGAGGTCCAGCTCACGCTCGATCCCGGACCGCGCGCACTACCGTCCACTCACCGAGCCTAGCTTGTGCGGACAGGACACTGCCCGCCCCGGGTCGCCGTCGGCATTCTCGCGGGGGTGTACTGGTACCCCCCTGCCCCAATGCCTCCCGATGGCGGCCTGCGGCGAGTCTGGGCCCCTGTCCCGCGCAGCCGAACAGGGTTCGGCCAAAACCCGGCGCACATCGCGCCGCTCTGCGCAGGCGAGCGACTCCCGCTACCCTGCTGCCCACCCTGGACGCCACAACGTTCTGAAAGCGAGCACACCCCGCGACACCGCGGGCTCAGCCCGCCTTTCGCTGGCTACCCAGCCGCGACACCATCATGCCGCGCTAGCTACTCAGCCGCACGGCTCACACCAGCCCACCGCGAGCACCCCGCGCTCGCCTGATGTCTCGCCGGCACCACAGCCGTGCGACAACCGCCGTGCCGCACCCCGTGCGGCCACAGATACCCGCACAAGCACGCCGCGCGAGTACCGCCACCGCGCGCCTACTTTCCCGCCACCACTCATCGACCTGCCTACACCACAGTCGGCCAGGTACACCGGCCGCCAGCCTACCTACGCCGAGGTGAGTGCCACCAACTTACAGGTAGATACCTACCGACTCTCTGCTCCCACATCTGTGTCGGCAAAAACGTCGCCACCCCCCAATACATCTCGCTACCCGCCCCTGGTCGTCGAGAAGATCGACGACTAGGTGCGCCATTCCGTCGTCTCCGGGACATCCTGGGGAATACACCAAATGCCAAAAAAAGTGGCCCAGGTATTCGCTTCACGCCCCGAAGCGAACATGAATGCCGGGTCACAAAATCTTATCTCACGGACCTGGAAAAGCAGGGACATGCCTCCTGGTTTTCATTTTCCTTACCGCAAGACTATTAAGGTAGGAATCAGGGGCCTACCTTCCGCCACTGACACCGATCAAATCAAGGCCGGACTCGCCGAACTAGGATACGTGGCGGAATACGTGTCCGAAGTCTCGGCGAGATCCGAACCCGGCGGATGCATCTATTTCGCCCGCATCGTCAGAACTCCTGACGTCATCCCCGGCATATATAAGGTCACTGAACTCCTGTATATGCCGGGTATTTACATCGAAGCCTGGCGGGGCCGTGGCGGCCCGGCCCAGTGCCACCGATGTCTCCGGTTCGGGCACTCCAGCCAGAACTGCCACCGTGTGGTAGTCTGTGCACGGTGTGCCGGTAAACACTCCGCGCGGGATTGCTCCCGCCCCTCCATCGAGCCGCCCTTCTGCGCAAACTGCAGTGGGGCCCACCCTGGAAACAGCAGGGACTGTCCAATATTCCGCAGGGAGGCAAGGAAGCGACCAGAAAATGCTCCTCCCTCCCCCCCCTGCGCTAAATCCGACCTGCCTCCCCCCGTGCGGGAGGCCCCACCTCCTCCGCCAACCTCAACATCTTTGATGGCGGAGGCAAACGACTGCATCCCCAGACTCGTTGCCCCCTCGGCCTCCACCTCCCCCGCGCGGAGGGCAAGGAAGCCGAAAACCAGGAGGAAAGATGCCGCTTCTCCTGTGGCCGCCCCCTGTGATACCGTCTCTTCCACAGACAGCATCCAATTGGAGCTGGAGCCACTTATGCTCGCTCCACCGCAGCCTGACCTCACGTGGGACCCGCAGCGCTCCCCGCGCGCCCCGCGCTCTCCGCGCCCCTCGCGCTCTCCACGCACCCCGCGCTCCTCGCGCACACCCAGTGCCACCTCCTCGGACATCACTGCCGTGGAAAATACCACCGTCCCGCAAATCACGCGGCCGCCCCGTACTCTCAGACTCCGGTATCCCCTCTGCTGCCCCCAGAGTCGGGGGAAAGCGAGGCCCCCTTATCCACAGCAGAGCTGCTGCAGACCCTCCTCTCCCTGGCCATGGACCTTGTTCAGAAGGTTCAGGCCGGGGAGGATATTCTTCCAACTCTTATTCAGGCCCTCTTAAAAGGCGCCCCCATTATCGCAGCCTTAATAAAAAACTGGAACCCCAGGCCCTAGCTCGGACCCGCGCCTGGATATCTCCGGCATCCAGAAGCTCCTATCAGAGGAGCCGACTGTGACTGCCGGAGATCTGAGCTGCGTGTACCGGACTCGGGACTCACGCGTGCTATGCACTGCCCCCCCCGCGCTCCTTGAACGCGTTAATTTTATTCTTTAAGTTGCAGGATCACCTGTTTCTCTGAGCGAGCGGTAGCCGCGTGCCCGGTCAACTGACCCGCTGCCATGGCATGCCCGCTCGCCAAACAGCAACCGCCTTGACGACACCAGACGCAGGGAGCATCCCGGAGCCACGCGGCCGAGACGCCCCCATGCGCGGTGCGCCCCGGAAAATGCACAGTTGGATCGATGCCCCCGCCCCCCTTTACCCCGCGCCGGCTCAAACCGGCGCAAATACTTCATTTGTGCGCCCGGAGTATGACGTGGGGCAGCCCTATTGCCCACACGTCAGCCCCGTGGCAGCCTCTTTCCCCCCGACATAAAAAGTCTGGGGCTCGAGAAAAATACCTTTCCCCCCACCCCCTCATTTCCCTGGTCGGTTGTGTCCGTGGTCGACAAAAGCGGCGCGTGTGGGAGTGGACCCATACACGCTTCCTGGTCCCCGGACCAGGACCCCACGCGTCGTCGGAATCGACCGCAGGTCTTGGCCGTCCACGGCCCTCGCTACCTTCTGATCCCTCGCTACCTCGGGTTTCCCCCGCGTTCTGCCGCGGGGGGTCTTCCTAAAACCGACGTTTTTGCGCCCAGTATTCGTACTGGTAACTAATAGGAACTCGACATGCAGAGGGGCATAGCCCCTGATCATGTTTTCGCGCCCAAGGCCCCTTTCAAGGGCCCGGCGCGCTTAGAAGACGCCTTCTTCTAATCAATCAATACAAGTGGGCTTCGGCCTGACCGATCACACCATCTCGCTCGGTCGGAGATCTCCCTTTGGGGCATCCACTCTTCCCATACCCTAAATTGGTGAAATAGGGGTCCAAAATTTGTATAGTGAAATATTAACAACTGAACGGCTTGCATTGAATTTTGGCACACGGATATGTCATCACGGTCATATTTTCATTATGACGTTGAAATCCATTAAAAAAGAGTTTTTCGAAATACATACCCCACGGGGTGCATTGGGATCCACGCGGACAAAGTCGCAAACAAAAGCTAGTTAAAAGATAAACATGTAGGTACTTACTATTCATTCGAAGTACATGTAATTAAAAATTAATTATGAACCATGAAGGCATACTTAGTAACAATTTAGTAACATTCATGAATTTAAATCATTTAAACAAAAAAAAAATATTAATTTTCCTTGTACTATACCTAAATTACATTCTTGCTTATTTTGTTCAAAAATAAATACCTTTACTTATACATTTTTATTATTATGTAACTAAAATGTGCACAAGTTTTTATTATTAAGTAGGTACATACAATTATTGGCGAATTAATCCCGATTTTGATGATGATTCTTCCACGCTGAATGGTTTTAAGCATAAGCCCTTTAATTCCAGAAGCCCCAACTCCGTGAATACCTGTTTCTGCCGTGGTTTGGCGCGACCCTGCGCGGTGTGCTATGCCGCCAGGCGCCCACGGCGGCTGCATTGTTCTATACTGTGGCGGTGGTCAACAGAATCTTCAATCCACTGTTCCTGTCAACTTTCAGCTCTCTTATAAGTGAGTATTAACTTTTTTTGTGTCAGGTAAACTACTAAAGAACTCTAGGTCAAACCGGCTTAAGGTAGCCTTCCGATCCATGCGACCGCGACCAGCCAATTATGTTTTCTTCTGGCCACGCTCACCGGTCGCGCAACACGGGTCGCGGGAATTGTGTAGTGTTTCATATAAATTCATACTAAGCAGTGGCTCCGCGACCCTTTTTCGGTCTCGAGTCGCGTGCATCAGAAGGCTAAGTACCTTGAGGTGTCTCCTATGGTAAAGTATTATTTATTGGCTTATATATTATAGTTGAGACTTAGTTACTAATCAAACTTAAACACCACTCTTGTACTAATTGAAGCGAAACCTACCTTTAAATTATTGGGGACACCGATTGATGATGACGACGTTCAAAGAATTTCAAAAATTTTGAAACAAGTCGGCTTTTGTATCAAGACGGCTTTTGTTTACTTTACGACACCAAAAATATATATTTTTTAATTTTCAGTGCTCGAAGCTCGTGTGTGGTTAGAGATTGCTCGGGTAGTCGTAATGCGTTTGGAGAAGGTAAGAGTTGAAGAAACAGACCAAGTAGCTGGTACAGTGCGCAGGGAGGTGCCTAGCGTCGAAGTTGGCAATTTCGTCTATTAAACCCTTTTAATGACCTGATAATACGCTTACTGCGTTGATACCAGAGTGACGAATTTAATTAACTTTTCAAAAATATTTTCTGATTTTTTTTACTTTGTTTTGAATATATAAAACATAAATTATAAAAATAATGAGATTTTACTACTTACAGTTGTCAGTAAAATAAGAGAAATGCAGGTCTCAATAACCTCATTTACCTAATAAAATTATAGTAAATAATACAATTATAAATATGTTACATTTATTCAAGTTTCTACCATTAAATTATGCGCCACAATTTTAAACTTTAACAACACTTTTACCAATATTATTACCGTTCAACATTCCAACAAACGCATCAAATATTTTTTCAAAACCATCTGTTATGTGATATTTTGTTTTTATATCTCCATTTTTGATCCAAGTTAGGAGGTCTTCGAAGGCTTCAGGCCATTGGTTTATAGGTTTAAGCCATCTCGTGGCTATAAATCCTTCTACTTTAATCTGCTTGAATACTAGACTCGGCTGGAGTATCGTTGCTTTTGGCATTTGCATCGGATCATCGTTGTAAGAACTAATGCTACCACACACAGACACTCTACCAAAATCATTCATCTGGCTCATAATAACGCTACTTATCTCACCTCCGATGTTATCAAAATAGCAGTCCACGCCTTTCGGTGCTGCTGTTTTTAGTGCAGAATGTATATCTTCAGTTTTGTAATTGATTGCCTTATCGAAACCCAGCTCGTCTTCTAAATATTTTACTTTCTGATCTGAACCCGCAATACCGATAACTCTACATCCTTTGATTTTTGCGATTTGTCCAACTAATGTACCAACAGCACCTGCCGCACCGGTAACTACTACTGTCTCACCAGCTTTTGGTTTGCAGATATCTAAGAATCCAAAATAAGCAGTCGCTCCTATCATGCCAATAGCATCTAATCCTAACACGTCAGGTAAACCTTGTAAATCAGGCAACTTATATGCTTGTATGTCTAATGTTTGTTCGCTTCCTGATGCAGGTTCTAACATACTTTTCTCTATAACGGCGTTATCACACCAACCTTTATGGGAAACGACTCTGCAGTTTTTAGGATATTTAGGATTCTTGGTTTCTACGACCAATCCGATTTGATAGCTAAATTGATCGTAAGGCACTGGTATGTTCCTATTATACGCACGTAAGTATGGATCCACACTTATCCACTCGGCCTTCACGAGAATATCTCCATCTTTTAAAGGCGGCAGTTCATATTCAACAATTTCGTAATCGAACCTTTTTGGAAGTCCTTGAAAATGTCTCCTGACTACATATTTTCGTGCTTTCATCATGTTGGAAATTATCTGAAACAAAATTGTTTCTAGATTGAAGTTTTGTTCATAATATTTTTAAATCGCTTTATTTATTATGCGAGCGTTATTACTTATTACTTACAGACTCTGAGATAGAAGTTATGGGAATAGACTTTTTTTTTCCCGCAGCTTCGCCCGCGTGGGAGAGTGTTCGTGGCAAAAAACTTCTTTAGCAAATATTATATACCTACTGCAATATAGTAATAGCACAGAGTAAAAATATATGTACTTATTATAAATTTTCACACGTACTTTTCAATTTAAATATATCTCCTCGATAAGGATTAGGTACCTAAGTAATAACAATAGTACAGATACAAATCCATCTTAATAGCTTCTGAAAATACCACATTATTTGTGATCATTTTTTTAAACTTAGAATGGGTATAGTAACCTATCCTTAAATAAAAGATAGACATATCTTTGCCATCGCAGATTTTTTTATACACCCTGGTACCGATTACAAAAATATGTTATATAATTTTAGTCGAATTTAAAAGGGAAATAATTTGGAAAATAACTTTTATTTCATACTTTTTTGTGCATTTGTACTTTGGAAGTCGATTTTCATTTTTAGTTTAAAAATATTTTTTCCCTTAGTATTATTTATTATTACTAACCCATTTTAAGATAGTCATTAATGCAAAAAATCCTCCGGTATTCTCACTCTCTCGGCAAAACAAACTCGAGCGTTTTTATGCCAGTTTTCTGAGAGGCCGTGGTATTTCCCCAAATAAGCATTACCTATCTGTGGACCAAATAAATAATCACCAGTGATGAGAATGACTATATAAACTATATTATTTCTTTGATTTTTGGTGATTGCAACTTTGTGCTGTCTCCCGCTTTGCTTGGGGAGGGAACTTGGAGCCTTTCCTACTCCTCCAACCTTTCTTCTGATTAATTTCGTTGCGGGTCCCAAGACAGATTTAGCATGTCACTCGGGCACCCCTGAGATCATATCAAAGGGTTGTTGGTTACAGTGTCGATCCTGGCTCACAGGAGTTGTAGTGGTGGGCCAATGCCCGTTAAAAAAAGACACTATATTATTCAATAAATATTATCTATTGTAGTAGTCGGCGGAAAAAATTTTGCAGTCAGCGTTAAATATAATATTATAGTGATGATGATGATGATCATGAGTATAATTTTGACAATAGCAAAATTTCAAATACATTGATATCGGTGCACAAAACTATGAGGAGTACCTATGTCAAATAATATGTTGGTGTATCGTAAGAAGATGGTGGTGATGATGATGATGATGGTTACTGTAAGTTGCATATTATGCTTGCAGCTCTTTAAATAATGCCGAAATTTCTAAACGTGTATCCTTAAAGCCTGAAGAGTTCTGTTCAGTGCTTATGGATCTAGGGTACCTACACCTTGACACAAAATTTTACTTATTATAAAAGTCGAAATCACTATAAATGTCCTTATAATTTTGTGGAGTTCTGTCGATTCCTCATGGATTCTCTGTTGATGTTGATGTCTCCACCTTGGTGACTAAGGGACCAATTCGATTCGAATACGAATTATATTCTATACAACAACAAAATAATTTTCAAAAAGGCTTCGACAAACGGCAGAGTAACGTTGATAGTAAAGTTGAAGAAGATGTGTCGGTGTAAAAGACTATGAGAAGTACTTTTCATCATGGTGTATGGTGTGATGAAGGCGGTGATTGATGATGATGATGAATTGATATAGTGGCGTATGCTTTCAGTTCTTTAAACAACGCCGAACTCCCCAAACATGTATCTATAACGACTCGAATGTTCTGTTCATCACTTTTGGATCCTATACCCTGGATCCATCCTTGGTGCAAAATGTTACTTTTAGCTAAATGGTAGCATATGCCTGGACTACTTCAGAAAAAGTCATAACCGCCTCCTTTTTTGGAAGTCGGTTAATAAAATGTTAAATGGAGTGGAGTAACCAAAACGCATTAGTGAAAACCGCATTCGAATCGGTTAAGCCGTTGACGTCGTACGCGCAAAAACAAATATCGCAGGTACCGTACATTTTTCCGCATTAAAAAGTCGCCTATGTGTTAATCCATAGTCTAAACTACTACCATAACAAATTTCATCAAAATCCGTTCAGTAGTTTCTGAGATTAGCGCGTACAAACGTACAGACAAACAGACAAAAATTCTAAAAATCATTGTTTTGGGTTCCTTGTCGTTCATAAAGCTAAAAAAGAAAAACTATTACAGGGGGCTGTAATAGTTTTTCATAAACATATATCTTCCATGTACAGACAGGGACCATTTACGATTTTATTATATGTATAGATGTATATATTATGTATAGATTAGGTACATATACCTAGCCACTAATGCACTATCACTATAACCACTAAAACTTTTATTCAAGTCCCTTATTTCTAGGAGTCTTAATTGCACAACATTACGTTTTATACGTAAGTGATCTATATTATTAACTGAATCAAAATTAATAAGGCACACTTGATAATATTCCCAGAGCTCTGTCAAATATACGAAAATGTACAACACAAGATAATATGAATATGCATGCCTCATGAGAGAGTTTTAGCTTGTTTATGTGTCAATTAGTGTCGACGTCGTCAGCCTACTGAAGGACATCAAGTTCCTGAAGGAAGAACTGACCGAAGTTCGAGGTAGATTGCAGGCTGATGCCTGAGTCTACCATAAGTGATTTACGTAGTGAATTATCACAGTTAAAAAGTGTTAATTCAATATGTAGGTCACCTGATGCAGCAAACATTACTCGTCGTCGAGGCGCGCAGGCGGTCACGTTTAGCCCGTCAGCATTATCCGACGGGTCAACGAACATCGTCGCTGCCGCCCCTGCTGCCCGCTCTCCGCCCGCGAAGAAGCCGGTGCCAAGTTACGCAAGTGTCGTAGCTTGCGTCCCCCCGCCACCTCCCCCGCGTCCGAAAAACAAAGGGAAGAAGGAGGCCCCTTCAAAAGAGCGTCCTCTTTCTACAAAGGACCGAACGTGCGATGATGACGGGTTAATCAAAGTCGAGAGGAAGAAGAAGAAACCCGTCGTCCGCAACCATCGCGGCACCGCACCCGGAGGATCCGAGCAGCTGTTGCGGTGTGAGACTCCCGCGACACCGCTGTACGTGTCCAGGTTACATTGGTCTACGACGGTCGAGCAGGTCGTGGACTACATCAGAAGAACCAACTTCGCCTTGAGGGTCGAGCGTTTGGAATCTCGTCATAAATTGAACTTTAGTTCTTTTGTGGTGAGAGTTCCAACCCATCACTTACCGACCTTCGAGAAGGAGGAGTTCTGGCCGATTGGAGTCGTCTACAGAAGATTTAGAGGATGTCTCCCGAACACTTCACGCCCCACGTCGCAGACAATACGTGTTTAATGTTTAATGTTTGGTGTTAGTTTATTATATATTATGTATGTTAGTCTATAAGGTATTTATAATATGCAACTGTATTTAATTTTATTTAATTTAATTAAATTTAATTAGTCAGACAATACTCAAAAATGTTATTATGAAGATCCTTCAAAACCCTAGAGTCCGCGCTTCACGAAACACGGGCGAATCGCGCATTAGACTGCGAAAAGTTAGCGAACGCGAAGTGTGGAGCCATTTTTCGCGTAATTTTTCACTTCATTTTCGCGACCTTTCGCAGTGTCGAGCGGCATGGAGCGGCGTGGAGCGGCGTGGAGCGGGCTTACGAAATCTTTTCAAATTAATCGCGTAGATTGAGCAGTAAATATAGGGAATTTTAGAACACAGTCCACATTGATATAATAGTTAGTTAAGTATAGGTTACCTGATGAAAATATACGATGAATTGATTAATCTAGACGTCCTCTGAAAATCCAGGCGAAGCGCGTAATTTGTTGTCAAAAATCTAATATGAACTAATTTCTAATGAACCGAATCGATTTACTTCACTTTCTTATCTACATTGTAGTTAATAAGGACAGCGGCCTCGTGACGTAATAATATCAGTGAGTCGAAATGTGAACGATAGATAAGTGATTTAAAACAGTACCTAAAACTTTACAAGTTTGCCCAAATGATATGAGTTTGCCCAGCAGGTTATTTTTTAGAAATATTGAAAAATATGGACAAATTTTTTACTTGCGTTAATTATTTAATTCTATGGTAGAAAATTGATTATGTCTCTGGCAATACTATTTATGTGACTTTTGCTAATGTCACTTCAGTTAGACGTTAGACTTTGTCAAAGAAGGTGGTGTAAATTGCGGGCCAAAAGTCGTGTGAAAAAGTTTCGTTATAACTCAATTTGGAATTGCAGCAGGTAAGTAATTTTTTTACCACTGTTTGTTTGTAACAAAAGAACAAGAACTATCAAATATCTAGCATGAAATCTCTTTCATATTCGAAAATATGGTAATGGGCAAAGTCAAATTACTTTTTCTGAAGCACTGCTTACGACTTTGCCCGCCAAAATATTACCATTAGGGTTGTCACCGCAACGTTAAATTAGAAGTAAAGTAAATGAGTAGGTTCTTTGTTTCGGAACACTCTACGGAGAGTATAAAATTAAAATTAAAAACTTAATTATTATTCATACGCCTTTCTTTCTTTTAGAAGGCAGTAGATAGTTCTTATCACAAATACATTTTACATCTGTTTTCAATTGACCTTTTTGTGTCTTGTCACCTTAAGCTTAACTAACTACCTTCATGGTTATATCGGTTAAGTATTGAAAACAATTTTGCTGAAGAAGTTTTTTTTCATTTCTTACAGAATGAATAATATTAACTCTAAGAACACAAGGAAAAAAAGAAGAGTAATAGGATCGAGAGCATATAAAGATTATTCAGAGGAAATGTTGGGATTAGCTGTTGAAATGGTCGAAAAAAGCAGAATGTCAAGAAGAGAGGCAGAAAAAAGATTCGGGATCCCCCGGCGTACAATATTAAATAAAATCAAAAAAATACACATGAAACCGACTGGGGGACAAAAGAAACTCACTAACGAAGAGGAAGAAAAACTGGCAAACGTTTTGCTAGCTTCAGCAGATTATGGCAGCCCCATGACGAAAATAGATGTAAAAATGTTAGTTTATAAGTATGTGGAAAAAAAATCACGAAGTGATTTGTTTGGTGGCAAATTACCCAGTGATACGTGGGTGAATGGGGTTTTGAACATACACCGCACGAAATTGACCATCAGAACGACTCAAAATATAAAAAAGACCGTGGCTGAGAAAGGATTAGAAGAAATGGAACACTTTTTTTTTTTCAATTTACGTGAAACGCTTAAGCGTTTCACGTAAATTGAAAAAAATTGAAAAAAAAGTGTGGTGGTATATCCTTAAGGATATACCACCAAGCAACATACTAAACTACGACGAGACCAACTTATCAGACAATCCAGGCACGTCAAAGTGTGTTTTTAGAAGGGGTGTTAAACATCCTAAAAGGATTTTAAATAGCACAAAGAGTTGCATTTCTATCATGTTTACTGCAAGCGCAGCTGGGACGTGCCTACCAACATATGTGACTTATAAATCCACAAATTTATATTCCGAATGGCTTGAAGGAGGACCAGATGGAACACGGTACAGTTGTACAAAATCCGGTTGGTTTAATACTGCTTCTTTCGAAGACTATTTCAAAACCATAGTGGTCGAATGGGCGAAACGAATTCCCGGACCAAAAGTAGTCATCGGTGATAATTTGTCTTCCCATATAAACGTTGAAGTTGTGGAGTTGAGTCAAAAACATAACATAAGATTCGTTTTTTTTACCACAAAATTCCACTCACTTAACACAACCCCTCGACGTAGCGTATTTTGGCCCACTAAAAAGAGAATGGAAAAAGATCCTGTTGGATTATAAATTGGAAAATCCAGGACAAAATACCTTGAATAAAACGCATTTTCCAAAACTTTTAGCTCAATTATTAGCAAATATAAAACACAAAGAAAGCAATAACATAATAAGCGGCTTCAGAGCCACAGGCATATGGCCTGTAAATCCAAGAAATGTCTTTAAGAGAATACCTGAGTATTTTGACGATATGAAATATGGAATAGATAGTAGTTTATTAGAATACCCTAAAGAAACAAGGGCCCCTAAGCCAATGCAGGTGAAAAGAAACAAGAAGCTAAACACAGAACCTGGCCAATCAGTATGTGTTGACGATATCTTTACAAAAATAAATAGTCCACGGCCAACACGAAAAAAGGTATCTGCAAAAAAAAATACTAGGCAGGAAACTATAGACACAATTCAAGAAAAACAGACAGAGGAGATTATAATGTCGGACACAGAAAATGAGATATATTTATTGGATGGTATTACAAGTGAACTAAATAGAAGAAAAGAAAATATTGAAGAGGCTGAATCCGATACACCGTCGAGCTCAACTGTAATCATCAGTTGCGGAAAACCAGAACTGCTGCCACAGTTTTCATCGGTGATCTATAATCCAGCGAGACTAGATGTAATTTGTATCAATTTTATTAACATGCATTGACGTACCCCAACGCATGATAAAAATCGACCATCAGACGTCTGCATACTAAATAAAATTTTGAAACGGGATAATCAGAATCGGTCATTTGTAGGCATCAATGAAAATTATTTGCCAAGATGTTTTCGAACAAATAGTTTATCAAAATCTAAAGTTATAATAACATCAGATGTAAAAGTAACCTCTAAAGAAATAAACGACATCAGGAAAAGAAGAAAAGCAGGCAGTGAATCTATAAGTCAATCAGCTTTACAGATGAAAACTGTTCCAAAGAAAGTAGACAAAGACCATGAACCAAATAGTACTCAAAACACAGATACATGTCATTGTGAAAACGTAAATGGGACACATGAGAAAAATAAAAATAAACGGAAGAATGTCACTACTGGAAGAAAAAAAAATCGTGGAAAGAAGGTGAAAAAAGAAGAGAATGAGAAAAAAAAAGTTGGAAAACTGAAGAAATTGAGATCGTATTATGACACAAGCTCTGAAAATTCCGATTGTATCAGTATCGCAAACACAGATCATTCTGAATATGAGACATTCGATGATTATATAGCAACATGTTTAAAAGAAATAGATGATAAAGAAAACTTGGAACCAGGTAACATCACTGCACCATTTGAGTTCAATGATATCAGCTATTTTACAAGCGATGTGGATTTAAAAGAAGATGATTGGATTGTTGTGAAATTTGCGACAAAAAAAAGCTTAAAGCACTTTGTTGGCCGTGTTTTATACATAAAAAATAGCATTCCTACTGTAAAATTTACGAGAAAAGTAAAAAATTCAAAAGATGGTATGGTGATTTTTGCCTATCCGAACGTGGAGGACGTGTGTGAAGTAAATCGTGATGATGTGGAAATAGTATTGCCGCAACCAATTATTTCTAGACGAGGCCAAATAATGTTTAACACCATAACCATTGATCCTTGCTACAACATACAATAATTAACATGTTTTGACTTGAAAATGTCAAATTGTTGGCGGTGTCAAAATGTATCTCAAAACACGATTTCAGGTAATTTTCTGCAATTAAGGTAATTACAGAAAATTACCTGAAATGGAGTTAAATGTTCCTATTATGTTTAAGTATTACTTTCTATACCTCGCTATTTAATTATTCAGATTTTTTGACTAGATTGTTTTATTATTATTATTTTAATAAGTATACACAAATAAACGATAATTAAGAATTTCTACTTTGCATTGTTCAAGAAACTTTATCACAGCTCTATAAAGCAATTGATGTTGAGTACAAGTTTACAGAAACCTATAATACAGATTATATCACTTTCTATAAAACTTCTGTGTAACGACACGCACGGCACGCACTGGTAAGGCTATGGTGCAAAGTAAATTTTTAATTTTATTTTTATGAGTCTACAAAATATATGTTGCTATTAGGTTTAGTGTTTCCTAATAATAATTATTGATCTTAAATATATTTTTTTGTTTTTAAAGCTATATTTTGAATAACGTCTATTTCATTTGTAGGTATAAGTCTATATGTACGTTCCTATTAGGCATATTAAGTGTTATTTACTAGTTCATCTTTAATATTATATTCTTTTTATGCTAGTAAGCTTTTGTTTTAAAATTCCGGTAATTTTATAATTGTTTTAATATTTTTAGACTAATGTAAAATGTTAGAAACTGATCTATGTATCCGGAAGGTACCATCTTACTTAATTACAGTATTTGTTAACAATAAAAAGTGACAACCCTAACTCATCGTTTTACTTATATGAAAAATTGCAAAAAAAATGTTGCGACTTTGCCCACTCAATTTCAACTGATGATATTCACATTTAAACGTTTAATAATAAGATCCTATATTAACTATTTTTTAGAATAACTCCTAAGTCTCATGATCTTAAGGTAAAGAATGGCGAAGCTAGGCATGTTTTTGCAAAATGGGCAAACTTGTAAAAAGTTCTCTATATTTGGCCCGTTCTCTAAGTTCACGTTTTTATCACATAAATATATGTTTTCTTGGTATTTTATTATATTCTATGCAAAGAACAGCACATTTAACAATGGTGTAGCACAATCAAGAATGTAAAGTAATTTTATTATTTAAAATATTCAATATTCAAAAAAAAACGCACGAAATTTGGGCAAAGTTGTACGGTTTTACGTACATAAACTATAACGGTGAACATTCAGTGACAATATATGTATAGATTTCTATAGCATCAGTGTGAAATAAGTTGTACTAAATGGTGTTTTATGAACTTAAGGTTATTTTGCTTATATATTTTAAACTATAGTGAATTTTAATGTAATTTCTTTTATGTTGTGTAGATAAACATAATACCTAACGTGAAGAACAACAGTTTGAATTATATAATAAATAGATACGTAGTTAATAAGCGAATAGTGGTAAAAATACATAACGTTTCATAGATGGTGTACCTTAGATTATGAATATTTTTAATATTAAATAATATTTTTAGTAAATAAGGCTTTATGTAATTAGGAAAAATAATAAAGAGTTTCACAATGCGTTTTACTTCACCTGGCTCATGGAAAATAGGGAAACTTATGGAAAATAGCCGTATAGAGAGGCAAGAGCGAGACGGCAAATCGGCCCGAAAGAGGCGTACGGGCGCAGCTCTCTATACGGCATTGCCATGAGCCAGGTAAGCAAGACAAAAATTGTGAAAATGTTCTCCTCAAATAAGTGTTAAAGTAGATCCAGGGCCTTTACTCAAGATGCATTCGATAATTTCGACGGCGAAGTTCGTAAAGAAAATGTATGGGATTCGACTTACGCCATCCCAAGCGACCTGTCACTTAGCGATGATTTCTGTCAAATGCCATATATTTCTTATTTCGAACATCGCCGTCGAAATTATTGAACGCATCTTGACTAAAGGCCCTGGATACGTGTAACATGGTGGACATCTTCCTTGATGTTGTTCAGCCATGTGCCTTTAAGTTCACCAACAGCAAGTCAGACAGATTCCATGAGTCATGGAAGAAATTAATACCCTGTTCCTGCTCAAATAAGGGTATAATACATATTTGCCGCATTAACAGGTATGATTGGCCAAGACAGGCGTCATTTGTCGAGTACAAAATAAAGTTTCCCTCTTTCCAACCCTATTTTATGGGCTGTGAACCTTTGCGTGTTGATGTAATTGTTTAAAGTACTCGATAAATATTTATCGTGGTTCACAAATAATTTAAATAGTCTCTTCTTTTAAATATAAATAATGGTTGTGTGTTAAGTCGGTTTACGGACGATAATTTTACGTGATAACGTCATCACAAGCCGAACGCTAAAGCCGATCGTGCTTCTCTATCGCTTGTTCCGCGCTCTCGTTTGCACACTCGGCTCAAGCGAAACGTGACAATCAGTCGGAACATATGGCATGCGACACAATATTTTGGGCACGTTACTGATCATAAAATTTTGTAATTATGTACTACGAAAAAAATCATGGAAATACCGGTTGTCTGTAAAGTCAGTTTACTGACGATAGTTGAACGTGACAACGTCAACAACAACAACAACAACGACAACAACAACAACAACACCAACAACAATAATAATAATAATTAGGTAAAGGCAATGCGAGGTAACGCTGGTACTGGGGTACTTGATAACGATAACGGGTAACAGTGTGCGGAGTTCGAGTTTTTGTCACTACTCACCGTGAAGAAGTTAGTTACAATTAATATGGCATTGAATTAGTTACCATTGTTTGCCACTAGGGGGCGCTGTTTCGATACCATACAAATTGTAGTTAACTTCTTCACGGTGAGTAGTGACGAAAACTCGCACACAGCACGCTTGTAACGCCGCATGAGTCATGTTTTTTCGTGCGTGCAGCCGGCTCCATCGATTTATAAGACGTTATCACGTCAAAAAGTGTGTAATAGGTATATATGTGTAATATGACAAACCTAACTTAATATGTTATTTGTTAAGTATCTATTTTGCAACTTTAGAAATTACACTAATTTTACTTTAATTTAAATTACAAAATGATCCGATTCTACAATCTTTTAGGTTTAAAGTTTGAACAAATTTAACCTGTTAAATAGGAAAAAAATTTACTCGCTCGCTTCGCTCGCTCGCGTTTAACATAAAGAACATGATATCAAATTATTTAGTACCGATGTTCTGTTCAAGCCAGTTGATATTATGGTATTTTTCCGAAGTTCACCGTTTTTCAGTGTTTAAGTTTGAAGTTTGAACATATTTTAACCTGCTAAATGGGTAAAATGTTTGTTCGCTCGCTCCGCTCACTCGTGTTTGGCGTAAAGAACTTATATTATAATATTTAATATTGATGTTCAGTTTTGGGTTATTGATATAATTGTATTTTCTGAAATATATAGTCTCTCAGGGTTTAAAGTTTAAACAGTAGAAGAGAAAAAAAAATAGGGGTCCATTATTTTAATGTGCCCAGACTTCAAAATAATGAAGATTCAGTAGAGAAATAGTTAAAATTCTAGCCGATTTTAAAAGGGGAATTATTTTCGACACCTTCAACAGTTATCGTCATAAATCAAACAATTATTATTCGACCTAAACCTTCATAAGGAACCACTCTGTCGGTAAATGTAAACTGCATGAAAATCCTTTCAGTAGTTTTTGCGATTATCGCGAACATATATACAGACAGACTCAGCAGGGGACTTCAATTTATAGTAAATTTGAGAAAAGTATATAGTAAAAAGTGGAAAGTGGGCGTATTGCAATAAAAAAGGAAAAATTCAAAGTGTTGATATCAGAACTCTGCGCTAATAAGCTGAAAATCAAAGTGTCGAGTGTCGAACTGTAATATTATATTAGATTGATATTTGACTCGACACTTGTGTGTTCGATTTCCAGCTCTATTGTATTAACGCAGAGTTTTATTTTTAGCGTTCTGAATTTTCTCAGGCTTTCCGGATTCCGAATCATAATATAGTCCCAGCCTTATCTCTTTGGCCCTTCATAAAAGTGTATCATATTTCTCATTTCACGAAAGCATCCACTAAGGAAGGATTTCTTAAAATTCAACCCCCCAAGGTGGTGAATTAGGCGGGGATAAAAGATTGTATGAAATTTTTTATTCCTTGGACATATTCGCATGAAATTTCGTATGTATTGAGTACGGAGAAGAATGAGTTACGGATTTTAACGTTTTTCAATATTCAACCCCTAAGAAAGTACAATAGTCGATGAAAGTTTTAAATTATTGTAAAGATATCGTTTAAAACCCAATTTCACGCGGGCGAAGCAGCGTACAATTATTATTTATATTTTTTGCAGGCTCTATCAAACTCAAAAATGTACTCAAAACTAAAAAATAACTATGTGTTAATCCAGAGTTTAATAAACTACTACCATACCAAATTTCATAAATATCCATTAGGTAAATTCTGAGATTAGCGCGTACAAACGTGGCGCCTGATTCGCGCTATCGAAGTTTTTTCTCGGGCTGAGTATACATACAGATCTTGCAAACTACGAGCGCGCGGCGCCCTTAGTTGTGTGAGTGACCATATCTGTACAAATTCGCTCGCTACTGACCGCTCCGTCAGGTACGCACACTAACGAAAATGTATATTTACAGTATATTTACAATTACAACTACAAATAAAGGCTACGCGCGCTCGTAGTTTGCAAGAACTGTACCACCGTCGAGCGCATGTCCATCGAGACTTCGTTTTTACACAGCCGTGTCAGGGCGACCAGTCTCAAACTTATTATAGTAGGTATAGATTAAATGTATAGAAGATGTATGATATAGGTATATTAATATTCCATCAAAACATAAATACGTTTATTATTTTCTAGTAATTAACATAATATAGTAATAAAATCTTAAATAAATTATACACAATATCAAATATTTATATTTTCATTTTAGTAATTAAAATAAGTACGTTGGTACCTAGTATTTTGATAACAGTTGTTCTTTGGCGTAAATAAATATTAAAGGTACACCAGCACTTAGTATGACCACTGTAGAAATGTTTTCTTTTAACTTTCTTCTAATTCTACGGAAGGACTAAGGATAGATAAAGATTCTGTAGTTCTGTCAATTTATGGATATACATAAACCATTTCTGCGGTAAACATTGGCCATGATACGCGTGTTGGTACATAGAGGTGTCCTACAAGATGTACTGCGGCTTAGATACATAATTCCTTACGTCCAATGTCCTACCATACACTACACTTATTAACCGGGTTCATGTTAGTTCCGGGTGGGCAGTTCCATTCTCTGGCAAAGTCTTCTGAATTGGACAATGTGCCTATCACCCGGAACTTGCCTGGAGAATGGACGGTCGTCTTCAACTTGTTGCGCATCGCCTCGGGACGCATGGCACCGCACCATACCTGGAAAATCATTCATCATTATTATCACTAACTACTGGGGCTTGGGTCTCTCCTCAATGTAATAGGCTCTCTATGGTAGATTAAACTGTGATTGAAAAAGTAAAAATATTTTTTTACTTATCAAGAAAGAAACAAAACTGATCGAACAATGTAGAAAATGCCACTATCCGATGGTCATCTATCTAGAGTCAATCCATATGTTGCAAAAATTGACAATTATTATTTACTGGAAACATGCTTTTACGTTTACCTGTATCTTCGTTTGGTTAAAGTTAACTAAATACTACGTGAGATAAGTGCTAGCTGAGCGAAACTGAGCCAGAACAGCTGCATTTGCGTGTGGTTGAGGCCGGGCATGAGCTCATCGGAGGCATCGTGCTGCTCCAGCCAGGGGAGGTACGCGTGGAATACCAACTAGGCTGGCTTCTAGACCTGACCGAAGTTGAGGAAGAACAGCTGCATTTGCGTGTGGTTGAGGCCGGGCATGAGCTCATCGGAGGCGTCGTGGTGCTCCAGCCAGGGGAGGTACGCGTGGAATACCAACTAGGCTGGCTTCTAGACCTGACCGAAGTTGAGGTAGAACAGCTGCATTTGCGTGTGGTTGAGGCTGGGCATGAGCTCATCGGAGGCGTCGTGGTGCTCCAGCCAGGGGAGGTACGCGTGGAATACCAACTAGGCAGGCTTCTACCTGAGCGAAGTTGAGGAAGAACAGCTGCTTTTGCGTGTGGTTAAGGCCGGGCATGAGCTCATCCGAGGCGTCGTGGTGCTCCAGCCAGCGGAGGTAAGCGTGGAAGGCCTGCTTCACGCCGCCATTGTCCGCTATGTTCTCCCCCTAAAACATTTAAGGCATTGGCTTATCATTCTGATACTACGTAACACATCAGACGGGCATTAGTGTACCGTTCATTCCTATTTTATATATTTTCTATTACTTATTAGACTAGGATCAGCAGGGGTTACCTAGGTTCTTTAATATAGATCATTTAGGATGCCTAAGATAAGAGAAGCTAATGCTATCTAGCGTCTTGGTATCCGGAAGTCACAACGAAATCTTTACGTTTGGTAATAATTACTATAATATTTCTCGCGTTTCCAGTTTTTATTTTTTATTTTTGTTCATATTACCTGAGTATTAACCCCGTCGAGTTTGATATTGACCTCCGGTACGATGTACTCCCCGTACTGGTCGATGAGGCACTGGGCGCGCTTGTGAAAGGCTTTGATGGCAGAGTCCGACCACCATCTGTGGAGGTTGCCCTCGCAGTCGAAGAGCCGGCCTTTGTCATCGAACCCGTGAGTTATTTCGTGTCCTGTAAAAATCAAACCATGGAACATGTAACATATGAAGACAAGGAAAAACAAGCATACTAGTTAGGTTAAACGGACGATAGATGATATCAAAGAGAAAACGAAGACTAGAGAAAATTAAAGAAAATAATATTACGCGAATACTGTAAAAGAAGCAATATAGTCAAATAAACTGTGTGAGGAGGGGAGGATATGTGAATTGTGAGTCCTACGCGGTTACCCATCGCCAACGCGAAGAAGAGTAAATTTATGATGTTTGAGCCTGATAAGCCTAAGGGTCAATTCACACTGCGACGTTACGGAACGCGACGCGGTGCTGAATTTTTAAGATAACTATTTATTCAAAATTAAACTTTATTCATTCCACAAAAAGATACACGGTTCATTGCAAAAGCGGCGCCTTCAACATTGACTTTACATTCTTCGCTCTTGCAATGAAACGTGTATTTTCTTGTGTAGTGAATAAAGTTCAATTTTAAACAGTTATTTTAAAAAAATGCAACGCCACGTCGTGTATCGTCTCATTTCGCAGTTCTACCACCACCCGCTCGGTCCTAGATCCCACTACTCCTACAAGCTTTTATTTATTTATCATTTGTCGAGAGAAAGAGGAAGAGAATGAAAATAATGCTGATATATTATGTCTCGGTAAGTAGGTAGGTACCTACCGATAACAACACCAATCCCTCCAAAATTGAGAGACCGTGGAAAATGCCTGTGGTAAAAAGGCGGCTGGAGGATCCCAGCAGGAAACATGATCTGATTCTTATTCCTGCTATAATAGGCGTTTACCACGGCAGGCGCCGTATTCCATAGAGTCTTGTTCACTGGCTGGCCTACTCTGTAAATTTTTTAGATAGCTTCCTAATTTGAAAGAACTTATCAGGGGGTCTATAAGGCCACTTTAGGTGTTTTATATTATGATTCATATATTTTCTTTCAACTCATCATTTATGTGCGCCATTTAACGCATTTCTATTGAAAACTGTCAAAATTGATGTTTTCGAATATGATGAAATCAGATGAATCATGACGTAGCCATTTTAAATTTCACGATTTTTGTATGGAAAAATATATATGAAAGCCTTTAGACCCTCTGAGCTTGCTGGCTAGCCGAGGGCGTGAATGATAATTGATAAGGCTGTTTCTTTACGCTAATGGACTTTATTAGGGGGATTTGAAAGGCTTCTAGGTTTAAAAAATACGAATGCTGTAATAATTACCTAGATTGTTCTGTTTTAGTTAAATGATGCAATATATTCAGAATGTTCTCAAAATATTTATCTGGATGTATCACAACTTCTTTATATCGATCATCTAATTCATCCTTGTTAAGAATGTAATCTGGGTATCCAATTCTTAGCATCATCGTGTCAACTTTGTGAGCTGCTAGTCCCTTAGTTTCATCATCAATCCAGTTGGTCATACCTAGGAGATCTCTGAAGGACTGCTGTATTTCTCTTGTCATTGTCAGTGTATCGTTTTTGCTCATCTCATCGAAGTATTTTCGTACAAACATAGATCCTAACGCCATGCCCATATTTGAGTTTACTTGAGCTATACAGTTATTCCATCTAGGCGGAGATTGTTCACGACCAAATAGGATGTTGTAGAATCTGTAATTCGAAGTTTACATACTCAAGAAATTTCAGTTACACAAAAATCGGTAACTTACTCATGACTTTTATTGGCCGTTATTGTTTCAGGAATCCATAGCCGGAATCCATCTAGTTAAGTTAGGTTAGTTCGATAGGTGCACGAGAACAAATATTATTCTTCAAGTTTGTAATTTTCATAAGTACTACGACGTATTTTTGCAGTAATAGAGTCGTTGTGTTGATCTGATGCTATGAAATTTATAAATAGACTCACTCCTGTTTGGCAGATTGGAACCGATCGTCCAAATTGTTCACTCGGTGTCTCACAAAGCGCCACAACAGGTAATTTGATAAAGTGTTAGGATCCGTCCTATGTATCAATTGAACTAAGTGCTGTGGATATAATATACAATTTATTTTACATGTAAAGTTTATAATGTTACACACTGAAATTTCATTAGAATACTTTAGTAAATATTCTTGCAAAAATGTTTTAATTTCTGCAATTACTTTTATTCAACAGTAAAAAGGAAGATATTTAGCCTATAGAAGGGTTACGAGGAAATGATAAAGGATATGGTTTAAAACGTCCTATAGACTTTCATCATTTCATGTGCAATAGGTAAAACGAATTAAGCTACCTCACCTGGACGTATGTCAAAGCAAAGAGCACAACCGTCTCCTTCGAGTGCACCGTCCTATTCATCACGATGCACAGGTACTTTCTCCAATTTATTTCTGGAATCAATTCTTCTAGTTTTGCTAGCGTCATTCGTCTGTAAAGCTCCGATACGTTACGCCTGTCTTCAGGAGCGGATGTTATTTTGGCAAGCCTGAAAATGTTAATCATAATTAATAATTGATTTAAATAAATTTTTGTATGTAAAGATCTGAATAGTGTATTAATGGTTACCTCAAGAAAATCATGTTTTATTTATTGTGAAATTAATTTTGGTACTAAAGTAGCATGCGGAATTTCATTATATTAGAAACTTACTGAATTTCAAAGTCTATTAGTTTGTCAGCGCTTTCCTCGATATGAATAGGACTACCTCCTAATAGTAAGGCTATCTTTATCAAATATTCTTTATACGCATCCAAATACATCTTATTTGATCCTTGAATAAAATAGTCTCGAGTTGGTAGACCTAAAATTTTAGTACCAATGAAAATTGTATCAAATATTAAATTACTTGCAAGTTGATTGAGGTAGATATTAATCTAAAATAAGTATATTTAATACAAACAGGAAAATATTACTGAATATACAATTTATTACTATCTCTAACATGCTATTAATATTTTAAAGTTACCTAAACTTGTTTGATCGAATTGTATCACATATTCATCAGAATTCCTTATATCAGGCCCAACCCATTCGGATATGAGAATGTCATTATTAAATAGTCTCAATTTAGCCATAAGCTCCAACCAATCAAAACTATCTTCCTTCCAATATGGATCTAGTATTGGCCAACCTCCGAAAAGATCTAACAAATCTAGTAAAGGTTGACAACCTCTTTCGCTTAGAATATCATGGTTCATGCAAGATTTGAAAAGATATCGTGCTTTTAAAGTGGCATCCCCTAAAACTGGGTCAAAATCTTGTTTCTTAACTTTCTTATGTTTATGCACTAAATCGATCGATCTTTTTCGTCTTTTATTTCCGTAGAATGATATTCTTTTTCGGTATCCATATTTGCCAACATCTATATTTTTAGATTTTCCATTATCACGTAAATTCATGTCCAGTTTGATTCTCTTAGGATTGTATTTGCCTATATAGTTATAGGCGATTTTGAAGTTTGCTCTGTTGTTTCTTTTTGTAAAATATCTCTTTGATACTTTAGGATATCTTTTGTTACGATTCATTAAATTGAATGTCTTTTCTATTCCTCCTACTATTTCAGGACTATAATTAACCGATTCCTTAGAATTTGTGACCATCACATTCAAAATGTCTTGCGTATTTTTACAGCTACAGATTGGACACTTTAATGAACTTAAAATATTGTCCGGAAGACCTAAATGAGGTCCTGGATACATTGACGAAACTTGTTCATATTCTTTAAATTCCAATAGATCTTTTAATACTAGGTCCAAATTTTCTCTCAGTATCTCAAATGTATCATATCTGTAAATAGAAATTGAGCCTTACCTACTATTAATAAGATGGTAAAAATAATACAGTCATTTATAATTCTTTTGCAGTCTTATTTTAAAGCGCCTGGAAGTTTAGTGATACTTACTTACTCACTAGCAATTATTATTATGGCTAAGGCAAAAAAAAAAAATATTTACCCAGCTTTGTCTGCCGGTATGGGGTTAAGAGTAGCCCAATTTCCACAGGCATATTGGTAGAAATCATGGCAAGGGTCTGCACCTTTGTCCATGTATTGATTCATTATGTTTGCCTGCGTTTTTCTTATTGTTTCTTTGTCTCCCTGTCCTTTCCAGAATGCGTGAATACCTGCAATTGGAAAATTGGTGAATAATTTTGTGACGTCATTAGCTGGATTCAACTATAATTTCGCAGACTTGATACTTGCTCACTGCTTAACCGACTGTCACGAACTGTTTTGTATTTTTAATTACTAGAGTACTTCGAGTTTCTCTTAAAACTCTCCTTAGGGTCAATTCACACCGCGACGATACGCGACGCGACGCGGCGCAGAATTTTTAAGATAGTTATTCAAAATTGAACTTTATTCACTACACAAAAATATACACGTTTCAATGCAAGAGCGGCGCCTTCCACATTTACTTTGTTTTCCTTGACATTCGAACTCTTGCAATGAAACCTATATCTTCTTGCAAAATTAATAAAATTCAACTTTGAATAGCTATCTTAAAAATTGAACTGACCCTAAATCGATAAATTTTAAAAGTATTTGGTACTGACCTGAAAAAGACTTTATCGGCTTAAAGATATAATCCGAAGAGACCATTTCACCTTCTTCAAGTTCAGGTTGTCTTCGGACTTTTTCTACGTCGTCTAAGGGACCTCGGTCGACGTACATCTCCGGATGAACCACGCTGATTAAATAAAAGAAATCTTAGTTAATTAATCCTACTACTATTATTAACGTTGTGTTGTGAGGTTTGTGCGGATGGATGGATGGATGTTTGTGACTCTTTCACACAAAAAACTACTGAAGTTTATTTGTTTTGAAGTTGAGCTTTTAGGTAAGTTTATGCCGTGGCTACGTACCTACCTCTGTATGTTACTTTCTTCTTCATAATCTTCACTAGAAGAGCTTGTATATTCTTCTATCTCTTTCTCACTTCCATCATCATCATAGTCTATGTCCCTTCGATGTTTTGGTTTTGTTTCACTAAAACTACAATTTTTGTGTTTAAGTAAGGCGAAATAATTGAAAAGACACAAGTTAGACATATATATGTATAAAGTAAGTAGTTCGGAGTTCCCCCCGCACAGGAGCGGTCACAGTATAATAATAGTGTTTTGTTAAATATTTGACGTAGCAAAATTATAGTATAGTATAGTAACATAGTCTGAATACATATGGACGCTGATAAGCAATACTGTGTCTCCGTCTAGATCGCCATTTTGAGAAAATCGTGTTTAATTAAATTTATCATAAAGATAATTCAAACTATGTGTCAAAAGTTTATATCAGTTTTCCAGTGCTAAAATGATTTAATTGGCAAGTGAAGTTGGCTTCACTTCTTCATCAACTTCTGTAGCACGTTGCAAATGCGACTAACGTGCGTTAGTAGCAATGCTGTCGATAGGTTACGAAACGCGCGACAGCATCACTACAAAAAGTCGCCGTGGGCGAGGGGTCGGTTTTTGGCTGTGCGGCAGAAACTCTGCGGCTTTAGTTACTCGTGAACACGTGTAAATTCCGAATTATCATCGTTGCTATTTGAAACTCGACGAAATGAAAAGCGATACAGTCGCTTTGTTTATATTCAAGAGAATAGTCACTCTTAAAAGTTTGGTCACTGACTGAAAAATACACTTTTGTAGCCTATGTCACCTGGGCTAATAATACCAAAATAATAACCCTTTCTTTTGGCTTCATACACAGACCTTCTATATCATTCTCTCGCACGTTTAGAATGTAGATGTATGTATCTATATGTGAATATTTCTTTTTACAGTCGCTTTTCATTTCGTCGAGTTTCAAATAGCAACGATGATAATGCGGAATTTACACGTGGTCACGAGTAACTAAAGCCGCAGAGTTTCTGCCGCATAGCAAAAAACCGATCCCTCGCCCACGGCGACTTTTTGACTCTTGAAAGTTTGGTCACTGACTGAAAAAACACCATGTATAATTTACGGTAATATAGTTACTTATTGAAGGTTTTACTTCTATCGCGCACACATGTAGACGTACGTTTTACAACTTCCTAAAGATTACAATTCTATAAAAGTTGGCACGGTGTTGTTACTATTGCATTATATTTGATGAATTACGAACATACCCTGCATTCTTTAGGAAGTGGTGACTTTTGCGCTTCACTCTTTTAGGAGGAGTCGACTCTTCGAGCACATCATCAAATATCAAATTGGTGGGGTACATTTCTGGTTTTCTAGCAAGAACCACTTCATCAACCGGCAGGAAAGAGGTTTGGAATCCTTCAAACACATCACGATCCTTCAGGCCTATGTCTTCTGATCTTGAATACGATTTTGGTATGTGTTTGATCACAAAATCATCAGAGATACCGACTAAGTAATACTTACTTAGAATAAAATAAGCTAAAGTTATCAACACTATAGTGCCAATTATTACGTAAATAATTCTGATTTTCGAACTTTTTGTTTGGACAAATGTTTTTCGGGATAGCGTGCTAGTTCGTGTCATTGCAATTTCTGACTGACATCGCACCGTAGAGGTTCCGTATCTCAATAAGAAAATTGGTCTACAAAATTATTGACCTTGGACTGTAAGTGCCAGTAGCTATTTTACAATTACTAGGCATTTAACAATTTTGTTAATGGATTAGAGACGTGTTTTTATTGTTTTGTTTGTTTATATTATTGTTTTGGTGTCATTTATGTTGATATACATAAGTAGATACATACTGTTTTCCTTGTATGTGGTAAAGGTTCCAGGAAAGCATACATATCACCAACCCACCACTGCAAATCCTATATTATCAGGATTAACAGCAGGAACCTCCAACAAATTCTGTGATATGTATTATAATCTCAGGAGTGTCTGAGATCATAATACATATTATCATTTTAATTGGAAGAAAGTAAATATTAAAAGAGGAGAGCGTTTATAAAAACAATTTAATGTTTCGTCTACAACTTTTAAGCTTATGCTAAGATCATATTGCGCGTAATATTCACAGAGTACTTTATTATATACGGGAAGTAATATTAAAAAAGAACTGCCGTCAAAGTCTCATTTTGTTGTCAAACATCAAAATAGGTTTTTGCCGGGAATTCAATGTGTGACGTTGTTGCTTTTGTATGTCCTCCATAAAATTGTGTTATTTCGGTTCTAAATGTATAATTGGTAGAATATTAACCATTAGATATTCATTGATGTGTACAAGTGTGGGCAAATGGTAGAACTACATAAATCGTGCTATTTTGTGTCCGATCCAAAACTCCCTAGGAACTTTCAGTAAAGCTTCTACCACTTTACTGAATCGACTGACTTGACTCATTGACTGCACTGACTATTAATTTTCTTTTCACACAGACTTTGTCTAGACTTTAGACTTGACGACTTATTTAGAAATACAGTGTTGAAAATTTAAAAGAAAATTCTATTTCCCGCTTTTTAACTTGACACTGGCAAATGATTTTATGCCGACGCCATTTAATTTAATAAATTAAAAATTTACACTTTATGACAATTGACGTTTACGTACACGAAAGTTCTTCTGTCTTCATTGCGAATATTATTTTGAAAAAAAAATTGCGTTAAACAAAAATAGGATCATTGAATACAATATAAAATGGTGTTTTATTTGTTTTGAGACTAAAGTAATAGTGTCAATCATTAACAATGAATAAACATATGTATTCCACCGCAAATCTCTCTGACAAAGAATTGAAGGAACAAGGGAATAGATTATTCAGTTTGCGAAGATTCGAAGATGCTATGAACTGTTACACTAAGGCAATTGTATGTCGGTTGTTTTATTGTTACCCTTTTATATTTTTCACAATTATGTAATGATAAACAACAGTCGCAAACAGGCTTACTCAACTTTATAGCAAGTGCTTAATTCAGCTCAAGGATTTTTCCAGATTTCTAATTTTAATCGTAAACAACTCTTCTATAGTAGGTATACAAATATTGTAAATCATATGGACATCGTATTTCTCATGCACAGTGCTAGCCAGTTTGATTGGAATTACATTTTGTGAGTGGGCCCCTTTTTCTATGCAAAGCTTTGTTGACAATAGATTACCTATGGTGGGAAGCACTCTAATCATTTTGACAACAACCACAAAGTTCATAAATTATGAATTCCCAAAAGGCAATATTATTTCTGTTTTAGATAAAGAATCCATCAGTAGCAACATACTTCACAAATCGTGCACTATGCCATTTGAAGATGAAGCGATGGGAGTCCACATGTCAGGATTGTCGACGGGCTTTGGACATAGACAATAACCAAGTGAAAGGTCACTTCTTCCTGGGACAGGCTCTTGTTGAATTGGAGTGCTATGATGAGGCTATTAAACACTTACATAGAGGTATCAGATAAACTGTTATCAATTTATAGTACAAAAAGTAGTTTATCATATTTTTTTCTTCAAAAGTGTTACATATCTTATAAAAACACCTCAGTTTACTTTTATACTATGTTTTATTATGTTTGACTGTATCAAATTCCAACATAAAATGATGTAATCACCATTGATGATCATGAGAACATGAGAACCATTGTGTTCTTAAAATTAACTAGAGACTGTTATTAAGCTGTAAAATGGTTTCATATGATATTTAATGTAAAACATAACCATAAAAATCACCAAACTGAGAAACAGTTTGTTGGTGATATTAATTATATTAATAATTATTATATTTCCAGCTAATGATTTGGCAAGGGATCAAAAGTTAAACTTTGGAGACGACATAGCAGCACAGATTAGAATTGCCAGAAAGAAAAGATGGAACGTTCAAGAAGAAAAACGAATATCACAGGAGATTGAGCTACAGACTTATTTGAATCGGTATGAGAGTTACTGTTACTTTACAAGGTTTAAAGCATTTATATATTGCTGCATTTACAAGATTTAAAAGACCATTGTGGAACATTGAGACACTAAAACTTAATAATAATACATTTATAGCTAGGGATCCCATGATGCTTATCTACAAACCTTGGTAAGTTTCGTAGATTTGGTAACAGGAAGAAAAGATTATGAAAGTTTTTTATTTGAATTTTAAATGTAGCTATAATAGGTTATTTATTATCAGAATTTAGAAAACCAGACTTGCTTTAAGCTTTTGACATTAAACTGAGACCAATATAAAATATCTAAATAGCTCAATTATTTAAATATAGTGTTTTATTTTAATTTTAAATAAGTACCTATGAGCTTTCCCAACATTCAAACCGTCAGTACTTTCAACTTTATTTTTACTTTTTAATGCCCCAAACAAATAAATTGATTTGCATACCTTGATTACCAGAGACATGTGAGACACCTAGACAATACTAATCTGACGCGCTTGAGTTACTTAAAAAAATCCGCTGTTAGGCTCCCTAGCCTTAGCATTTTTTTAAGTACTATAAACAAACCTTGCCTATTGTAAAACTGGTTTTTAAATAATATTTTTTTGAAAAAGAATACATTTTTGATTGATAATTTTTTTCTCTATTATCACTTGTTATGTAGCCTTGTAATTAAAGAGTTACCTTGTTCAAAATGTTTATTATCACAATTTGCTTTCCAGGTTAATAAATGAAGACATGCAGCATAGAATAGAATCAGTAAAACTAGAAAGTATCAGCGAAGAAGAGGCTAATAGTAAAGTAGCTAAGGTTGAGGAGGAATGTGTGAGTATTTTTATAAAAAGTATAATATACTCTTGATAATGAATAATGACATATTATAGAATATAGATCACCATACAATAATTTCAAAACTACGGTATAACATACATTTGACAGAATAAATCTTCATACAAGAAAAAGTAACGCCATATTGATTTTGTTGATTGAATACGGACTACACTGCTATACTGCAGAAAGCAGATGTCAAACCTCAACTGCCCCAAACAACCACAAAAGTAGGGCAGTTTAAATGTGGATACTTTTTGCCTCGAATTGCCTCGTCTATTATATATAGGTCTATGTGACCATATACTAGACAGCTGAGACATGTTCTTGCATTGGCACTAGCTAGCTCTACATGCCAACTAAGATCAATTATATTATCAGCGGGGCCTGTTTCACAACCTTCTAACATGTGTCGGATAGCTTATCAGAAAGTTTTGTCGCTGCTTAATTTATATAGAGCGACCGGGAAAAAACATGCAAATAAGCTATCTGACGCTTACCAATAGATTTTCACAATCGTGCAACAGGCCCTTAACCCCCTTGCAATGTTTAGAATTATTTCTAATATTCTATCTGTTTTCATTGTATTTAATTATTGTAAAAATATGTAAAAATAAGCAACAATATTATTATTAAATTCATTAAGTAGTCGCTGTGAATTTTTTTTTAAATTGTAGATTTCAATTAATTTTAACAAATTATTATTACTATTGTTAAGTAGAGTTGTTGTCTCGTCATTTAACAATGGAAATTTTTCTATTTATAGAATAATTATAGCAGCGAGTTGAACAATATGTTCTCAAAGATTGACGAGCGGAGGAGGGTATGTTGTTTTAATTACCTATGTATATTTTATAAACATTTAGTTGTTAATATTATAAGGAAACAAAGTCCCATTGTTTTACAAGTACAAAAGCACACACCAGCTTTTGCCCGCGTAAATACGGTATCCTACCTGAATACTGTGATTTCTCAGGATTAAATGTAGCCTATGTTTTAATCCAGACTCCAGAGTCTGTTCTACTACCATTCTGATAATTTGTCTTAATTGACAGCTTAGCGATTCTTATTAAGTGTTGCATTTATGCATTTCTATTGAAAACTGTCAAAATATAATTGGTAGAAGTTACTTTGAGTGTGACTAAAGTTGATGTTTCATAGTATAATTCAGTTATTGGGGCCATTTCAGACCAGCCGATGACATATTTGAGAGATCATAAAATGTAACAGACAGTAACATATTTATGACAATATAATGACATGACTATATCACGGTATAAGAACCAGATGAACGTATCTACAAAAAAATCAATAATATTTTTTGTTGACAAATCTGATCCGAGTGTGGTCCTTTATGTTATGCCAAAACGTAACGTATATCTTCAATATATCACAAATTCCAAAAAAAAAAAAACGAATATGTACAAAAACCATTTTCAATGAAACCAGAAATGCATATTATGGGCCTTGAATGAGCTTTAATTAGCTTAATATTAGTAAGGGCTATACAAACGTTTCTGCAATAATATTTTTAGAAAATTTAAATATTTGCGCATCCCTGTTCTGTTATTTCATTGCCTTAAAATTGTTTTTAATTTTTTCCCTATTTTCACAATAAATAAAGATGATTACCCGTTTAGTTTCATTTATATGTTACATATAATAATTTCACAAATGACGTATTGAAGTATGCTAACTATAAAAGCTATAAAAAAATTTGGACCACACTAACGTGTGTCAACCACATTTAAAAAACAAAAAATTTCGAGCAAGGATACTATACTAACATATCAGTACAGTTTTTTCCTTCGGATATTGTATAATGCTGCTATTATAAAATTCTCAAAAAAAATTAATAGTATGACGTCACGAACGGCGTATACTTAGGATCCGCATGTAAATTGTCACAAAGTGGATTGGTCTAGCGCCTAAACGGATTTAATCCTACGCGTCGACCGCTCGCTTGAATGGTAATTATGTAAGACGCTTACTACATGTTTACTTAGGGTGAATCCACACTACGCCTATTATGCAATTACAGAATTGAATGGCGTTTCAGTCAGATAACTATCTGACTGAATGTTGTGTTAGTGTGTCATAACTTTGTAACTAACTGGCGGAGACATTGCCATGTTAAAATGTCTTGGTTTGAATGTAGGGATAGAAATCAGTAATCACCTTTATAGCGAGGTAGAGTCTGGTAAAGAAAGTTGAACCTTAGAAATGACGTCAAATAAAAAAAATAAAGAAAGGAAACCTTCTAATTCCTATGAAAAAAATAAAAAACTTAATGAGTTACTTGATAATTAATTAGTATGCACTAACATGATAAATAAAATGTGAAATGAATGTTTTCTACTCTTTCAAGCAATAACAACTGATTTTGTCAAAATTTGGTTTGTTAAATTGACTTTGAAGGTTTTGTCGTATAAATAACCCAGGTTCGACCTTCGCTTGCCACACTATATACAAAGCTTGAGAAATTTGAACGACAGTAACCTTCTATAATATATGTGAAATTTCTTGATAGGACTACATAGTAAGATAAATGTAGGTGTTGATGTCTGATAAATGAGATGTCAGTTTGATATCATATTAATAATACGAACAAAGAATGACAACGGTCAACCTGCACATGAATTAGATTCCCTGATAGTGCCTTCTTAAAGAATGTATGTGTTAATCACTTACATTCTTTCTTCATGAAAAAAATTATGGAGGCAAATGTTTATACCTTGACTAATACATTCGCACCCACCCAAGTGTCGTGTTCATTGTAGACGTAACACCTACGATCGTATTACATTGTACAATTGATCGACGCCTACAAACTCACGACACTCAGCAGTCGTGGTGGCAAATAATTCAATTATCGATACATATTGGGACGTAGTCTATTTAGAAATACTCAGCTTAAAATTAGTAATGACAATCGAATTTGATGATCTAGTATTATTTATACCAATTTATGATTTTTTAGCCCACTGCTTTGAAATCGCAACAAGTTTGATGTTTTAGCTAGTAAATTGTTGCATGTAGAATTCATTTCTTTAAATTTCCCTCTTGATGTAAACACGTTACAACTTAAGATATAGAAAATGTACAGCAGCTACTTTCCAAATTGTAATCGAGAAATGTGTATCTATATTTTTATTAGGTTCAGGTTTTTACAATTGGGTATTTTCCTACATGTAAAAATTTAGTTTTTTAAAATAAATTAAGAAATAATTAGGTATTACAACTTGATAAAAAAGTACATTCCGTAGCAACATTAATAGCGTGTAACGTCAACTCCTAGTACGACTTTTATATGGGGCGTTTTCACGAGTCTCACAAAAGTGCTTCAAACAATCCGCGATATCGTTGAAAATTTTGATTTTTAGTATAGGTACTATTCCTTCTGTAAACTGTCTTATTTTTCAGAGCATTATGTAATAAAAAAATACTATTCATTTATGTAATAAAAAATTACAGGAAAATACCGTATTGTTGTTATTTATGCTAGTTGTCACTGAAGTTGTTTGATATTTTTTCTGCCGCTAGGGGGCAGACCCAACACACACAAAGCGTCATCTGGTGGCGTAAGTGGTATCAAAAACGGTCAATAAGAATTTTCGATTCTTTTCCTGTCACCAGGCGGCGCTTGCTAGCACGACGGTCCTTGTTGTGTCAAAAAGCTGTCAGATGTCGCGAATTTAAAAACCTTCATTATTTGCTCTGTCTTTATAAGTTAATACTACCTATTTATTTTAAGTACTTAGTTTAATATTTATGTAATAATTTATGCTAACTTTGGTCTAATCACTGATCATGTTAACCTGTTTATTAACCCCTATCGCCTAAAATACAGGTCGACATAGATTACGTCTTGTTATTTCATAAGATAGTCTTTAGGAATTTTGAATATACCAATGCAATGCACAAATTGTTTATTTGAATAAATGATTTAGATTTTTATACTTAATAATCTAAAATGATAATTTAATTTTCAGAAACGTGACGTCCCAGATTACCTGTGCGGCAAAATCAGCTTCGAGATTCTCAGCGAGCCCGTCATCACGCCAAGCGGGATAACGTATGAGAGAAAAGACATCGAGGAACACCTTGAGGTGCGTATAAAATCTTATAGCTACATACTAGATAATAATATTATCTTTGTTAACTTAAATTATGACGACTTCTGTGGCTCAGTGGTTAGCGCATTGGCGCTTAAGCCGGAGGTCGCGGATTCCAAACCCGCCAGGGAACAAAAGTTTTGGGTCATGACCCAGGAATATACAAATAAAAATCTTAAATTTAAGTATGATATGAAAAGTATTAAATATATTTCCGTTGTCTGTAACACAAGTAACACAAGTTCTTCGAAAACTGACCAGGGATTGACGTGGTGTAGAGGCGTCAATAGATATTAGATATTATTGAGCAGGGCTTCCCAAACTTTCCTCTACTGCGACCTCCCTGAATAGAGGCTTCGTGACGTCGTGACGCACAGTTCGGGAAGCCCTGTTATAGATCAATATCGAGCGAATACCGAAACGCTGTTTAAAAGTAGGGATTACCTGAATCACATCCTGTCACTGTCTCTGCTTGACGGAATGACAACGAAAGCATGTGACTCGAGTGTCGTTTAGGGTCAGTTCACATTGAAACGAGACGGTACGCGATGCTGTGTTGAATTTTTAAGATAGCTGCTATATATTGAAATTTATTCACTACACAAAAAGATACGTCGTGTACGTTTCATATGAAATCAGCCGTACACTGCATGCATGCTGTGCAGCGCGGTGCAACTTGACATTTGAACTATTACAATGGAACGGGTATCTTCTAGGGTAATGAATAAAGTTCAATTTTGAATAGCTGTCTTAAAAATGCAGCGCCGCGTCGCGAATCGTTTCGTTTCGGTTTGAAATGACGCTTAGTTTTGGTAGCGTTTCAGTATTCGGTCGTTAGGCCCACTTGCGCAGATCTGTGTTATAGTTAACCCTGGGTTCAAATACCCAGATGGGGCCTTCTCTGTCATAAATATGAAGAACGAAAGAGAAGACATGATATTTAACCCAGGGTTAACTTTAATCCGGATCTTGAATTAAGTCCAGCGTATGCAAAATTAGTCCATGAATAATTCTGAAAGCGAGATAGTAATAGATTTGTGTTAAAATTTGTATGAAGTATATTGTTTGAGTCCCATATGTTTTTCAAAGAGATTAAAATATTAATTTAATTTTGAGGTAATTTTTACAACAATATTGGAAATATATACATGTAAAATTTTGACGACCTCTGTGGCTCAGTGGTTGATCGCGCCAGTGCTCAAGCTGGAGGTACCGGGTTCGAATCCCGCCGAAGTAACAAAAAAGTGTTCTAAGTTCCTGGACCATGGATGTGAATTAAATGTGTATAATATAATAGAAATATTAAATATGCGTATATATAAATTTGTTTTATATATTTTCGTTATCTGGTACCCGCAACACAAGTTCTTCGACAACTGACCACGGAACCAGATTGACGTGGTGTAGTAGCGTCCATAGATATATTATATTATTATAAAATTGTTATGTTTCCAGCGCGTCGGTCACTTCGACCCCGTCACCCGCGTGAAGTTGACCGCGGACCAGCTCATACCTAACTTCACGATGAAGGAGGTCGTTGACGCCTTCCTGCAGGATAACGAGTGGGCCCTCGACTACTAATTCTCGTTAACCGACATACAAAAACGAGGTGATTGTTGCGACACCAAGGCAGACTTGTGCAGATCTCGGTTAAAGTTAACCCTGGGTTAAATATCATGTTACCTCTCTCGTTCTTCGTATTTATGAAAGATGAAGAAGGCATGATATTTTAACCCAGGGTTACCTTTAACCCAGATCTGCGCAAGTGGGCCCAAATTCACTATTTTTTTCGGAGTTGACTTGCTCTTTAGTTTCGCTATTAAAATCTTCTTTACTCTATTCATAGCTAATTGTATCTAATCGTTAACAAAAAGACGAATTGCGACCAAATCCATCCATCCATCCTCACAAACTTTCACATTTATAATAGTAGTAGGTTTTGAATTGGTAGCATTATGTATTGTATTGTTTTTTTTTATTTACGTACATATTACATTGGTTATGTTGTTATGGAGTTGATGTGAATCATAGAACTACACAACGCACAAGGGTCAATTCACACCGAAACGGCAGTAGAGCGGCCAGCAGCATAACTGTCATATAATTTTAAACTTTTTTTTAATTACTATAAAACACAGTTTTGCTTGAGACGACTGCCGCTGCTTACGGCCGCTGATGGTTGCTGGCGGCCGCAGGACATTTTATTTTTCTAAAGCGATAATATGTATTATAGTAATGAAGATAACGTTTAAAATTATATGACAAAGGTGCTGCCGGCCGCTCCGCTGCCATTTCGGTGTGAATTGACCCTTAGAATGAGAGTGACCTAACTCAAAAGCCTGGCAATTTGTGATTTTGCTATAACATTTAAAAACATTAAAATTATGTATGACGTTACCCAACCTCCGCATAAAATATCAATATGTAATTCAACAAAACAATAATCATTTTCTTTAAAAAAAACGGAAGAGAATTATGTATTTAATTTTGTTTTATTCTATACTGTTTTTTAAACTTTCACGCTCGTTTCCCACAAATTGAATTTTTTTATTCGGTCACTTGTACGCGACAAGTACGTTAACAACATTCAACGAATTTTTTTTTCAAATGTTTCACATCAGCTCAGCTAGCTGTCCGACGATAGCTTATTTTTTTTTTTAGAATTGATTCTTTTATTTTTCCTCGTTTTAAGCATCGAGTTTGTTTTTATCAAACATCTGTTTAATTACATAAAAATTATATAAATATTTATTTCAGTATCTAAAAAAATTTACAAAAAACAACATTACATGTATTATTAGAATCACTTTATTTATCAAATAGATCATTTCATAACGAAAGATATTTAATTTCGTAACTATCTTTTGTGGCTGTGAAAAATAATAGTAACGACTAACGACTGCTATTCGAAAATGCTGATGTTTAAAAATGAGGATTTTTGATATTTTTTCTGCCGCTAGGGGGGCAGACCCAACTGACAAAAAGCGTCATCTGGTGTCGTAAGTGGTATCAAAAACGGTCAATAAGAATTTTTGATTCTTTTTCTGTCACCAGGCGGCGCTTGGTAGCACGACGGTCCTTGTCGTGTCAAAAATACTGTCACATGTCACGAATTTAAAAACCCTCATTAGTAAAACTTTAGGGTTAGAATTATAAATGATTAGGCCATAACACTGCATTGCGACGACGCATCGCACAAACGAGCGGCGTCGTACAATTCTTGTAAATTGTATTGCAATGTGATGTCGTGTCTGGCGCTGCGTCGCCGCAATACAGTGTTGTGGCCTCACCCTTACAGCCTTAGCCTAATCGGACTATGAATATTCGTTATCATTCACACTATTTGTTCATTTATTAATGTTCGTGGTGTCATCGATCGCTTATTTTGGGCAAAAGTAGCATGACTAAATTCAAAAGTATGTCGATTTGCTAAACACTTTATTATCACCGTACGTTGAGTTATGATGTAAATAGAAGTTGAGTGAGTCTTATTACAACAAATGTTGTATGGATGTGGCTACAAACGTGCCAAAATCAAATTGACATAAATTAATACCAAATTGAAGGCAGGTCATTACATATGAAATTGGCGTTTTGTAAAGGAGGAACGTAAAGTCGATTTTTTAAAAACATGATATATTTATTTAATCAAAGTATATACCATTGCTATCTATGCACTTTTGGCATCTCATAGGTAGTTTATTTATTTATTTACTAAAAAAACCATTCGGACAGGAATCAATAAAATCTTTGAAGGCGCTTTGGACTGTCCCATCGGAGTTGAATTTTTTCCCTTGCAAGAAGTTATGAAAAAAAATGCTAATCTGTTGGAGTAAGGTCCGGGGAGTACGGTAGATGTCAAATTGAAGCTCCTCTAATTTGGTAGCCGTCTGTTGTGCAGTGTGTGATCTAGTGTTGTCATGAAGCAGCTGTGGCCTAGAGCGAATGACCAACCTGGGTTGTTTAGCAGCTAACTTTTCCATCATGATTTGCAGTTGCTGGCAATAGACATCTGCCGTAATCCTCTGGCCAGATTTAAGAAAGCTGTGGTGAACGATACTGGCACTAGTCCACCAAACGCTCACATGTAACTTTCTTTGAGTCAATTTTCGCTTACGGCAGGCTTTGGCTGGTTCGCCTGGGTTCAGCCATTGCGATGAGCGTTTCCGATTATCGTACAGGATCCACTTTTCCTCACAGGCATTGATTTGATTTAAAATCCCTTTATTATTGTGCCGGTTGAGTAATGTAACGCAGCAGTCGACGCGCGTTTGTCGGTTTGCTGCCCACAATTCAGGTACCCACCTTTCAAGCTTTTTCACCTTCCCAATTATCTTCAAGTGGATTAAAACAGTTTTATCACTAACACCTGCAGCTAACTCAGACGTAGTTTGCGATGGATCCGCTTCCACAATAGCCTCCAATTCTTCATTATCAACTTTGGTCTCCGGCCGTCCACGGGGCTTGTTCTGCTGGTCGAAATTTCCAGAACAAAAACGTTGGAACCAAAAACGCACTGTGTTTTATTTTGCGACACCGCCGCCATACACATCATTAATCCTTCGAGCCGTTTCTGCAGCACTGGTGCCACGGTGGAACTCGTACTCGACAGTAATACGATATTCAAGTTTTCCATTTTGTAAACAGAGTGACGCAAAGAAAAAACCAAAAGAGGAAAAAACAAATGAATTACGGTTTTCGAAACACAAATGCATGAGTAAATAGCGGTATAAATTTGAAATTTGAATTCCTAACCAAAGAAGATATATTTGAGATCAAAGTGGCCAGTACGACAAAACGCCAATTTCATATGTAAGGACCAAATATATTCTACATTAACCCCCATACTAATAAAAATATTTACACAACGGATAAGATATTCAATGTTGCTGTCTTTGTCTGATACATTGGAAAAGTCGCTTGATTTAGCAGAACTACATCAACTCTGTTGGAACAAAATATTATAAGACGAATAATTAAATTAAACAATGGGATTTGTTATGATACATTGTTATGTAGGATAATGATATCCAAACCCTTTTGTACTATGACCCCATGATACGTTGGAAACGGAGTCACTTGACAGACAAAGACAGCAACATTGAATCGCTTATCCGTTGTGTAAATATTGCTATTAGTAAGAGGGTCGTGTACAAGTGGGTTTGAAAATCTTAATTCCTACATAATATCATAACACCGATTGTGTAATTTAATTTCTCATCTTATAATATTTTGTTCCAACAGATTTAATTTAGTACTGGTAATGTTAACAGGCAAACAGAACATGAATACAATTTGTATTGTAACATATGTCCTCTGCTTTCTTGATTCTGTGAAAGTGATTTTGTACAGAAGTCGGACACCTATTCTTATAATTGTACTTTATTGCCAGGGTGAGATGTTACGTTACATATTATGCGACTATTGATGGCTCAGTTAGAAATGGAAGCCATAAGTCCCAATATCACTAATTCCTGTTAGTGTTAATATCATCCCTTTCTTTCATTATTATACTTAAATCGAGAGAGATAATATGATATTTAAACAACTATTAACTTTAACAGTCGTTGCTGAAATTGGCACTTAGATAAAATTTTCTGGTTCATAAATAGTAAAAAATTGAGCTTATAACTAATATTAGACTTTCTAATAAATTTATAGCCGAATTCCTAAACGCTACTTAAAGTTGGGGATCCCTATATCACAGAATGTCTCTGATTGGCAGAATGACAAAAACAGCAAGTTATTTGAGAGCCTCGTAATTTAAGTAACGTGTATTCGGCCATAAAAATCCAATTTGCCAATGTGAAAATAGTTGAGGCGGATTTGTATTTATTGTAATCTATATAAACTCCTAATATAAGTACACATTGATTATAGAACGTAAAGAAAAAGTTAGATTTGTAAGCCGCTATGAATAAATTGTTTGTGAATGACAGTTTCGTGCTATCTCACTTACACTCTGACAATATGTATACTGGTATCTTCTTCTAGTGTAATTGTCATTTGCAAATATTTTTTTTAAACCACAAGGCATTGTATGTACTGGTTCCATAATTTTACTATTAGTGTTAGCGGTAACTTCAACAACTGGATCCTGCTTTAAATATAGACATGAGGCAATTGTAAAAAGATCTCAATTAATACATTAACGATTTCTAAAGGTAAATAAGTCAATAATGAAAATGTAGGTACGTTATTGCTTTCTATTTTTATTTACATTCATTTAAAAAAGTACTGTACTTTTGGTTTCTTCAATGTAATATTTTTCCTGGTTTTTATAAAGGGTACATTTGATGACCACAAAGCAAAAATGCTATTTCAAATAATTATGTTTTTATGTATTGTGTGTAGTTTGTGGTCCAATGTGTCCCTAATTTTTATCATTGTGATGAATGCTTAGAAAGAGAAAATGTTAACATATTATATATCTTTCTCGTTCCTGTGTATTTGAGGAAAAAAGTTATTCTAAAACAGTCGCATTGCAACTGCAATTTTTAATCTTTGCCGTTTTGTTTTATTTTATTACTAATAAAATATTACCTTTTTTGTAGATGTGAAATATGGAAATTTTAAATACGTTGGATAAATCGCAAATAATTTCTTTTTGTGCATGGTCAGAGGGCTTAGCTAACATGCCATCGTTAATAACAATGATGATCAAAATTGAAAATATAAGCTTAGTCAGTCCCATATACTTTCAATTTCCAAGATCGTCATTTTAATTAACGATTGCATGTTGGCTATGCCCTCTGAGGACAGGTCTGAATTAAAATTTTAACTAGCCTTTCCTAGCCTAGTTTATAAGTTGAAATGAGGACTGTTTGATATAAGGAAGTGTATAATTTAAATCTAAAGAGGATTTGAATGGATGATGTAATTAACGGTAAGTAAATGTTATTTTGTATTCGTTATTTCATTTGTATTATGTTAAACATTTCCTTCTAATATAAACTACAGCTGCCAGTCTTAGAATGACAATAGATAACTGTTATAAAGCAATTCGGCAGTTAAGTAGCGGAATAAATAAGTAAATACTAAGAAGTTATAGCGCTCTACAAATAAATTAAATGCAAATGTTTAGTTGTCTAAACATTCAACAAAAATCTAATGTTTGATTAGCCATTAATTTAGCAATATAATAAAAAGGCTAAAAGTTAAAGACCCTATTGAAGAAACTCTCAGGCCGCTGGCTCGAATTTCGCGGTGCGGTGGCGGCGCGGGCAACACGCACTCGTTCTCGAAACCAGCGGCGAGGTCTTGCGGCACTATAGCGGCGAAGTATTGTGTCGGCTACATATTTGTTTTTGTTCGCAAACGGAATATATGGCATGGTAATTATTTTATATTTATTACTTAATTTCACATATTACAATATTATACAAACAAATACAGGTTGTTTTATCAGTCAGTGACCAAACGTTCAAGAGTGAAAATTATACTCTTAAATATAAGCAACTTTTACTATGGAATCTACTTTCCTACCTGAAAAAAAAATCTGCTGTTTCCTACAAAAGGGCTATGGCATAGATAGCACTTTTGTACAGCTGTAAATTGTAATTTACCCTCATCTTCTATGACAACCCTGACAAAATTTGGATCGTTCTATGAAAGGCATGGAGAATAGAATATGAAAGGTGTTCCTGCGTACGTAAGTATATATTTTTACTCTGTGCCGCCACCAGCCCACCACAGAACTAAGTCTAGCGTCAGTATGCAGTTATTGAGAAAGTCTAATAAAAACTCAAACACGAAATTTGAAAATTTAGACGTCCCTTCGACGGCACACAATCTTATCCGGATTTTTGACACTATTGCCGTGCCGTGTACGCGATAGGATAATTGTGGACCGCACCGTATGCTTGTAGTAGTGCAATGAAATCGAAAGTAAACTATGTAGCTGTTTATCTGGTCCTAGCTTTTTTAAATCTGTGCTGCCGCTCCCGGCCCGTTGCCGCGCCGCTCCCGCCCCGCTGCCGTGCCGCAACCGCCCTGCACCCGCACCGCTGCCACGCCGCTGTTTTCGAGAACAGGCTCCATTTGACTGTATGCAAACAATTTCGCCGCCGCACACGGCAAAATTGCCGATCTAGCTGGACAAAAGTCATTTTATCGATGTTTTTCAATATTTATCATATTTTGGATAAACATTCTCAAGTAGTCAACTAACTTAATAATAGCAATAATAATAATGTTGTAAAGTTAATATTTTTTTAGAATAGGACTCAAACTTGTCGAGTGCGCGCGGACCTCATTTAATGATGCTCGTTGACCCTGTTTTAATTGTAATTTCAGTTCGATTATTCTTTATATTTTATTTTGAATACATAAGTTGACCCTTCTACTAATTAAATCTTAAATTTTTATTGCTCTACATGCATTAATTTAATAACTGTTGTAGGCATTTAAATAAATTCTATTGAAATTCCTCGAAAACTGGAGGATAACAAAAAAGTATCTCCGAGTACCCTCTTTTATATAATAATTATGTCTATTTATTGAAGAAGGTATATACAAAAATTTTGTTGCCCATAAATATCACTTTGGAAGTAGTTAGTCGTCGTTTTAAGTGACACGAAAAACTGCAATAGGGCGATGGAGGTGATGCTCCGCATTTTTATCCGGGCGTAAACCCTCCCCCCCAACGCCGCTACTGGCCATACCTATTTGACGGAACCCACGCAATGGCGTAGGATACAAAAAAAATCCTCTCCGCTTTACATGTACTGGGAGCCACCCCTAAAATATAAAATTAGAAATATTTTATAAAACTAAAAATAATATAAACCTAACTGTACAAAATTTCGTAAATTTTCTTTGATAATTACCGAAGCTATCAAGAGAGGACAGACGAACGAACGGACAGACGGACGGACACCGCGAAACTATAATGGTATCTTGTAATTACCACGGAACCCTAAAAACGTTTTCTTCACTAAAATATTTTTGTCCACCTAAATCGCCACTGTACACACATGTACGTGCGACCTTAGGAATGGGCACTTTGCTTTCTTGTGGTGGCAACGCCATCTATCGTCAACTGTTAAAACTTTAGTGAAATTAAGATTGTTAGTTAGGAATATTACTGCCAAACTCCGTTAGAGGCGTAGTATTATAACGTAAACAACTACTTCGAATACACGATAATACCTTTTGTTTATGCATCATAATAGGGATGATGACTACATCTAAACTATTTAGTTTCATTAATATACTCAGATATATTGAGGATTATTGAGGCTTACTTGGTGAATGTAAAAATATATATATTTATGTGTAGTTTAGTAATTAGATAAGTACATCTTAAAAATACAAAAAAGTTTCATTTTTTTGCTAAATTAGTAAACAAATTAACCGACATCATTAGTTTACTTGCATCATATACAAAAATATACATTATGGTAAGTATGAACTAAAACGAAAAATATCTGAGATATTAACAAATAATATGTTCCTGCGGTCGTATACTTCATACACTTTAACCTAGGCGTGACGTCTCAGCTAGGTACGACTTTAGTATGGAGCGTTTTCACGAGACTTGCGAAATTTTGTATACAAATCGCTGTACCTTTGAAAATATTGACTATTGATATACTGTTTCTTCTGAGAAGTTATTCATATATAAGAGTAGGTACTATTCATTTAAGGAATAAAAAAAATTAATCATCTAGCTTATTATCGAGAAAAAAGTAAATAATTTACATCATTGTTGTGCATTTGGATGCGAAAACGTCGGAATACATTCATTTCCAAAAGATCCAAAGCTGCGTACCTAAGCAATGTAATAGCTGTACGTCGTAAAAACTTCAAGACTACGAAGTACTCAAGACTGTTCAGATCATTTTAAAGCAGAATATTATGTTATTGTAGGAATTGAGACCGGTAAGTGTAAATTTCAATTTTTTATTTTGTTTGTTTTTATCAAATCTTTCTAAATAATTGAGTACCTATCTATATCCTTTGAGAGATATACTTACCTTCATTCCGTAGCATATTTTTTAAGTCCGGAATAATTAGGTAAACGTCCGTACCTAATTATGATCTATTTTTGATAATGAACTATTTATTAATGAGTTCTCAAAAACTCTTAATGAAACTTTAATGTAATGTTACCGCGCGTAAAACTGTTTATGTTATAGTTCGGTGGCGCCCGGCCTTTATGATGAGCTTGCGTAATATTCCTCACACAAAACTCACTCTTCTTGCTAACTTCAGCAAGAGCTTTTAGTGAGTTGCAGTCGAGGTAGTTTCCTTACCATTATTTACCTCTAATAATTTTGATTATTCATTTATTTTTAATGTGAAATTACAACTAAATATTCTGTGAATATTTCAATGTCTACTTGATGCAATTATTAGTATCGAGTAAGAAAGGAAATAAAATCATGTTTCTTGTATTCCCTTTAATTTTTTTTTGTACAGTGAATATAGGTACTTACTACAAAATATTCTGTGAACATTTTGCCGCTAATAATACCGAGCAATAAAGTCAATAGAGCCTATAATGCTACCTACCTATTTAAAAGTCACATTATTACCGTGCCATAAAGAAATACAAACAAGACATTGGTTTGGTCGAATTTCATCTTTTTGTTCACGTTTAGGTATATATATTAAACTCGTATTAATTGTCCGCGGCTTCGCCCGCGTGAAATTAGGTTTTAAACTTTCATCCCCTAAAATAGGAGTAAAAACCCACCTACGGGCAGAATTTTAGAAATCGCTGAAATACGTGTTTGAATCTTTTTTCCGTACACAATTCATACGAAATAATATACAAAATATAAAAAAATTATATTTTGTTTTTGATTTAAATTACCTATTCGTAAAACTTGTGTTAAAATTAAAATTGTGAATGTAAATTCTAGCCTATGTTACATTGAGTTATAATGTACTACGTACAACATTATAACTCAATGCTATGTTATTTGTTTTTCTATGTTATTTCCTATGTTATTCTGATGTAAGTATAAGATATATTACTGTAGTTTCATCTAGATCTATTCAGTTGTATAGTCGTATATAGTTTAAATTTTATTAATTTAGTGTAAAAGGTACAAAAAAAATGCCATTGAGAGAAAAAGTGGACTGGAGGTTTCTCTGCAGCTTGATTGTGGCTGAAGTAAGGACGTTACAAGAATGTTTTTTTGTTTTGGTGAACAGAACAATTACACATCTAAAAGTGAATACCAATTTATAGTTCATCAGACGTAACTTTGGTGAATATCCCGCTGGCTGGAGGTCGGTTAGAAAAGTTTATATTTGGGTGTTTTATACGTAACAAATTCTGTTTTCGGCATAATTCAGTAGAACATATCCAGATCAAATTCTCCGCATCACTCATAAGTCTCCCTGACATGGGACCCCGCTGGGTGTAGACACGAAGTATCATGCAAATACGTCTAAGGAATAAAAAGTTTCATACAAACTTTTATCACCTATTTTAACCCCTCGGGGGTTGAATTTTGAAAATTCCTTCCTTAGTCCTACTTACGTCTTATGAGAAATACGTGTGCAAAAATTTCAAATTTCTAGCCGTAAGGGTTTGGCCTGTGCGTTGATGATTGATACATCAGTCAATCAGCGTTACCTTATATATATATATATATATATATATATATATATATATATATATATATATATATATATATATATATATATATATATATATATATTATGCATAGGAAATATTAATATGTTATGCGGGTTCTTTGAGAACTTTAGAACACGTCCTGTGATCAGTGATCAGTCCTCTCGTGACCGCGGTTGCTGCTAAGTAGCCAAAACTTCGCGAAAAGTAAAGGTAAAACCGCACTAGGCGGCAGCAGTCCCTACGATAATACCACAATGGAGTGCCGCGTCGCGTAGTTCCGGTCCCACCTAAATGCTAAAACCCGTTACAAAACTTTTATTTGCATTGTGGGATATTCGCGTAAATAATAAAATCAATAATTAATAACACACGTAAGTATGTGTTTAATCTTATAAATGTCTACAAGGTGCTTTTAAAACATCCATCTTCGCATGACATGATGTAAGTTTGTAAATGGGTTTGTTATAATTGAATGGCTGGACTTGTGCCAGGCGCAACAGTTGGGGGTTCACAGCTATGTGATAACACACTTGGCATCAGATGGGGTTTAAAATATCCCAAATTGTTCGCTAACTTGTCGACTGTAGTTGCTTTTTTTTTGTTGAATAATTGTTTTTTACCAACGTATCTTGATTAAATTTGTATAGGAGTTTAGTAAATATTTTATATCTATTTTATTTTTGAAACATTTTTAATGTGTTGCTTAGTAGCACCAATACATTATTTTAAATTTAATGTCCGCTAGTAGTCGTCCCAAAATTGTTTCTATTAAATTATATCATTAAATAATCAAAAATTAAAAACTTTAACCAGACTACGAAAATATTATGTTACTTGGGCCATTATTACGAAGCTATTGACACCTCATTCATTAAAATCGGATCAGTACTTTAGGCGGTACGGTGGAACAAATATACTCATTATATACATACATAGACTGCTAAAATCATTAGGATTCCTTTTGGTTTCGTCATAATCGGTTACAAATGAAAAATTTGTATTATTTCTATATCATCATTATCGCCAACATCGACCACTGTAACAGTTGTTAATTACCCCGGTGGTGCTGTTCTGATATCCTACTATACTTATTATAAATGTGAAAGCTTGTGAAGGATGGATGGATGTTTGTAACTCTTTCACACAAAAACCTGAACGGATTTCGATGAAATTTAGTATGGTAGTAGTTTAAGCTCTGGATTAACACATAGGTATTTTGTCAGCGACTGTCATATGATGTAACAATTATAATTAACTATCCCGGTAGATACATTGTGATTTTAAACAGATTTAATATAATGTTAGTAACCTAAAACCTTAATATACTCATTGCCCTCAGACAAACTATTACACCAATTTTGTAGGACACTGCTAACTGCTTATGAAAGTTTATCTATAAAAATTAAATAAAAAATTGTAGTGTCTGTTTCTAATTTTTGAATTAAGAACTTAATTACGTAAATGTATATTAAAAGTATAAACGGGACTTGCAATAAAATATCAATTTTTAAATATTTTGTCTGCTTGTTTGTTTCGGCTAATCTCGGCACCTTCACGGGACCTTCACTGGCAGATAGGTGATGTTATAAGGCTACTTTTATTTTCGGTAGTTCTACGCAAACAAAGTTGCAGTTCTAATTAAAAAAAAAAAAACTCCTGCTCATTGCGAGAATGATTACTCTGTAGATTACTCTGAACAAGGCTTGTTTCAAGAAAATCGTTCCCCCCAACAGTGTCTAAACCTCGTCTAAACAGTTCAATAGACAACTAGTCTTAGAATACCGCAGTCTTGATTAGAGACCCTCGGTTTCAAGGTAGATGTTGATTAGAATGCTACTGCTGCAGGTGGTCGAGAGCTGCCTAAAAGTGAACCTTATATCCTCACGACCTCTGTGGCTCAATGGTTAGCGCGTCGACGGTTAAAGCGGAGGTCGCGTGTTCGAATTCCGCCGAAGGGACAAAAAGTTTTTCTATGTACCTGGGTCTTGGATGTGTATTAAATGTATATTATACCTATACTCGTAATATAGTAAAAATCTTAAATATGTTGTGTATAGTATAAAAGTATTACATGATGTATTTCCGTTGTGGCACCTGTGATGTGTAAGTACTTCGGATACTTAGTACAGATTATTATTAATGATACTTAGATATACTAGTTTTGTCCCGCAGCTCTGCTCACGTGAATGCATTATCCTACGGGAATACTGTATTTTTTTGGGATAAAAGGTAGCGTATGTTTTCATCCAGAGCCTAAACTACTAACATACCTAATTTAATCGAAATCCGTCCAGGGGCCTAGCAGGAACATTCGACATCGGCGTTAACGTAATTTCGATTTTGTTTTAATAAGTACGTCAGTTTTTTTTTTATTCCATATGTGTATCTAAGGAATTCTTATTTCTGAAGGGCAAACAAGCTGCTGCTCGCCTTATGGTAAGCGAATACCCCCGACCATCACATGGTCACATCACGTCTCCGGTCGAGATAGACCTTAGTTCTTAAGCGTGATCAAAATCTTATTAAGTTCATTTCGATAGGCAAAAAAATATTACCGATGTACTAGGGTTACATAAGTTTATTGGAGATACCTAGCCGTGAGCGGTAACATGCGGCAATCCGTCTGCATGTTGGTATGGGCGGCCTGCCAACTTGCAGCTCTCATTTTATATAGATTTAAACATCTAGGTAGTGATTTGTCTAGCACAATTTACGGGAGACCTGAGCTAGTAATTGTAGTAATTATGTAGGCAATGATGGATAGATGCGCTGCTCACAATGCCTATGTATTTTATCAGCGCCTATGTTGCTTCCTTGTATATTAAGTGAGTGTTGTAGATTAAGCCTTCTATTCGAATACCTTATTTGAGAAAAACCGCGTCAAAATAAGTAATTACATATGAAATTGGCGTTTTGTAAAGGAGGAACATAAAGCCGATTTTTGTAAACATATATTTATTTAATCCAAGTATATACCATTGCTATCTATGCACTTTTGGCATCTCATAGGTAGTTCATTGAAAAAACCCTTTACTAAAAAAACATTCGGACAGGAATCAATAAAATCTTTGAAGGCGCTTTGGACTATCCCCAATACCCCTTCGGAGTTGAATTTTTTCCCTTGCAAGAAGTTATCCAAATTTCGAAAAAAATGGTAATCTGTTGGAGCTAGGTCCGGGGAGTACGATGGATGTTTTAGAAATTCCGATTGAAGCTCCTCTAATTTGGTAGCCGTCTGTGGTCTAGCGTTGTCCTGAAGCAGCAGTGGCCTAGAGCGAATGACCTACCTCGGTTGTTTAGCAGCTAGATTTTCCATCATGTTTTGCAGTTGCTGGCAATAGACATCTGTCGTAATCGTCTGGCCAGATTTAAGAAAGCTGTAGTGAACGACGCTAGTCCACCAAACGCTCACAAGTAACTTTTTTTGAGTCAATTTTCGCTTGAGACAAGCTGTGGGTGGTTCGCCAGGGTTCAGCAATTGCGATGAGCGTTCTCGATTATCGTACAGGATCCACTTTTCATCACATGTAATTATTCGATTTATAATCCCTTCATTGTTGTGCCGGTTGAGTAATGTAACGCAGCAGTCGACGCGCGTTTGTCGGTTTGCTGCACTCAATTCATGAGGTACCCACCTTTCAAGCTTTTTCACCGTCCCAGTTTGTTTCAAGTGGATTAAAACAGTTTTATCACTAACACCCCAGCCTGCAGCTTATTCGGACGTGGTTTGCGATGGATCTTAACTTAGGTCTTCGGCCGTCCACGGGCTTGTTCTGCAGGTCGAAATTTCCAGAACGAAAACGTTGGAACCAAAAACGCACCGTGTTTTCTTTTGCGACACCGTCGCCATACACATCATTAATCCTTCGAGCCGTTTCTGCAGCACTGGTGCCACGGTGGAACTCGTACTCGAAAATAATACGATATTTCAAGTTTTCCGTTTTGTAAACAGAGTGACGCAAAGAAAAAATCAAAAGTGGAAAAAACAAATGAATTACGGTTTTCGAAACACAAATGAATGAGTAAATAGCGGATCGAAATTTGAAATTGGAATTCCTAAACAAAGAAGATATATTTGAGATCAAAGTGAGAGTACGACTAAACGCCAATTTCATATGTAAGGACCTAATATATTATTGCGTAGCCAGTTTGTTAAAACAAACTTGTTAAATTTCTACGAGTAACTATAAAATAATAGCCCCCATCAACGATTTCGGTGATGGTGGCCGGTTTCATTGAATACAGGCCAGCTACGCACGAGTTATTTTATAGTGCCCAAGTTTGTGCGCAGTACATAAGAGAACTCTCTCATTCTTTACTCTCAAAACCTAGTGGGACGGATAACCGACAGGACTGGCGAGGTTTTTTACATTCCCATCCGACGCATGGATCATCTTTCTTGTCAGACAATCAGGTGATCAGCCTGCATTGTCCTAATCAAACTTGGAAACAACATTTTTTGTTGTTCCAACGCGGGGATCGAATCCACCACCTCCGAGTCCGAGCCGAGCTCTAAAGCACTGGACCACGGAGGCTGTTAATACATAATATTATATAGGTACAAGAGTTGGATAGGATTAGAACGGTAGTAAAACTTAATCCTATAGAGCTCCCACACTGCTGTTAGAAATTGTTTACTAACGTTAGTAAACATTAATTGTTTACAAACATTTGATCACAACGTTAAAGAATATTTTCATGTTAGGTAATGTTAGACAATGTTAGTAATTGCATGAGATCCCAGCTCCCCCAGACTCCCCTTATATTCTTACTGATAAAATGTATATCATATTGTACTATTAGTATGTATAATGAACAAATGTATAATGCATACCCGCCAGACTGTGCCGTGGGCCAATTTTTAGGTACAAGGCGCTAAAGTTACGAAGCATCTTACAGTTCCTAACAAAATGTAGCAATGAGGGTTTTTGATATTTGCCGTTGGGGGCAGACCCAACTCACAAAAAGCGCCATCTGGCGGCGTAAATGATATCAAAAATTGTCAATAAGAATTTTAGATTCTTTTTCTGTCACCAGGCGGTGCTTGGTAGCACGACGTGGCACGACGGTACCTACTTTTGGTGTCAAAAAGCTGTCAGATGTCACGAATTTAAAAACCATCATTGTTAACATTTGTTAGTAAATGTTTGAGTGTTAGAAAAAACGTTTTCTAACGACAGTGTGGGACGCAAACAAAAATATTAAATTCTACCAAATTAATGTGTCATTGTATTTCATTATTGCACGATAAATATGTGACATTTAAATTAGTAGTATTATGTGTACTATTGTTCTCTTTTTTACGTTTAAAGTAGTGATGTTTACACCAATTTGAAGTTCTTTATTCACTTCTAGTTATTATGAACCTTGGTTTCACTTTTCTATTTCAGGCTTGTTGCCAAAAGATTTGGTGTATACACCTTGTTATAACCTGGTTATGCCTTTTGGTACTGAGGTAGGTATATAACTCTCTCGAGACTATGAGATGCAGTTGGTTGCTAATTTATACTGTTTTTAAAATTAGCTAAGAGCGAGTCGGACCCGCGCACGAAGGGTTCCGTATAGAATAACAAGTTTATTGTATGTCAGCCCCACTTAGATATTTATTTTATTCTGTCTTTAGTGTTTGTTGTTATAGCGGCAACAGAAATATCTGTTAAAAATTTCAACAGTCTGGCTACCAGGGTTCATGAGATCAGCCTAGTGACGGACAGACGAATAGAGAGAGAGAGAGAGAGTAGTTTCAGTAATATGGTCCCGTTTTTACCCTTTGGGCACGGAAAACGGCCGGCCTAAAAACTAAGATAGATGTTAGGAATCGTCAAAGACTGGTGAATAAGTAGTACCATTTTTTAACTCTTAAACTAATCGTTCTTTAAATCTAAATCAGGCCTTTGTAGTAGGATCAAAAATATCATATAAGTGCAGCCGATGAAAATTAATATTTAGCAGTTTAATTGTATTCGTATTATAATGATGTGGTGATTTTTCCGTCGGAAAATAGTCACACGACTAATTTAGCACCATAAGGAGATTCGTCCGCTCGTTTGCCGGTCTTCTACACTAATATTATAACATTGAATAGGCTATTCAATGCAAACAAAAAAAACAATCGAATATTTCCTCTTAATTGTAGTAGTGTAGAAGAGGAAACACATTAATAAAATTGTTTGTTTGAATTGAATATATGCTCTGAAACTACACGAGCGATTTTGATAAAATAGTCACAGATATAGAGTAGACCTAGGAAGGTCATAGGCTACTTTTATCGCACAAAATAAAATTATCGTTGCCTGCGGGATTTACTTTTGCGTCATTTAGACAACATCTAGTATTCCATGAAAAACTAAGATTGCTTCAAGAAAAACGCCTACCTTTGATCCTTGTATTTCATAATCCAGGTTATCCTATGACTTATCGGTGACTAAAGGCAGCTGAACTAGGTCACGGAAACATTTCAGTTTTGAAAACAAATAAATTGCGAATGTTTGCGATCCTAATGTGTTTGGGCTCTAAGTTCCAAGTTGATTTTGATCTAGGTCCTAGCTGATACACAGGATGTTTGGTTGAACGTACTCAATCCGGAAAAGGGAGGTCCGCGGGGTCAAGACTAATCATTTGAACCCCTCCTTTGTATAGCCGATATTGCACCGTTTCTGAGATATTCGCCATTTTGTGTTTTTTTCAGAAGTGTGTGACCTGACCCGTTTGGGTCATAATAAAACACTGAAAATGGTTTCAATTTTCAATGTTTTAATTTCATTCATATAACAGAAGTATAATTAACGAATATTATAGTCACCATTCAAACCTGAAGAACATTAATAATATAATATCTGTAGACGCTTTCACACCATTTCAATCTGGTCCCGTGGTAAGTTCTCGAAGAACTTGTGTTACGGGTACCAGACAACGGAAATATATGTAATATTTTTGAATAATACCCATATTTAATACACATCCATGACCTAGGAACACAGAAAATTATTTTTTCCTGGCGGGATTCGAACCCGTAACCTCCGGCTTGATCGCCAAAGCGCTAACCACTGAGCCACTAATATGTTTGATTATCATTTGGCCAATTTTAAGATTATATTTTATTTTAAGTTGATTATATCCGCTATCTTTGGGTATTTTTAAATAAACAAAATAAGCTACATACAAGCAGAAAAATGATCCCAAACAAGACCTCTTTTAATAAATTTTGGGTGAAAAGGTTTTGGAAAATTGTTTGTGCTACTTACTAAAAAAATTAAATATTTTTTAACCATTTCACAGATAAAGAAATACTATATATGTAACAATATATGCAGGTTTTGTAGGATTTTAATTTTGAGACCAAATGAAAATTTGGTTTTAAAATTGACAAAAAACATCCAATTCACTGTCAAATTTGCAAACGCGTCCTTAAAAACTTCGTAATCATTCTGACATCACTGCGATGTCAGAACGACAGAAAAAATATAAGGCCCCTGCAGTGGCGTGCATAGGATTATGACACTAGGTATGCGGCGAAGTACTCGGTCACAAAAACTTTTTCGTTTATAGATTTTGCCAACAGAGCAAGTCTTAGATGTACTACTATTCATGTACATCTTCTACGGCAACGCAGACAAAACAGCGATCGATCGTCGCGGCGGAAGAAATTCTAATAAGTAAAATAATAAGCATATTTTAAAATATTATAACTACTCACCAGTCAGCATCAATTTTCACATATTCAAGGTTCCGGTTACTTGAGATTACTATATCCCGATGTAAATTACTAAATAATATGCAAGGAAAACAATATAATTTAATTGTGTGTACACAACCACACAGCCAGTTATACGTTTCATAACTTTTAACATGAAATTTTCGAGTTACATTATTTTTTTGCTGGTTTAATTGTTGTAACTCGGGTACACACCTACCTTTAGACAGAATTTGAATCTTTTCACTGAATGACAATTGTGAGAACTTGTTATTTTTAATTTTTAATAAACACATTTTCAAAACCTCACAGTCAAATAACATTTGAAAAAAATCGACTAACTCACTAATAAAAGCAAATCACTACAATTATTATAGAAACTCAGTAATAAACTGTTAAATGTACACACTTTCAAATGTTAAAATGAAAAATCTTTTAAGAAAACTATAAATAAACTGGAGCGATTAAATTGTAAACAATGCTTATCACATGAAATATGCAATATGGCCCCCACACAACACAAAACGTTTCTTCTATTTAAACAAATAATACCTTACTAAACAAAAATGCATATTGTGCGTACATGATTCATTAGATTCGCGTCGTATTGTTTTTACTCGGATTATAGGCAACGAATAATTTCCAACAAATTTTTGAACAAAAAAAAAGGTTTTCGGAAGCGATCGGATAGCCGAACCGAAGCTCTCGGCTCGGCTCTCGGTTCGGCCATCGCCCGCCGCATGACTTATCGCTGTTTATTTATGTCGATATTCATGGGTGTGTGCGTTTGCGAAGTATGAAAATTACACACACATGCGATGATTTTTCCTGCAGAACTTAACGGCATTAGTTGCTATTTATAAAATATTAGGCGTTTTTAAGTTATTATATTTTTTAAATTAATTTATTTATTATTAATTAAAGTCATCTAAAACGTACGAACGTTTTATTAAAATATCTGTGAATGACAAGTAAAGCACTGCATTTCTGCCTATATGGAGCGCACGCCCCTGGGCCCCTGAAAGGGTATTTATAATTTATTTCTAATAGGGATAGAGGAATTACGTAAGGATTTGATGTAAGGTCCTATGTTCCTGGAATGTTTAAGTACCTACATACTTACTTTTCACCCAATGCACCCAATTGTGTGTAAGTTCCCTGGAGTAGAATGTTGGGGACTTGAGTTCTAGGTTTATGAAATTGTAAAATTTTCATTCACAGTATCTAATTTCATGCTGGGAAGAAAAACAGCCCTGGGAAGCAAATCCCTTAAGCGTCTACCCCGATACGGGTAAACGGAATGGGTGAATACCTATAACTGAACGCTCGTAATTACTTGCTATAAGAAACAGGAGACTTATGTATATTCTTCAGTAGTCATATTTACTCATTCCTTTTTTTCGGTCCTTTGGGTAACAAACACCCAAAGGGTCCAAGTGCAGGTGCATTTGTGGGTACCACAGAGTGGGTAAACTCGTAATTACTTGTTTATAAATAAGGGGGTTATTACGTAAGGTGTTTATGTGAGCACCTGTCTCGCACGCACGCGCCGCACGCAGCTACGCCCACCGCGCTTCAGGAGTGCAGGGTGTGCGAGAGAATAGGGTGCGGGGTTTCGCAAGGACGATTGGGCCTTGGAGTTAGCTTGAACCTATGTCTATGGGACATTACCACAATTTCATTTTTAAATTTATATTGCTCCGTCACCAGCTTGGACAAATGGATCTCCACCTCAGTATCCTACTACTATTATAAATGTGAAAGTTTGTGAGGATTGATGGACGGATGTTTGTAATATACAAACATCCGTCCATCCAGCTTAAACTACTACCATACCAAATCCATTCAGTAGTTTTTGCGTGAAAGAGTACTTTCTGCTGGAATAATAGATATACCACTTTTTATCCCGAAGTAGTACAGTGTTCCTGTGGGATACATTATTTACGCGGGTGGAGCCGCGGGCTAAACCTAGTCATCATAAGGCACAAGCCTGACAACGATTAATTATTTTACACTGGATGCGTATCAGAGCCTTTTGCCAAGTTGCCATCGCTACTTATTATGGAATTTAACATAATGATCGCTAAGTGACATGAGCACTGCTGACTCTTAGTGATGCTTACATCAGATCGCAAACATTTTTGTTTCGAACTTTGTCGTCGTAATTAGCGATGACAACTTGGCTCTCTAGCCAGATGTGAAACAATTTGTCTTATCTACAAACAATAATCTGTTGCAGATAAGATGCTATGGCACGCCAAAACACAATCTCAACTCTGAACCGCACCAAAAACCCGAAGGATACTCTCAAGGATTCATTCCCCCTTATCGCTCGCACATCCTACCCGATCGCGCTGCGCAGTACGGCTCAACAGTGTACCGCGCAGCGGGGTGGGCGGCGGCCGATTCATGTTTACCGGCCAGTCAGCTGTTCGGTGACAATCGATCGCGAGCCACGTGCCGGGGCAGACAGATGGATTGCCCGAGGTGACCACGGCAGCCGCTAACTGTGAGTAACCCACCACTAACCACTACCAACCATTAGCAACTACTAACCATCAACCCTCAAGCGCTTACGTAAAGTTGCCAAAACATGGACGCAGTAGTGACGCCTTCGTTACCACCCATACTACTGACTAATCGTAGTAGACTGTAATAAAAATAATCTTAAGTGCCCAGTGTTATTCTAATCGTCATACTCTTTTGTCTGGTAGAAAATGGCTTTTTTGATTTGAAAATAATTTATTTAAGGAACAACGATTATCATATCCTTGCTGTTTGAGTATTACACAAACAACTTTTTTTTTAACATTGTGTATTGCTACAGTATTCCTACAAATAATAGAATAGGCTTTATCTTTTTTATAGGCAGGTATATACTAAATTAAATATTAATAGATTAAACTGTAGTATTTCTGGTCAGAAATATCATGTATCTAGCAGTATTTCACAGTTTACCAGTGTATACACAATACAAACATAACATAGCATTCATAAATGTAAAAATCATTATAAAAATAAAATTTTTCACGGAAAGTGTAGACATTGTAGATCCTTATGTGATTCGTTTTTCGGAATTATTATTGACGCATGAATTTCCAAGGACCAACGTGAACTATTTGACTTGTCACCGAACCAAAAATCCACTTCGTTATCACATATAATCCCCCTTACTAATAAAAATATTTACGCAATGGATAAGCTATACAATTATTAATATTATTATTTATTACTTCATACCAATAAACAAAAAATATAAAATAAAGACCTACAAAACTGTTCTTCAGTTTGTCTGAGTAGGATCAATGTTATAAAACTTAATATTATAGATAGAGTATAAAAAAAAATTAACTAAAAAATAAAATTAGGGTAATGATTAAAATAATACTTTAAGTGGTGAGGGATGTACAATAAGGTAATAAAGTAAAAAGGTGTTTGTACATGTTTTTTTGCAAGGCTTTTGTTTTGGTCTCGTGTCGAATATCGTTGGGCAAGCCATTTAATACATATGGTATCCTTTTATTTAAAGTTCGGTCCCCAAAGTAGTTAAAAACTCTGGGTACCTTATATTTGCCTTCCGATACCGACCGAGTACCATAGTTGTGCTTCAGTAATTCTAGGTTATGGATATTATTATGGTTGTGGTTGTTAATTGCCAAAAGGTATTTGTGTTTTAAAGTAACTGGGAGAATTTTACAAATTTCAAATAATTTAGAATAGTCGCCTTTACAATTAGATTTGTTTTTTTTACTGAATATGAGTTTTAAAAATCTTATTTGTAGAGATTCAAGTTTATTTAAATAACTTCTAAATGTCAGACCATAACTATCAAGGGCATAACCTAGAATTGAGTCAACTAATGCAAAGTACAAACATCTTAATATGCTTCTCGGTACTTTTAGACTTAGATGATAAAATTTTCCTAGAAGAGTTCTTAATTTGTTTGCGATGTAGTCTATATGACATGACCTAGAAAAATGTTTGTCTACTTTGACACCAAGGTAAGTTATACAATCAACTTGTTCAATAGGCTTACATTGACAATTAGTATGATTATTATTAAAGCAGGCAAAACAATGGCTATACAAAGGGGGCGAATTTGAAGTGCATAAGTAAGGAGTATGCATGACAAGTAATTTTGTTTTTTCTGAATTTACAAGTAAGCCGTTGTCGTGAGACCATCTGACCACAGTATCAATGTCTTGTTGTACTAAGCGACATGTTTCTGCCAGATCGGTACCAGCGCGTAGAGTACATAAATCGTCCGCGTACATGTATGATGAGCAGTTGAGTATTCCACATAAACTGTTGACGTGTACTCGTAGTAGGTAACACACTGGCCCACACCCGGAGCCCTGTGGAACCCCATATTTGACCGCAATCTTGTCGCTGAGCGTGTCGCATACTTTTACACGGTATGAGCGCGAAGTGAGGTAGTCCCGAAACCATTGGTTCAGTCAGCGGTTACCCCACTCCACATTCGTCCATTGCATTCAAGAGGGTTTCAGTTTCAAGGGCGTCGAATGCTTTTTTGAAATCATAAAATATTGCCACAACAAATTTTTATCCCCTAAATGTGAGTTAATTTCATCGGTAAATTTTGATAATAATTTGTTAGTGCTTTTACCTTTCTGAAAACCGTATTGACATTAGGTCAGAACTCTATTTTTATATAGGAAATTTCCAAGTTGATTTACTACGCATTATTCAATAACTTTATCGATACTAGACAGTATAGCTAAGGGTGTATAATTAGTGACGATTTTGTGAACTGGACTGATGATTGCTTCTTTCAATTTCCGTGGAAATTCGTGCTGAGTAATAGATAAGTTAATTAAGCTGGCTAAGATAGGGCTAACTTTGTCGGCAGCAATTTTTAAGTCTGACATGCGTACCAGGTCACTACCAGGTGATTTGTTTACATCCATTTTATCAATGACTCTTTTGATGTCCTTAGAATTTACTGGTTGCCATATCATGCATACATCTGATCTCATTAGATCAGATGTATGCATGATAACATATGCATCCCTTGTTAACCATACATATGGTTAACAAGGGATGACTATATCATTATATAGTCATCCCTTGTTTACATTTATCAGCGCATTTATGTTTTAATTCGTGTATCTCTCTCGAAAAGCTTCTTGCAAAATTATCACATATTTATTTTATATTATTACTGTTATCCACATGTTTTAGTATAATGTCGTCTAAAGATTGTTTGTTATTCCCTAGTAGACTATTTATATTTTTCCATATTTTCTTAATATTTTTGTTACAATCTAATATACTCTTTTTATCGTAAGCGACTTTACATTTATTAATAGCTTTTGTACATTTATTCCTATAGTTTGTGTAAGCCAACCTTTTTATCATATTTTTACGATCTCTTTCTTTTATCATAAGTTTCAAATTTTCAAAAATCATTTATCAAATATTTTTTATTTCTCATATTTTGCTTTAATATGGTTGGTTGAATTTTGTAACTTTCGCTATATATATTAGTAAAAATGTTAGCAAAGGATTTGTATAATTCAGTTGGGCCAGTTATACTTAATAAAATTATCGAAGTCGGTTGATTGTAACTTTTCTCTGACTAGGCGATAACCTAAAATACGTTTTGTTGTTGGAAGATAACGTTGTGTCGAGTGATCATCGGAGGGAATCGCGGGATCCGTGTCAGATGCATCTCTCCATTTAATTGCTGCGGATACATAATAGTGGTCAGATATCTTATGCTTTATGACTGCTGAGTCTATTAAGGCAATTGGAGCTCTGATGTATATATGATCTAAACATGATTCTACTATCTTATCTAAAAGTATTTCTCTTCGTGTTACATCATTTATACATTTCGTGAATCCATATTCTGCTAAAATATTTTCATAAGATATGACACGGTTGTCGCTTTTATTTAAAATATTTATATTTATGTCTCCACACAAGATAATTTTAGAATGCTTCGGGAAATTATCAAGTAAGTTACGTAATTCTATAAAAAACTCTTGTATTCTATCACGTTAAAAAATTTGGGCGGCCGGTAAAGTGATATTAAGTAGATTTTTTCTCCATTACTGTTAAATGTTACTGACACGCACTCTACTGAGCGCATCGTGCTAGCAGTTTTGACCGCAGGTGTCTCAATCATCTACTAGCTCCGCTTGTGAATAAACTAATACTCCTCCTCCTTTCCGTTCTTTTCGCGTATATGAATGAACCACCAACCCTGGGATTGTATAAAATGATAATAAAGTAAAATTTATGTTTGGCTCTGTGATGATGATAATGTCTAGTCTATTTAAATTATTGACTATAGTTAATAATAAATCATTAAATTTATTTTTTAAAGAGCGAATGTAGATGTGCACAAGGCATAGATAGTTCTTATAATTTACTTGTGTAAACCACATATCTAGGCTCAACACTAATATAATTAAGTGAGCCATCGTTAATAGAATCTATGTTACTTAGGTAGGTTAATTATGATTTATATGATATACATGATTAATAATTGATAAAATTAAATATAAAGTTACTGACTATTGAATAAGGCAGAAATGTCGTTTACAGATCGAATATATAGTGCATTTTGACCTTCAGATTTCTTAACTAATATCTTTCCGTTGGAAACCCATATGAATTTATATATATCCTTTAGTTGTTTTTTTGTATTCCATAGTAAAGCTCGCATTGGCGGAGTCAGGTCTTCATTAATATGTATTTTGTTAGTGACCGAACCATTAGTTATCATATTACTTGTAGTGTTACTTAGTTTACGTCGTTCAGCTAGCCATTTGTCCCGTGATTCAGTGCCTGTAGAATTGAAGCTCACGATGATAGGCGCTGGTCTTTTACCTTCTTTTGATGATCTCATACGTTTAATCCAATCTACGTCCAAGGTATGAACGTTGAGCGCATCTCATATTTTAGTTACGATTTCTTTCACATCTTCTACAGGTGTTGTGTAAATGTTCTACAACAGCAATTTCGATATTGTGTTTTCTGGATGTTTGTTCAATTTCCTATAGTTTTTGTTCGAGTGCTATGTTCTTTTTTTCCAGGTATGTGCATTTATTATTGATATTCACCATTCCTTTTTCCAATTTATTGATTTTTTCTTTAGACTGACTATATTCTGTTATTAAGGTGTCGTACTTGTCTGAGAGTAAGCTAAGGCTTAAAGTTATCTCGTCAAGTTGTCTTTTGAATTCAGTTAATGCACCGACTTTTTTTGAATGTCTTTCATTGAATATCTCGTAGAATTTTTGAGTTATCTTGTTGCTCGATATTTGCTTCCTCTCCTTCACATTCATCTTCTTTGCAATTATTATAATGAGTTCTATTCTTTCCTAAGCCTTTAATACAGCTCTTGTGAAAAATTCCTTCACAAGGCCCTTGACATATAAAATGCGTACCTTTCTTTGGTAAGATTTTTTTGCACTTTTGACATTCCATTCTTGTTTAATTATAATTATAATTGTAAATATATGACGGTATAATTTAGTATTTGTTTTATTTACAGTATTCTGTGAGTTTCTTGTCTATTTATATTTAATATAATTCTTACAATTTTACGATGATGTTGTCGCTTTGACAAGGTTGATGACATATAATGTTTTGTCCTTGTCTGATACGTTGGAAAAGTAACTTGACAGATAAGGACAAAACGTTGTATAGCTTATCCATTGTGTAAATATTTTTATTAGTAAGGGGGTATATATTTACGTGTTACAATGCTAGTTTACAAACATCATCACATAAAAATACGTAAAAAAAAACTTTCAGTACAGTTTTACGAGAATTGTACAAACGGAGGAGTGGCAATATTATGGCACAAGTCAATGGCACAGTTAAAGATTATGTGAAGGAAGATGTGCAGAAAGCTATAGTTTTTTAAAATAATGTTAAAAATTAATAAAAATAACAACATGTAACGCTACCTCAGATTAACAACACACACTACCGTGCGTTTGATCCATACAATTTTGTTACCCGACGACGTTAGCCGGTCAACATTTGGTTTTATTTCATTTTTTCGTCAAAACAATAAAATAAAATCTTAAAAATTACAATATGAATTATTATGGGCGAATTTTGACCACAGGGCGACCTATATATAGTCCTCAAAATATAACTGTGTTTCTCGACTCCGGAGGTCCTAGATCGATTCCCGTGTTGGAACAACAAAAATTTTTATTTTCAAGTCTCTTTAGGACAATACAGGTTTCTCACCTGATTGTCTGATAAGAAAGATGATCCATGCGTCGGATGGGTATGTAAAAAGTTGGTCCTGTGCCTGATCTCTCGCTAGTCGTGTCGGTCGTCCATCCCACTGGGTTACGAGAGTAAAGGAAGAGACTGCGCTTGTGCACCGCCACCGAAATCGGTGTGGGAGGTATTTTTTTTTACAAAAATCCATTATTTGAGGACAACATACTATTCTGATTGTGTATTACTATGCTAATTTTAATCAAATATCCACTTTGTTACTATAACTTGCAAATTTATTTATACGTGGTCGCCCTGTGGTCAAAATCACCCACAATAAGTCATATAATTTTTAAGTTAGAACTTTATAAGGATTCTTTTGTCTCTTAGATAAAAAAAATGTAAATGTTGTGACAGATTGGCAAGTTGGTAGTGGGCGTTAATAATCTGAGGTAGTGTGTGTTGTTGGTTTTTTAAATTAATTTTATGTAAATCTAAGCATTAAAAAATATTAACATTCTGCACACCTTCCTCCACATAAACTTTTATTTATCGGGAAAATTTCATGCTCCTCCCGTTGCAAAATTCTCGTAAAACTACCGAAAGTTTTCGCGTTACGTACTAATTTATCTAGTAATTATGTTTTGTGTTAAAATATTAGCTTACGGTTAATGTTTATATTTGAATAACGAATCATCATCACTTTATTTAATGATTTTCTGTTAATGTTTGCATACTAGCAGTGCTGACCTGTAGGTGCAACCCGTTTTTAATAATGTGAATGCCCTTTTAGTACGATACAAATGTTTGATAAATTACTACTTCATTTAATTCACCTTGATACTAAAATCAGCTACAAATTGTTATTTATACTTTAAACGAGACAATCTTGTTTATTGTAATTAGTTTCTCGAAAACAAACAAAGTATTTCCATTGATTATTATGAAACGAGGACAAATCTCCTAAAATTTACAGTTAAAAGTTTTTACACGGCACTTAATAAAAAGGGCTTAAAATACAATGAAGTTTGTTTGCCATCGGATTGGGAGCCTTTATTGAAATTGGCAGGTTAGCCTTCATCACTAAATAAAACGGACTGTAAATATTTTATGAAGGACCTACGTCATGTTAAGAGAGTCCCGTGATTTTCAGTCCAATGTGGAATAATATTGTGTTTTATTTAACTAAAATGTTTTTTCGTGTGTATGGCTGTATGTATTTTTCTTTGGCCTTACAACCTAAACAGCGATATGGATTTAAGTTAAAGTTAAAGTTAGTTTTTTTTAAATGGACAGTGGAGTTTTTTGATTAAATATAATACACAATACAAATTATTAATGGTACGAAATTTACTACCGCTTTTATGCACCGTCTGGTTGTGGTTGAGCGACACTTGCTAATTAATAGAAAAAGAGAATTCATAGCGTTTTTTTTTTCAAAATGTGACGTGGCAAAATTTTAACCAATAACGTCAAAAGATATCGAAAAAAAAATTGTACAAAGATATATTAGACTTTACGAAGGACATAGGCTAATTTTTATAGAGGAAAAATGTACAATTCCCGCACGATATACAAGTCAAGTTATAAGGCTTGGCCGTTTCGTTCCTACAAGAATAGTATAACAGAAAAACAGTCCGTAAATTTTTCACCTTACGCCCAAGCAAATGTAACGAAATGGCCAGGCCACATAACTTGACTTAGGTCTAGAGTTTGTGTAGTTAGGCTTGTAGAGTTAACGCGCATATAGTTAGAAGTTTCTAGAGTCAGAAGCTTAGTTTTACATGAGATCTGATAGCTTTTTGACAGTGCGAGTCATATGGTATCGTCTTGAAATCGTTCTACACGAAAATGTAGTTGGTGGGATACTAGATATCGTCCCTCAACTTCGTTCGCGCAGAAATTTGCATATCGTGCGGGAATCGTACATTTTTCCGCTATAAAATTTAGCCTATGTCCTTCGCAAAAGTCCAATATATCTTATTATAATATAATTTTTTTTCGATATCTGTTAAGTGGCTTAGGCGTGGTAGACAAACAAAGAGAGGTAAATTTGCATTGGTAAATATATATATATATATATATATATATATATATATATATATATATATATATATATATATATACCTATATATATATATAGGTTACGAATTACGAATAAGTTGGTGGAAAAACATGTGTATACGTTAGTATTAAAGAGATATTCGATTTAAAATTTCGATAAAATTATCACGGTGAACCAACTGATAGCTTATCTCCTCGTAGTAACATTAAAACTGTTGAATATTAATATTGAATTTTATTGAAACGTCCTGTATCATATTTCGGTTAACCCGGTATCGGTTAAACCTGTGCATTATTGAATCGTAACACAATACAGCGTGTTTTCCTACTATCCTACTACTATTATAAATGTGAAAGTTTGCGAGGATGGCGGGATGGGTGTTTGTTACTCTTTAACGTCAAAACTACTTAACGGATTTCGATGAAATTTTGTATGGTAGTAGCTCTGGATTAAAACACAGGAATCTGGATTTTATCCCGAAAGTACAGTATTCCCGTGGGATACTGTATTTACGTGGGCGGAGCTGCTGGTCAAAGCTGGTATTTTTATATTTAGAAGATATCAGATTATTTTGAAAAATCATGTAAGTACAATATCGACAAAGCTCCTGCTCGACCAGTTTCTAAATATTTTCCTTTGGACCTCAAAATATTTCAACACAAAGGAAGTGACCGCAACGACTGCAGACGTGGTTGAACTACGCATTTACACGTGTGAGAGAGAGAGATACCGAATCCGGGCGTAGCGTTCAGCGCGTTTAAAGCTATTTGATGAAATCGGGGCTAAGTCCAACAGGCTTAATTGGTAGTTCTATAGCTGGCAGGCTGGCGGCGGTTTTCAAGCACTCACGAAGTATAATCGCCGCCATGAGCATTGTTGCCATTCAAATTCAAGCGCCCGTTTAGTTTCAAGGCGAGTCTTAATAACACCAACGTTTTCCTAAAACTGTACGAATTGATCTTAAAAGATTGATTTCGTTACTCACATCACAGGCGTGAGAGTTGGTTCGCTTGTTAACTACGCCGCGCTGTAGTGGAAATTGATGGATTGATCGCATTGAACGCAACGTAATGATTTTGGCAGTCTATGTATATAAATGTGTATATGTTTATTCCACCGACGTGCCCAAATTGTTGCTCCGATTTTAATGGATGAGGTGTCAATAAATTCGTTATAATAGTCCAGGTAACATAAGCTTTAAATTCGGGTTATAACCCGACTAAGTAAACTACATGACTTCGTAAGACTATAGTTTTGAAAATATTTCTAAATATAATAAACTATGAACATTTTATTTTAACTAGAGGTCGTCCAGTGCTATAAATCCTCCCATAGTAATTCCATATAATTTTTAAGCTTACAAGAACCCCTTGTGCTTTGCGAAAAAAAATGTAAATGTGACAGATTGATAAACGTCTACGTGTAAGAGAATCGTATCTATCAAACGCACGGTAGTGTGTGTTAATTATCTGAGGCAGTGTGTGCCAAACATCATACTCCTTCGTTCGCACAATTCTCGTAAAACCGCACTGAATGTTTTCGCTTCACGTATTAATACACTTAAGATTAATCCATTTAACGACACCAATAAATCGAAGTGTAAAGAATTTCCCGAATATGATTGCCTTTTAATCGACCAAAAACCTCGTACCAATACAGGCCTGTTACCGAAATTGTTTGAATAGTTTCATCGATCTATTACACAATACATGAAGTTTAATGCGTTGAAGTTTTAACGCTGAAGCTACACGGACATCTTGCAATCAACACCATTGTAGGAAATCTTTTGTGAACGCTGTCCAACAATGTATCGATATATATAGCTTGTATATATATGGCACCTGCACAACGTTTACCTGCCTACTTGACAAAGTATTAAATAAATAGTGTTTTATACGTTAAAAATCGGCCAAGTGCGACCCGTACTCGCGTACGAAGGGTTCCTTGCAAAACGACAAAAATCACGTTTGTTATTACTTATAAATTTATTTAATTCTGTGGCAACAGAAATACATTATCTGTGAAAATTCCAACCGTCTAGATATCACGGTTCAGGAAATACAGCCTGGTATCATACATACAGCAAAGTCCCAATAATAGTGTCCTGTTTTACGCTTTGGGTACGGAACAATACAAACTAGATGTTAATAGCAGATTTAAAAAATGAATAATCTAAATGTCTTGTATAAAATATTTTACTTTTACGGTGAAAAATAAGAAAACACTTGACGCTTGACACGAGGATTATACAAAAAAAATTATTAAATAACAAAATTAATAAAGTTCTAAAATATACATAATAATATGTCCTAAAATACTTGGAAACAAAATATCATATAGAAAAACTTTTATGTATGAAAAACTTAAAACCACGAGAGAGAATAATTTTTGAAAACAATCAAGCATCCCACTGGATTACTGTACTTTTTCGGGATAAAAAGTAGCCTATGTTTTAATCCAGAGCCTAAACTACTACCATACTAAATTTCATCAAAATCCGTTCAGTTGTTCTTGTGCGAAAGAGTAACAAACATAAATACATCCTCTCAAATTTTCACGTTTATAATAGTAAGTATCATCGTAATAATTTGTCAAAAGTTGTTAAAATGTAAATAATTTTAAATAACTACTATCTAGCGCCCTGACACATGAATTGTAAGAAACGTGTATCTTCTTAAGTAGTGAGTAAAGTTCAATTTTGAATGGCTATCTTAAAAATGGAGCGCCCCGTCGCGGCTCGGTATGACCTGACTCTAAATGTAAATTTACTTTTTTTATTTTGTTACCTGAACTGGACTATAGTTAGAAATTTGGCATGTATCTATGTTACTGATCGTGACTGTAGCTCCATAATTCTAATTCAAGAGTTCCTAACAAGAGTTCATGCCAAGAGTTGCTCCATTATTTCGTAGCAGTCTCTACAATGTTTCGTAGCAATGCTACACGGTTCTAGCACCTGCTACGAATACGATAAAAGTATCATAATTAAGATCTAATTTCGATCGTCGATCGCTGGATATATAAATTAAGCCAGATTAAATCCCGATCGAGGAGAAAACTTATTGAATCAAATCCAAGTTAAGCCGATCCAAGTGACAATTACTGAGCGATTAAATTAAATTTCTTTTGTATTTTTAATTTCTTTTAAGTCTTTGTCACTTTGAATAACTAATCAAAAGGCTCTGAAAGCACAGATTAATAATTAGTCACTACGAAACAGATATATCACTTCCATACAAGAGCGAAAATACCTACGCAAAAAATGCCTACGAAATCTTATTGACGTGATAACGTCTTATAAATCGATGGAGCCGGCTGCATGCATGAAAAAACGTGACTCATGCGTTACCTGTTATCCGTTATCGTTACCAAGTACCGTTACCAAGTACCTCGCATTGCCTCATTATTATTGTTGTTGTTGTTGTTGTTGTTGTTGTTGACGTTGTCACGTTCAACTATCGTCAGTAAACCGACTTTACAGACAACCTGTATTTTATTATTATTCAGATTTCGCAGCGAGTAAAAATGTTAATAAAATAAGTACGCGCGTACTTAGTTACAAAGAGTCGAGATTGTGATGCCGGCCGTGCGACTCACGTTACACGTGAGTCACGCGTGACTGCTCACGAATGCGCCAGGGTTGTACCTATGAGGATTATTGTAATTTATTTGTCAGTCAAATATGTTATAAAATAATTTATATATTTTTTTACCTTCATTAAATTCTTGATTCATACATTTTATAGTTGAAAATATCCTAAATCACGTAAATATTTAATAAAAAAATATTTGAATACGTATATAATAATAAGGAAAATAGCAAAGCGGAGGAAAATCAATAAATTCTTAAATAAGTAGGTATTGCAATTTTAAAATTTGCAATACTTATTTAAGAACGCTATTTCTAATTTTTCCTGACTGGAGGCTATTTCCTACAAAAAAAAACTACTAAGAATTGATTGCCTACAAAAGAGGTCAAAAACTTCTAAATTTAGTTGTTAAACTACTATACTGCAGCCATCCACTGCACAATAATTACATGGTGTTTCGAACGTGCGGTACGAGTGCTCTAGCGGGCGTGCGGCGCATGCGGCGTGCGACTCATGCGAGTTTTGTACAAAACCTTTCGTGCGCGAGTCCGACTCGCACTTGGCCGGATTTTATTTCCCTTTATTGGTTTTTCTACATTTAAAACTATAATGGCCATAATTACAAGAAAACAAATAGAGCGATATATCGCTCTATTTGTTTTCTTGTAATTATAGCGCTATAGAGGCAGAAAAATTTATACAGCTGTTAGACCATACCTGCAATAAACGCTAGCGCTAGCTCTAGCGCTAGGCTAGCTCGTTGGTGCTCAAGCCGGAGGTCGCGGGATTGAATCCCGCCGAGGGAACAAAAAATTGAAATGCTCCTGGGTCATGGAATGGTATTAAAAAACTTAGGCCTTTTCATTCGTTATTGGATGATTTATACAGTATTCTCCGAGCGAAGTAACCACTCTTGAAATACTGTAGTGCCTGGGACAGTTAGTTTTTAAATGTCGTATGGTTGCCCAAGCACATACTGTATTATCACAACATAGTCAGTCAGTTCAGAGGAATGATATTAAATATGTGTGAAATATAATTAAAATCCTAAATATATGTATAGTATAAAATCATTTAATTTAGATCCCGTTGTCTGCAATGAGACGCAAGCGCAAGTTCTTCAGGTACTTAGCACGGGGCCAGATAGATATTATTATTAACTAGCTGACCTGTGCACACTTCGTTGGGCGTCAAACTTTTTTGACGATGATGATGAGGATAAAAAGTATTTTAAGTTACGCTTTATAACATCAGATATTTGTCAGTGAAAGTCCCGTGGAAATCGGTCCAGCGATTCGAGAGATTAGCTGGAACAAACAGCCAGTCAGATGGACAGACAAAAATTATAATTTTTTTGATTAATTGATTTTTTATTGGTAATACCGTGTACATTCATATGCATTAAGTAAAAAGCTGTTAATTTGAAATTACAAACAGACACTTAAATTTTATATATCTGCATAGATTTTATTGGCATAACTGACTTTGACAACAGAACCCCGAACACCTAATATATCTTTCTCCAAAACAGAAATAACAATTTCTTAAAATTGACCTCTCGTATAGGAAAATACGACAGCGTGCAATCTTGGAATATTTCGCAATCAAATAGAGTTGTTAGTTTCTATTTCGATATTTTTATATGGTCTTATAACAGTTTTATATTGGACCAATACGACTTTGTTGATTCTCGAATGAAATGTCTGCTTGAGAATAAGGTAGGACCTTACAACCATTTAGCCTCGTAGGATTATTATAACGCTAACAAGGGTAGAATGCAAAACTATTTTTCATCCCCACTTCACAGCTGGTATGGAGAGCCACACCTAAAATGTATTATTATTTTATGATGCCAAAACCGGGATCTATACACAATCTATAACTATACCAAATTTTATCTATTTATATTCATAATTACAGAAGCAAGAAGAGCGGACAGTCAGACGGACAGACAGACAGACGGACGGACAGAGACAGACGAAACTATAAGGGTTCCTTGTAGTACAAGGGAACCATAAAAACAAACAAATCTCTCTTCCTTATAACTAGCTTTTGTCCGCGGCTCCGCGTGCTTAAATACAGTATCCCACGGGAACCGTATTTTTTCCGCGATGAAAAGTAGCCTTTGTCCTTCCCCATGGTCAACTTTATACTTGTGTCAAATGTCATGATGATCGGCTCTTAGTAGTTTTTACGTGAAAGCGTAATAACCAAACATACAAACTCATGTTAACATTTATAATATTAGTATGGATATTATTAAATACCAATGGTATACACCAACCTCTATTTAACAACTTGCAATTAACATCGTTATCATTTGGAGCTGTCAAGCGCCGACATAACTCAAAACGTGCCGCCGTTGTTTATTTAACTGTAGCTGTTACATTTTAACAACGACCGCGCGTCAGCCAGATTTCAACTAACATTTTGTTTTACATTAAAATTATTTTAATTTTGTACATTACATTTTATAACCGTTTTCGCTTGGCGATGAGATAGTATTCTAAGGGTTGAGTCACACTGAAGGTGCAGCGGAGCGGCCGGCAGCATAGCTGTCATATAATTTTAAACTTTAACTTTCTTACTATAAAACCGCCCGCGCCGCCGCTCACGGCCGCCGACGGCCGCCAGCGACCGCCAGAGGCCGTGAGCGGCAGCGGTTGTCTCAAGCGAAACTGTGTTTTATATTAATGAAGATAAAAATTATATGACATACATTTTATGACGTTTAAAATTATATGACAGACAGACTGTCTAACCCTGACCGCTCCGCTGCCATTTCGGTGTGAATTGACCCTTAGGGCTTGTTTCACATTCAAATGATCAGTGTCAGATTATTTGCATGTTTTGTCTCTGTCACTCGATATAAGTAAGATGAAACAAAACTTCCGAATAAGCTAACCGACACTTATTAGAAGACTAGGTGTTTTCTGCGACGCGCGATCGTGACGTCATAAGAATAGAACCAAATAAATTTCATATGTGCGTGTGTGTATGTGCATGAACTTTAGATTTTACTCTTGCTGTTGTTTATTCGATTTTTAAGTTCTTATGACGTCACTTACAAGAAAAATATGGCGGCTGGCGTTTTAGGTCACGTGACATACCGATAAAACTACAGTTTTATTTTCGTAATTATAAATAAATCGCATATTCATATAACAAAATCGTGTTGTATTCGTATTTCTTATGATAGAAACTATATAAGTAACAAATTTATATCATTTGATTTTGATAGATGAAACTAGCCTATTAAGTAACAAATAAATTTAAAGTAAACAATATTGATCATTAAAAAATAAGCATGAAAAGTTATAACCTAATGTAGTCGATATATCTTAAAATAGGTATTTTTCACCATTCGTAACGTAACAATAGCAAACTCCGACCAAAGAATATGCAGCAAGTTCTTTAATCGTGCAGATACAAAGAATCCAAAGATCTTTGTACACTTTTACGTAACAAAGACTTTGTGAAATATACGGTAGTTCCTTCGGTGCGGTATGCAAAGTACGGAAAGTGTAACTTTGATAATTATCAAAGTTTTATTTAACTTTGCGCCTCCGATAACAAGTGCTATCAACATCAGCTGTTTATCCGGAGATTACAAGCAGATATTGTATCAGTAAATTGATAAAGTCCATAACAGAACACTATAATATATATATATATATATTTAGAAAGTTGTTTGTTGTTGTTGTTTTTGTTGTTTACATAGGTTAATAGCTTTTTCCCGCGGCTCTGTCCGCGTAAATATAATTTAGTATGGGTACTTTTTCGGGATAAAAAATAGTCTATGTTTTAATCCAGAGCCTAAACTACTATTATACCAAATTTCATCAAAATCCGTTCAATAGTTTTTGCGTGAAAGAGTAATAAACATCCATCCTCACATATTTTTACATCTAAAATAGTAGTAAGATTTGCCTGTATTTTTTTATTACATAAAATTTTAATAGTGGTCTGAAAAATGTGAAGGGTTACAATAGTATACTAAAAAAAACAAAAACGTAGGGTTTACGCCTCTCCCAAACATGTTCTTTTTTTTAATTTACCGTTTTTGTTGCCGATGTTGAACCTTTGAATAAATTAACCTTCCGTATGCGAGCCCGACTCGCAGTTGGCCGGTTTTGTTTCCTTACTTTGTAATATATTAGTATTACTAGCTGTTGCCCGTCGCTCCGCCCGCGTAAATACACTATCCCAAAGAAACAATGTACTTTTTCGGGATAAAATGTAGTCTATGTTTTAATCCAGATCCTAAACTACTACCATACCAAATTCAATCGAAATCCGTTCAGTAGTTTTTGCTTGGAAGAGTATCAAACATCAATCCATCCTCACAAACATTCACATTTATAATATTAGTAGGATACTCGTATTGTACAGTGCCTTCTTTCTGTTACTTTTGATATACTCGACTTTTCTTGATAGTTTATAGTTTCAGTTTATAGTTAGAATTGTTTATTTTAATTTGAGTCTTTTTCCGTCATCTTATTCGTAGTTAGAATGAAAAATCCTACAATTAGACATGTTAAATCGTCGTCGATATCAGTTATTTCTAACGTTTTCTCCTTAACTTATTGTATTTAAGATAGACGACCAAATTAACTTTTGGATTTATATTTTTATTATAACTCGTTTAGATAAAGTGAACTAAATGAGAAAAAGTTTCACAAAATATGATCCAGCAGCCTAAATACTTTGTAACGTACATAGTATAATATGATAGCGGCTCGTGAAGAGAAGTTTTATAACTTAAGTTGTGCCATAAAATATATTTTTAATTTGTATTTCTTACTGTAATAATAATAAATCGACATTTGTCATAGTCATTTTCTTTATTTAGACGATTTGATTACACTTCTCGTCATTAGGTCATTTAATATGGCCCTTGGCAATCTGAGTCCAGCAAAGTAGTCCAGCTCTGGCGCACAAAGCCGATGAAAGCCTCTTTTCTGCCAAGAGATAATAAGATAAGGGCTTTATAACGACCTATTAAAACGAATCGCATTTAACCAGCTTATTAAGCTCTGTGGCTCAGTGGTTGAGCGCGTTAGTGCTCGAGCCGGAGGTCACGGGATCGAATCCCGCCAACCGAATAGAAAATATTTCTATGCTCCTGGGTCATGGATGTGGATTATATATGTGTACGATATAATACTAAAAGTCCTACTAATATTAAAAAATGTGAAAGTTTGTGAGGATGGATAGATGGATGAATGTTTATTACTCTACACGCAAAAACTACTGAATGGATTTTGATAAAATTTGGTATGGTAGTACGTAGTTTGAGCTTTGGATTAATACATAGGCTACTTTTTAAAAAGTAGCGTTCCGGTGCGATAAGGTATTTACGCAGGCGGAGCCGCGGGTATTAGCTAGTATTAAATATATTTCCGTTGCCCGGTACCCGTAACACAAGTTCTTCGAGAACTTACCACGGGACCAGATTCACGTGGTGTGGAAGCATCCGTAGATATTATTATTATTATAGATATTATTATTAAGCTATTAAGACTCGACCATAGTAGGTTAAGCTCTGGATTAACACATAGACTACTCTTTGTATCCCGAAAAAGTACAGTGTTCCCGTGGGATACTGTTTTAACGCGGGCGAAGTCACGGGCAAAAGCTAATATACAAATATTATTGTTATCATTATTATTAATATTCTACACTTACCACATTTATAGCTTAGTCTTTTGTTCAGCACTATTTAAAAAAAAAAACTACCTGTTCTTGTCGACAGTAACTTTTGTCTGCAGTTATTATGTTTACAAAACACTTGCGTGCTGTAGTACCTACGGTTAGAACTGCTATTATACATAAGGGACAACTTTGTACACTTTTTAAGTCATATTAAGTTTTTTTATAATTTATGCGTCTTCTACTTTATTCCTTTGGGTATTTTGTTTTCAAGTAACATCGGTTTGTTGCTTGCTTGTTTATAAACATTTAGTTATAACAACAATAGAATGAAGAATAGACGAAATAGGTACAATATTGACAAAGTTCCTGCTTGACCAGTTTCTAAACATTTTCCTTTTGCACTAGGGCGCCTTAGAATATTTAAACACAAAGTAAGTGACCGCAACCACTGCAGACGTGGTTGAACTTCGTATTTACGATTCAACGGCGCTGTTAACCACCGTAACGCCTAAGCTACTGATCCGATTTTAATAAATGAGTTGTGTCAATAGATTCGTAATATTAGCCTGGGCAGCATAGGCTATAAAATTTACTTAGTCGGCTTATAGATTTTTATAAAAAAATTGTAGTTCATTTTCGGTCCAATATCGTATCGGGTCGTACAATGGGAAAACCGGTCCAGTAAGTTAGCTAGTATAGGACACATTTTCTTCTAAAAAAACATGGATATTGTGGCCGGAAAGTACATAATTTATTACATGATGACATGATATTATATCATTTTACTCATATTAATAAGCTTACCTACCGACATTATAAAGTAAATTATAATCGCTTGTTGGGTTTCACTCGGGGTTAAAAGTACCTTTTTATTAAACACAGCTATATTTAAAAATGAAATAAACTTATTATTTCAACAATTTCTTTTAAACACTGTTTTGGAAAATACTTATTTGTTTTTTTTGTCATAAACATTATTCAAAACGAGTTCGAGTTTGATTCGCCAGTTCTAATCAGTGTATGAATAATAAAGCTAATGTTAAAAGGTTGACGATGAAAGTTTCAAATGTGAATACTTTTTTTTTTCTATTTTAATTCGATTAAAAGCCTATTTCACTCTTATTGAGATGTTTAAAATCATAATAAAAAAGTCTATTTGAAATGATCACCCATTATAATCAGTTTTTAAATATCTATTATTTTTTACGCTTAATACGCTTAAGCGGGGGATGAATTACGCTTAACTGCCGGCATTTGGGCGCTTAAAAATAATAAGAGCGGGGTATAAAGCATATAAATGGGTATTTTATGCTTTAATAGGGCTAGATAATGTTAATTGATCGTCGCGGCCTGATCTACATAACGATGATGCTCTTCATAAACATGAAACAGCCTCTTAAATGTTTAAAAAAATTACCAGTTTATGTATCTCAATGTTATGTAAGCTAATAAGTTTTATTTATACAGGTAAGACTTTAACATACAACTTAAATTTGGAACAAATTGCGCTGAAATTTCCAGGCAGAAAGTTACCAGACATTCGTTACAACAGGATTTTCTGAAATTCTTAATTTCAGGACCCCGTTCCACCCAAATAAGAATCAAAATATATCATTGACAAACTATATTTACTGGGTGATTTTTTATACCGTTTCTATAAAAAATATTAAACATGAAATAAAGTGCACCGTGCAGCCTGTCCAAAACCAATGCAGCGGTCTTGAAGCGGACTAGTACGCAAAAATTAAAAATGATTGACACGACTCACACCAATGACGGAGATAAGTGCTGGAGCTGGATTTGCAGGCTGGATTGTCAAGATTCCCCTTAAGATTTTCCAACTTTAAAATACTCGAGCTTTGACACAAACTTTTGAACATATATTCTATTTTTGATACAAAAAAATGCCATGTTTCCGAAACGGAAAAAAAAGTCACCAAGTATTTTAAAAAAATTAAAAAATGTTTATTTGCACAAAAATAAAATACAGTAGGTGCATAGTTTAACATAAAATTTAAAACAAAATAAGGTACAAAATGACGGTCTTATCGCTTAAAATTTTAATGACAGTAAAGCCAAAGGCAAATAATTATATATTTTATTAAGTAGGAGTAGTAATATATAAGGTAGTAGTATTAAATAAATAAATAATAATTTTATTTCACCTAACAACAGACCCATAATCATAACAAATTAGATTTAGAATCACAAACAATTTATAGGTATTAATTAACTTATTAGTATTTTCTTATATTAATAATGAATTATATATACTTATTAATTATAACTCGTTACTCCTGCGCGTCGTGTGCATGCTACAGCAATGGCTAATGTACGGGTTGTCAGGGCGTTCAGCATGCTGTTGGCGCTCCCCCGCATACGCCGCACCAGGGATGACGCTCGCTTGCGCATCGTGGCAAAGAAACATCGCCGACGCACTGCACCAGCAGGGAAGCCCCACCAGCATCCTAAATGCGTTATTGTACTGGACGCGAAGAGCGCTGTATGCCTTTTTACGTATAGGCTGCACGAGTAGAAGGATGTACAAAAAGCTCTAAACAGTTTCATTTTTACTTCTAATGAACATCGTGCAAACCTTCGAACCACCATATTCGCTCTAACCGACAGCGCCCTCCGCTCCCTTTCGATATCAGCGTCGTCCTTCAGGGTGGATGTCACAATATGTCCGAGGTATTTAAACTCTTCAAACCCAGCTAAAGGAGCACCATTAAGAACTTCTTAATTTTCAATTTCAATTGGCATTGCGTCCACTTTTCTTGTTCCACCATGAAACACCGTACACTGACTCTTTTTACAAATATTGTATTATATTAAGTAGTAGTACTAACGTGGTATACATAGCTGTAGTATAATTATATATACATGTAGTATAAAAGTATTGATCTATGTAGTATATGACTACATTTTTTTATAAAAACTATAACCTATTAACACCTCATTCATTGAGGACCTCTGTGGCTCATTGGTTAGCGCATTGGCGCTCAAGCCGGAGGTCACGGGTTCGAATCCCGCCAGGGAACAAAAAAGATTACTGTGTTCCTGGGTCATGGATGTGTTCATGTGTATCAAATATGTGTATGAAATTATAAAAACCTTAAATATAAGTATAGTATAAAAAGTATTAAATATATATCCGTTGTCTGGTACACGTAACACAAGTTCTTCGGATACTTACTACGGGGCCAGACTGACGTGGTGTGAAGCGTCCATAGATATTATATTATTATATTATATTAAGATCAGATCAGTACTTTAGGCGCTATGGTGAAACAAACAAACATACACACATTCATACATAGACTTTTTCATTTCGTTTTCATTTCATTCATTCAGACAAAACTTTTGGGTAAAAATAAAGTTTGCTTTGTTATTTCGTCTGTGAATGTAAATCTTGAACGTGTGGTAATAGAATCTAAGATTCCGCAGATTTCCCAAAGTAACGGCGTTCTTAGGAGCACAATGTAAGATGTATGTAACCTTTATACAACCACAACTTCGGTGAGAAAGAATAGCAATTCTCTGCGCTTCTCTGCTAGGGTTGTCAAAATTTTCTACGAAAAGAATCGCATTTAGTGTGTTTTATTTTATTTAAATCGCAGTTTTTTGCAATAGTATTATTATTATTTTAAAAGTAGAGCTTTTTTATCACAGATATTACTTAAGACTGATTTTTCAATCTTCGCTTATGTGTCAGATAGCTTATTCACATGTTTTGTCTCTGTCACTTGACATAAAGTAAGAAAGTGACTAAACATGTGAATAAACTGTCCGACACTTATAAAAATCGGACCTAAGTAATCATAATAATAAAAAGAAGGTTCTACGACTTTTACGGTAGATACATAAAACAGACGACATTATTATTTTTTGCAAAAAAAAAACCCTGACCGTTCGTACATTCAACAGCAACCGTGGTCACTGTTTGACACGTCTTCTATTTATTTCTGCGGTGAACACATAGCGATGCACTAAATATTTATTTATTACCAATAAATAATATACTAAAATCACCTAATCTCATTTCTTTATATTAATCTTAAAATGTCAAAAAAGTCTTATGAAGCAAACGTTAAAAAAATTGTTTTAGCAACCCTAGACCTGACTTGATCAGTAGAACTGCAGTTTATAGCCCGTATTCAAAAGAGAGATTGTCGAACGTGAATGTCGGGTAAGTCGGACTTTTTGGGCCATATGTGGGTCGGTCCGAAACATTCAATGTACAGTCAGGACCACAATTGGGTATTTTCCTACATGTAATAGATTTAGTTTAAAAAAAAAATGAAACAAATTATGTATTACAACTTATTAAAAGTAAACATAAGTAAGATTTTATGTGTAGTTTTGTGATTGCATTTCGAAGTCACAAAAAGTTGAAATATTTTTTTAGAACATTAGTGTAAAAAACCTACATGATCAGTTTACTTACATCAAATACCAAAAGTTTTACTACGACATGTATGAACATAAGCGCGCAAACTTCGAAGATATCAGAAATTTTGTGCATATAGCCATACATTTCGTAGCCTCATTAGTAGCGTGTGACGTCACCTACTTGTACGACTTTTATGAGGGACGTTTAAGCAATATATGCTTTTTTATTACGTGCAATAATATATCAATAATTTCGACTCTCTTACGTCAATCTGATTGGCAGCTTGGTATGGGAACCTGCGTATAATTTTTGCATTGTTTGGAAATTCGGAATGTGGTGGGTTCAAATCCCGGTAAGATAAATATTTTTCATTTTTTTTTTTAATTATTTTATCGTCCTACTAAAACACCGAGCAAAGCTCGTTCTCCCAGGTACTCAAACGTAAAATTTAGATAAATGTTTTCATAGTGAAAGGCAATTGGCCGCGAATATTGTTATTTATTGTTTAAAATACATATGGTTATTGGCTTAGTGAAATAATATATTGCCATGTTTAATTATTTACTTAAATTATTATTAATCACCAAATTAGAAAAAAATGTTATGGTCTGCGTTGTCACTAAGACCAGTATGAGGCACTGAGCCAAATTATCATCTATACTTAAATAATAAAGAGGAAAAGTTTGTGTTGTTATGTTTGTTTGCATTGAATAGACCGCTGAAAGTACTGGACCGATTTTCATGAAACTTTGCACAGATAGAAAGTAGACTACAGGGAAGGACATAGGCTACTTTTTATCGCGGAAAATGTACGGTTTCTGCGAGATTAACCTTCGCGCGCACGAAGTCGCGGGCAAATTCTACTAATCTTATACTTCAAACGAGACAATCTTGTATATATATAATCGTAAAATCGGCAACGGCTGCAAGTATTTACATGAAATTTTGTATGCAGGGAGTTTTGGGGGAAAAAATCGGTTTAGCTAAGTTTATCCCTGAGAAACTACGAATTTTTAACTTATAAATATTTTTTAATTCGTCGTGCAACAATGTATCAATAATTTCGACTCTGTAAGGTCAGAAAAATTCGGAATGTGGTGGGTCCGAACCCCGGTAAGATATTTTTGTGATTCTTTTTTTTAAACTACTAGAGCTTCAAACAAAGCTTGGTTACCCATATTACGCGTGTAATGGAAATAAAAAAAGTTAATTTGCAAGCAAGTCTGTTTGTATGTTAATATTTTTCACACAACTTTCAACTAAGAATTTACAAAAACGCTATTTAGGTTACAATATATTCCCGTACATTTTTACCTCAAGAATATAAAAGCTTTATTAATTATTAGTCTGGTATGTAAATAAGCGACTTTTCAACATTCGTAGCTGGCATGCGTTAAATATACCAACACAACACGGTGAGAAATGTTTCGCGTGCTGTTGACCCGTTAGGGTAGAACCTTTTACCTTTATGTATCGTAAGGACAGGTCCTGTTTGCTTGAAATATCGAACGTGAGCGACCCATTGGGGCCAACGCTTCTTTAAGGTACTCGAGATTCGAGAACACTACGCGCGCAACATGACATGACCAAGTAATGTCAGTTTACTCGTGTAAAGAAAGTTTATGCGAAATGTTCGTACTTTTGTTGATGCATTCCGTACACAAATGACATTTATTTTCTATGAATTTAAGATATCGCTTATTTATATTGCAATAAAGTCGTAATTGGTATGTCGTACTAGAATCTACCAAAATCACAATTATTAAAAGTACAAAAAACTATTGACTTTAGTGTTCTTTCCATGTATATTCTTCTTCCAAGAATTAACTAATGATAGCGCCCTCTACACTGTTCGGACCGCACATCTGAGACTGCGTTCCGAACCGCGGATGTATCTGAGTGGATTGTGGATGTTTACTGCGGATAAAACTGATTAAAAGTACGCCCATGGCATGGACTGCGGTAGGATCTGACATTTACGCGAATATTTCAAACCGTGCGTGTAAGTATGATTTCAAGAGTTTAGACTGCACTGTTGGACTGGCGCGTGGAATATTATAAATTTTAAAAGTTTTGCTGTCAGTAGTAAGTAGACTCTCCAAACCAACATGTTTTATTTTGCGATCACACGTGATGTGCGGATCAGACTGTGGAAAATGCGCTCGCATCGACATGTCAGATCGGCCCTGGGCATTCGGCAAGTTTGGAGTCCTATTCCAAATAAAAATATTGACTTTACAATATTATTATAATTGCTATTAATTTAGTTGACTACTTGAGAATGTTTACCAAAAAAATCATCAATATTGAAGAACATCGGTAAATTGATTATTGTCCAGCTAGATTGGCACTTTTGCCGTGTGTGCGAGGGTTGGAATGGCGCGTGCTGTTTCCTGCGGCGCTTTACGTGTGAAGGGCGCTAATCAATCGGAATAAGTGAGAATATGACTTGTTTTAAGGCCCAAAAAGTATACTAGAAAATATATCTTTGCAGTTTGCTAATGATTGTTATAAGAACGAAGATTTTCGTCATTTAATTGCCATTTAATTACATTCAAGCCATATAAACGACGAAATCTATACCTAATTTACCAATATTTCCCTTATTATTTTTATTACATAAATGAATAGTGCTCTAAAAAAAGACAGTTTACAATAGGAGTAGTATACTAAATCAATGTTTTCAAATATATTGCGGATTGTTTGAAGCACTTTTGTGGGTCTCGTGAAATCGCACCATATAAAAGTCGTACAAGAAGGTGATGTCACACGCTACTAATGTTGCTACCAAAATATGTATATGCACAATATTTTTGATATCCCCGAAGTTTACGCATTTATGTTTATACATACCATAGTAAATCCTTTTGTATTTGATGTAAGTAAACTAATTATGTAGTTTTTTTTACACTAATGTTGTAAAAAATATTTCAACTTTTTTGTAACTTCGAAATGCATATAATTACAAAACTAGTAACTACACGTAAAATCCAAATTCCTTTTACTTTTATCAAATTGTAATACCTAATTATTTCTTAATTTATTTAAAAAAAAAAACATTTTTTTACATGTAAGAAAATACCCAATTCTATTTTTAGCTTTTTTTGTTGAGTGTACTCATGTCACTGGGCTGGGGATTAAACGAGACATTTAAAAGTTACTGTCCGTCAATCTGAGGCTGGCGGAGTCAGCTTCATCTTTGTTTTTGCGACCGTTTTCTCTACTCCAAATTAATCTATGTACCTACCTAAATATAGGTAGGTACATAGATAGTAGCGTAGGTACTTCATTTTGAAATATTGACAACTCACTTGCGACTCTCTCTCTTTCTCTCTGGTGTTGTGATTTGAGTGATAATGGTCAGTGGTAATCACTTTCTATCGGTTGTCCGTATGCTTGTTTACTACCTAATAAAAATATCTAATTTACACTAATCAAATAAAGTAACTGGCAGCAAAACACTAAGGACGCGTTTGACATAATTTTTTCTGTTTTTAATGGCCTTTTTTGCGACCAAATCCTACAAACCTAACAATTGTCACAAATAGATTACTTCTTTATCAGTAGAATAATTAAAAAATATTATAAGAATATGATTTTTAGTATAGCAAAACAATTTTCCAGAACCTCTTCACCCAACACATTTTCCACACGCGTCCAATAATGAAATAATTATAAGTAAACATTTCTGAAATCATCGCAAACGTCCCTTACACGATTACAACGTAGTCAAAAGGAAGAGCATTCATTTTGTGTGTATAATATAATTATGTTTGTTTGTTCTATCTTCACGCCTAAACTTATCAATCCAATTTTAATGAACTCATAATGTGTCAAAAGATTCGTAATAGAGTAACACGGGCTTGGGTATTTGCTTAGTCGGGTTGTAATTTTCAATTTTTTATATTTAATTGTTGCGACTTTAATTTTGCGAATTAAGTTAAGACCAATCAAGCAAACAAAGATTGTGATTATGATTCAATAGCAACATTCAAAGTAGTTAATAGAATCAGGGGTTACTTTGCGGAAATCTATAGCATACAATTTAATTAATATTATATACAGCAATTTTCCGCGTGTAAAAATTCGCGGGATTATTTTTGCTAGATAAAACATTAATTAAATTGTAAAAATATTCAAAGTTCCTAATTGCCAACATCTTCGTTTTCCATTAGTGTAGTCGCACAAAAAATATAGACACAGACATTCTAATAAATGTATATTGTCCTCCTTGTACCGTAGTTCGTGATTAGTTAGGATGCGTTCAACAGCGCCGCTCGCCTGTGAAAAATGAATAGCTGTCTGTGTTTACTTACAAAGGTACAGTCGGCTAGAGAAATAAGTGGAATCTTTTTTCGTCACACGTAAGTCGTAAAAAAGTATAAACTAGCATTTAATATACCGTGTAACTTATACATAAAAGTAAGTTAGCTATAGACACATGTATATATTATAGCTTATACGTATTTAGTACGCGAATTTTACACTGAATTGTAATAGCATACATTATCTTACTATATATGTGTCAGGCTTGAAGCTAATACGTAGAACTTTACATTCAGCTCTATTCGCCAAGTTTGTACCACAATGTAACGGTATCCTAAAGGATATGAAGTTAGCAGCGTGATTGTGAAGTGAAATTCGACATTTACGTACAATTTAAGGTTGCTGCAACCCTTACAAAATAACTCAGGAAATGTATAGAGCGTATGACGTTGTTGTCAAATTAACGTTCCAGATTGTCTAAGGAAAACTGTGGGCCTAGCAGGAACATTTGACAGCGGTGTAAACGTAACATTATCGAATAAGAACTGTATGAAAATCTGTCAAAATCATGACAGCACCCATACAAAGAATATATTTTGTATATTTTTAATCAGAGTGCTAGGTGTGAGTTTTTCTTTTCGCATTCGATCGTGAGCGCATTTGGCGTTTACTAGGAATTTGTATGTGATTTGTACAGCGCCACCTAGTTGTAAACGCGACGACTAGGTTAATTCACATACAAATTCCTAGTAAACGCCAAACGCGCTAACGATCGAATGCGAAAAGAAAAACTCACACTTAGCAGTCAGAGCGGGAAACGAGAGAGAACCAGTCCGCGTGAACCGTCTGATTATATTGTGGGAATGGTGGAAGCCCTAAAGGAAGATCTCCGACCCAACGGGTGGAATGCTCGGTCAGGCCGAAGTTCATGTAGTAGTTTTCAGATATTGTATATATAGCGCCGAACTGTGAAAACTTCGATAGTGCGATTCAGGATCGTGGTGCTTATTGGTCCACCACAATAATAATAATTTTATATATATATATATATATATATATATATATATATATATATATATATATATATATATATATATATATATATATATATATATATATATTTAAAAGGTTTTAATAATTAATAGGTCGTAGATTGTGTATCATCAGCTTCCACAATCGCCTTTAATTCGTCATTGTCGACCAAAGTCTTCGGACGACCGCGAGGTTTATTTTTCAGGTCGAAATTTCTAGAACGGAAGCGATCAAACCAATAACAGGTGGTGCGTTGGTTTGTAGGGTTAGCTCCGTAAACGTCGTTGATGTTGCGTGCCGCTTGTGCCGCGTTGCTGCCACGACGGTACTCATATTCCATAATTACTCGAATTTTTAACGTATCCGTGATGACGAAAAAGATTGAAATGCGATGAAAATGTAACAGTAATCAATAAACAAATGACTACTTTTGGAAAAAGAATTCCATATTTTTAAACTAAAATTAATTTGAAATTAGAATTCTTAGCCAAACAAAAGTTATTTTGATTTGAAATGGCCAGTACTACAGAACGGCAATTTCATAGGTAAAGACCTAATGTTACACATCCACGACCCAGGAACACAGAAAGCCTTTGTTCCCTACGCGAGATTCGAATCTGCGACCACCGGTTTGAGCGCCAACGCGCTAACCACTGAGCCACAGAGGTCGTCAAAATTTATAATCGCGATGACACAATATTAATTATATTGGGCGACGACCGCCGCCGATGATGGCTCTACCACGGCCACGATAAAGAGATATCAATGCGATTTCCCTATACAATACGGCACGTCGATGTAAGTTAGCTCATATTTGTTAGCACATAAGTGAATTCCCAATGCATTACTTACGTTACCTGTTTCCGATTCATTCACAATGCGTAAAAAGGATCTCGCGGGAATTTTGTCGTTTTTGATCCATTTTCTAAAGCAGCAAGCAAGTACTTTACAGCACAGAGTAGAATGCATGTTTATCAGTACTTACGTACTGATAAACATGCTTGCATTGAACGATCCAAATCGATCCGAATTTGAAAATTCTGGCGGTCACTTCAACGGCCCACGATTTTTCCACACAATCGTGGACGCGTCGTATGCTTGTAGTAGAGCAATCAAATCGATAGGTAACTATGTACCTGTTTATCTGTTCCTATTTAATTTGTGCTTAATAGTACTCAACACCGCGTTTTCTTAACCGACTGTACCTATATATTTCTACTTCGTCTAATGAAATAAGTGCTCCTTCGATGAAATTGCTTTAATATATCGAGTTTTCAAGAGTTTTGGAGATAACGGTATCGTCTTGATAGATTGTTTGTGCGGATAAAATGATCCACGCAACGTTTGACCTTACATGTAACACAATATGAGTCATTTTCGATGGTATCAATTCATTTTGGAATACATTAGGCGCTCGCTGGTCGCCCATCAAAAAGTCTTCGGCTAAGTATGTAGTATGATTTGCGGAAATTTCGCTGCTGTGTCAGCTTTCCTTGATATTATATTTTGTACCGTACTTCAATTAATAATACAATAATAACTTTGACCAATTATTGAGATTTTTTTTGTTTCGTTTTTTTTTGCCAAAAACGCAAAAGTTGTTAGCCCCATCAATCATAATAATAATATCTTTAGACGTTATCACACCACGTTAATCTGGCCCCGTGGTAAGTTCTCGAAGAACTTGTGTTACGGGTACCAGACAACGGAAATGTAATTAATGCTGTTTATACTGTACTGTATATATTTAAGTTTTTTATTATATCATACGCATATTTAATACAAATCTATGTTTTTATTATCTAAGCTTATCTAAGCTTTTTTTGTTCTTTCGGCGGGATTGGAACCCGTGACCTCCGGCTTGAGCGCCGACGCGCTAACCACTGAGCCACAGAGGTCGTCTTTATCTTAATCTTAAACAAATTCTATTATTATTATAAAACGTAAAGTGTGCATTAACATTAGTTTTCAACACCCCGACGAATACAGAGGGGTGTTATAAGTTTGACGTGTTTGTGTGTCTGTCCGTGGCATCGTAACTCCCAAATAGATCAACCGATTTTGAACTAGTTTTTTTTTGTTTGGTAGCTGACATGATCGAGTGTTCTTAGCTGTAATTCATCATTATAAACTTGCTCACTGCTTGACAAATCGGGGGTTCAGTTTTTTACTTTTGTTTAGTGTTTAGTGAATATAGTTCAAACTTGAATCACTATCTTACAAATAGCGCGTCGCGTCGGCCCTCGGTGTGATCTGACCCTTAAGTTGCTCATGTCTAATAACTATAAAACCTTAAAGATTTTTAAAGATTGCTCGAAGTGCCTGCTGCCATGGGTGGACTTCTTTTTCTAGTAAGTTACCTTTAATTAGGAAGTAGCCTTTTATTTGTAAACTCTGCTTTCTCGCCTTATTCTTATTCTTTGTATACAAATTTACGTTTTTTACGTATATAAATGATAATTATTAATTCATTCATAGTTTAAAATTCCTCCTGTCTCTACTTAGAAAATTACAAAAATAAAGAATAAAAATTAAATCACTCATAACGAACTTATTTTCGCTTCTCAAAAAGCATTAAAAACTACAGCTTATTAAAGCTAGATCTTTCTCCATTGTTCTTGGCAGTGGTCCGGGTATGGTAATGATGATCTAATAAAAGCGAAATATGCACTGGCACTTTATTTTCAGCAGCTGGTGCAAAGGCTTTCGTTTTAAAGTCTTGGGAAGCCTGTCTTTGTTGGAGTCTTTTTGAATTTTTTAAAACATGAGTCTTGACGATCGTTTATTGTATCATTTCGTTAAATGTCTTATATGTGAGGTTACATAATATTAATGAACTTGGCAATAAAAAAATTTTAGTTAAGTTATAATTACTATACATCTATTTGGCTTTGTTTAAGTTAAACAAAGTTAAATAGGTGGTTAGTAATTATGGTACTAAAAATATTCATAATAAACCTATGAAGCAAAGATTATTCATACACTTATGGCGTTTTCGGCATTGAAACTCCCTCGGGGCAGGGCAACCCAAATGTGTACGGAAATAGCCGAATATCAATGTTAATGTCTAAATCAGTACTATAATATTGTCAAAAATTTATAAGAAGAACATGGAAATGTTGAGCTTCGTGAATGTTCGTGAATCATCAGTTTCGTTCTACTATTTCCATAGCTATTCGATTACCCTGCCCCAGGGCAGCGATAGATGACGAAAACGCAATTAGATACAATTTACGTTTTGCTTAATCAAAAATAAACTTTAATGAATGTCTATTTCTCCTTAAACTTTTATTTAAAAAAAATGCTATTACAATTCCAACTAGTTACCTAAAAGGTTAATTCAAATTGATAATAATAATATCTATGGACGCTTCATACCACTTCAGTCTGGCCCCGTGCTAAGTATTCGAAGAACTAGTGTTACGGTTTGGTAACGGGGACCAGACAACGGGAAGTATATTTAATGTTTTTATACTATACATATTAATATATATTTTTCAATTTAATCTGATAGCGCGGCCACGCTGTCGCCAAGTATTTAGCGGCCGTACTATCTTTTAGATTTTTAATTTTACGAATTAACAGGAACAAAATGAATAATAATACAAGTACACTGATAACTTTCTAATCCTTATTTATATAACAAATCTCATAAATTTAATTGAAATTTCACATATCAGTTGGTATTGGCAAAACTCCTGTATCCGACTCCAATGATTGCGATTTCAATGCCCTCAATACACATTTTTCTCAACCTCCAATCATTTTAAATAATAACATTAAACTCAGTACCTGACAATATCTATCAAACTTACTTATCACATGTCCATAGTGTTCTTTTATTCCTTGTACTGAAACTAAGGTCAGACTAGCAGTTCAATCAATTTCTTCAGAGGCTGCTGGCTGTGACAAGGTTTCCTCCAAGATGATTAAAATGATTTTGACTCATATCCTCAATTTCTCTTTATCCTCTTGCTGTTTTCCTCAGGCCTGGAAAAGGGCGAATGTCCTTCCTCTACCAAAAGTTCCTAATCCTAATTCTCTATCTTGCTTTCGTCCCATTTCTATACTGCCTTTCTTATCTAAAGTCCTGGAAAGTATTGTTCACCAGCAGCTCTCTTCTTTTCTACTAAAAAATAATCTTTTAAGCCCACTGCAATCGGGCTTTCATTCTGGGCCTGTGCCCAGAAGCACCTTTTCCGCGCTAATGAATTTCACTGATAACATTCAGTGGACCATGGAAAATAAATCTCTTACCATCTTTTAGTAGTGCCTTCAATTCCATTAACTTTGATATTCTTCTCGGTATGCTTCAGTCTTAATTTGTCCACTTCCGTCCTGTCCTGGCTTAACACCTACCTTCGAGTTCGGTCGCAGCGAGTAATGTTTAATGCAAATAAATAATGTTTCCTCAGATTGGTGTGATCTCGATGCGGGTGTTCCCCAAGGTGGAGTACTTTCTCCCCTTTTTTCTTCCTTTATTAACTTCATTATAAAAGTAAAAGAGTCTAAATATCATCTCTATGCAGATGACTTGCAGATATATCAACATTTCACTATACCTAATGGAGCATCCGGCATAGGTCTCATTAATAATGACCTTACGACGTATAAGTGAATGGGCGTAGTCTTTTGGTCTACTTGTAAACCCCACTAAAACGAAGGCATTATTAACAGGTAGCAGACGGATGCTAGCAATACTTGACAAAGCTACTCTTCCTCCCATTACCTTGAACGGCACTACGATACCTTTCTCTGACTCTGCCAAAAACCTGGGAGTAATTTTTGATATATATACTATTATAAATTAATGTATATACACACACCGGCATATTTAGCGGAACATAAAAAAAAAGGTTTGATATCATTATCATACAAGGTTGCTGGCTGGTTTATACGTCATTTAATTAAAAAAAAAATATTTTCAAATTAAGAAAACAACTGAACATCTCATTTTATGCAATTGTTTTAATTTTATTCAAATACACCTTATCTGGAGCGAACTTCGAGTATTTCCTCCTTCTGAGTTTGATTTAAAATTTCATTGAAATACTATTTTTTGTTAGTTTTTTTTTAGTCGCGTATCTTTTTGGAGTTGAGGACTGAATTATGCCTAACTTAGCCCCAACGGAGATTGCCAGGGCGCTCGAAATGCGAAGAAATGGTCAAACCTTCAGAGTGATATCCAGAGATCTTCGTCGACCAGTTTCAACGATCCATCGCAGTATCCAACGGTTCAGGGAGACCGGTACTTATGTGAGAAGAGCAGGACAAGGCAGAAAAAGACGCACTTCGAGTAGGGATGATCGTTTCATTCGGCTTCGTGTACGTAGGAACCCCCGTTTGACGGCCGTCCAAGCCCGACACGAGTTAGAAGCAGTGCGGGGTGTAACCGTAAGTGAGCGTACGGTACGAAGAAGGTTCGAAGAAGCTGGTTTGGGTTCATTTGTGCCCGCCAAGGCTCCAAAGCTCGAGGTAAATCATCGTAGAAACAGGTTAACTTTCGCTCAGGAACATCGACTTTGGAATGCAGACCAATGGAGTATGGTATTGTTTAGTGATGAGTGCAGAATTCTCTTAAATCAAATTGACGGCAGGCAAAGAATATACAGACGCAAAGGAGAACGATACATTCAGACCAATTTTGAAACTACAGTTGCATACGGTGGTGGATCAATAATGGTTTGGGCGGGCATTTGTTTGGGAGCTCGCACAGACTTGGTAGTGATTGACAGAGGGAGTCTGACTGCAGACCGCTATATCAGAGAAGTTTTAGAAGAAAATGTCGTACCGTTTGCCCCATATATCGGTGACGATTTTGTTTTCATGCAGGATAATGCTCGGCCGCATACCACTCGGGTAACTCAAGCTTATCTTAATGATATGAATATCACTGTTATGGAGTGGCCGGCGAGATCACCGGATATGAACCCAATAGAGCACGTTTGGGACTTGCTGAAAAGAAAAGTTAAGTCCAGAATTCCAGCTCCTGCCAACGTGGGTGAACTGCGAATCGCCGTAGTTGAGGAATGGCGGAGACTATCCCAGGAGACCATCGATAACATCATTCTCAGTATACCTAGACGGGTAGAAACTTTAATAAGAGCACGTGGAGGAAATACGCGATATTAATCACCATTTTTTCTAATTTAATTAATTGTTATTTTAATATTAATTTTCACTTTTCCCGGTTACATGAAAAGTTCAAAAATGTACCATTTTTCACAAATAGCCTTTACTCGCAAAATCTGTTCTTAATGTGATCTCATTTTAAGTAAAAGAAATGAAAATTTTATATAACAAAAGAAGTGTAGTAAGTAGATTTTGAAATAAAACCATATTTTTTTAATTATGGACCTTTTTTTGTGTTCCGCTAAATATGCCGGTGTGTTTATTAGTATATTGTAATATTTTTTATGTAAGTATTTGTATAATATTAAAGAACTTAATCTGTTTTCTTATTGTTAATAACTGTACGGACCGGATACTGTTAATTTTCTTTATGTTCTCCTGTATCGGGTCTACTGGAAGAAATTCCAATTTTGGAATATGTAGTACCTTTGTACGACATTGTATCCTAGTTTTAAGATTTCATTATTTATTATTGTGTGTACATAAGTTATTAAATAAATAAATAATAAATAAATATATAAATTGAGAAGTGGTAGGTTATTTTAGGTTCCAGTAGATGCTTCGGTACGAATGGGCCCACTCGACCGGATAAATAAGACGGCCTTACAGAAAACCGATGGGAAATAGCACTTGCGTTGTGTCTCACAGCATGAGCAAGATATCGGTGTCTCAAAGTGGGACACCTTCCTCATGCAAAGCTCGCAAACGCACTTGTAACTCTTCTGGTGTTGAGGATGTCCATGAGCGGCGGTAAACGTTTTAACTATGGAATGGATCTAGACACGAGCAACGTATCGACCGTTGGTATGAAATTGTATTTATATATTTATAATTGATTTTTGTTACGGCCTTTAATAGCCTTCGCAGTCCAGTAGTTGAAAATGAAACCGGTCACACAATACAATTTTTTATCAGAGTGTAGGGTAGATATCTCTATTCCTATTTTATTGCATCTGATACTATAAAATAAAAAAGTAGTGTTTGTTTAAGACCACACGCCAGAAGTGAAAACTTTATTGGCAATCTTAATCAATTTACGTATACCTGTACATGGTATTTTTAATATGGACCTATACAGCCTGAAATAAACGGTATTTATTTATATATACACGTAAATAACACCCTAGAGCGTGACGGATCAGCCTCACTCACAGCCTACGAAGAAATGTGTGTGCGGTGTTTTCTCACTCGGGTACACTCGGCGGTCCCGAGTTCATCCGATCGAGCCTTTCACCTTCAGAGCGTGACGGATTAGTCTCACTTATAGTCTACGATAATGTGTGTGCAGTGAGCCAATAGAAGTTTACACTTCAATAAAAATAAAAATGTTTACTATCGCATAACTTTGATAGCCATATATTAGGTCTATGAAATTGCCGTTTTGTATGAAAAAAATTAATTTTTTTTTTTTCATGTATTTTTTATTTGTATTAATCGAAGTAATCACCCATGCAATCAATGCATCTTTGCCAACGCAGTGGCAGTTTATTGACGAGAGGCAATACATTCTTCAAAGGCATTTTGTACTGCCTCTCGGGTATTGAATTTTTTTTCCGCCAAGAAGTTATCCAAATTCTAGAAAAAGTAGTAGTCTGTAGGCGCAAGGTCTGGTGAGTAGGGCGGATGACGGAGAGCTTCCAACCCCAGTTCTTGCAACTTGGAGACCGCCCGCTGTGCAGTATGAGATCGCGCGTTGTCGTGCAGGAGCAGCGGAGACGAGCGATTGACCAATGCTGGTTGGAGATGTGCCAGCTTCTCCATCATTGTGTTCAGTTCTTCACAGTACACATCTGCAGTAATGCTCACCCCGTTTGGTAAGAAGCTGTGATAGATCACACCGGCGCTAGACTACCAAACAGTGACCATCACTTTTCTAGGGGTAAGTTTTCGTTTAGGGCATTGTTTAGGTGCTGAACCAGGATCCAACTTGCTGAGCGCTTGCGGTTACCAAACAGAATCCATTTTTCATCGCAGGTAACAATGCGGTTCAAAATTCCTTCATTTGTGTGTCTGTTGAGCAGTGCAAGGCATGTCTCGACGCGTACTTCGCGCTGTCGATCATTGAGTTCGTGGGGCACCCATTTGTCAAGCTTTTTTACCTTGCCAATTTGACGCAAATGGACCAATATTGTTTTGACGCTAACGTTGAAAGCTACTGCTAATTCAGCCGCAGATTGTGTATCATCAGCTTCCACAATCGCCTTCAATTCGTCATTAGCGACCAAAGTCTCCGGACGACCGCGAGGTTCATTTTTCAGGTCGAAATTACCAGAACGGAAGCGAGCGAACCAATAGCAGGTGGTGAGTTGGTTTGTAGTGTTAGCTCCGTAAACGTCGTTGATGTTGCGTGCCGCTTGTGCCGCGTTGCTGCCACGACGGTACTCATATTCCATAATTACTCGAATTTTTAACGTATCCATGATGATGTAAAAGATTAAAATACGATGAAAATGTAACACTAATCAATAAAGAAATAACTACTTTTGAAAAAGAATTCCATGTTTTTAAGTTCGTGGGGCACCCATTTGTCAAGCTTTTTTACCTTGCCAATTTGACGCAAATGGACCAATATTGTTTTGACGCTAACGTTGAAAGCTACTGCTAATTCAGCCGTAGATTGTGTATCATCAGCTTCCACAATCGCCTTCAATTCGTCATTAGCGACCAAAGTCTCCGGACGACCGCGAGGTTCATTTTTCAGGTCGAAATTACCAGAACGGAAGCGAGCGAACCAATAGCAGGTGGTGCGTTGGTTTGTAGTGTTAGCTCCGTAAACGTCGTTGATGTTGCGTGCCGCTTGTGCCGCGTTGCTGCCACGACGGTACTCATATTCCATAATTACTCGAATTTTTAACGTATCCATGATGACGTAAAAGATTAAAATACGATGAAAATGTAACACTAATCAATAAAGAAATAACTACTTTTGAAAAAGAATTCCATGTTTTTAAGTTCGTGGGGCACCCATTTGTCAAGCTTTTTTACCTTGCCAATTTGACTCAAATGGACCAATATTGTTTTGACGCTAACGTTGAAAGCTACTGCTAATTCAGCCGTAGATTGTGTATCATCAGCTTCCATAATCGCCTTCAATTCGTCATTAGCGACCAAAGTCTCCGGACGACCGCGAGGTTCATTTTTCAGGTCGAAATTACCAGAACGGAAGCGAGCGAACCAATAGCAGGTGGTGCGTTGGTTTGTAGTGTTAGCTCCGTAAACGTCGTTGATGTTGCGTGCCGCTTGTGCCGCGTTGCTGCCACGACGGTACTCATATTCCATAATTACTCGAATTTTTAACGTATCCATGATGACGAAAAAGATTAAAATGCGATGAAAATGTAACACTAATCAATAAAGAAATAACTACTTTTGAAAAAGAATTCCATGTTTTTAAAATAAAATTAATTTGAAATTAGAATTCTAAGCCAAAAAAAAATTTTTATTTAAAATGGCCAGTACTGCAGAACGGCAATTTCATAGGTCTTCCTATTAGTTTGTTAGTAAGACTTATTAGTAGTGTTAGTACTTGTATGCGATCTTGTGATATTAATTAAATTGCCATCGGACGGACAGTCCCCGCTGTCAGCTATTTCCTTTAGAGGACCGTTACTGTGAGTATAGGCCAAGGTGTTCGTTACCATGATCGCATACGGTTTGACAAGCTAACCGAAAGGAGGACCAAAAGAAGCACAAGTGTTAACTTGCCATCCTATCACTTCCCATCTCAGTAATAAAAATATTTATACAGTGTATAAGCTATACAATGTTTTGTACTTGTATAATGCGTCGGAAAAGTCGCTTGACAGACTACATCAATATTTTAAGTTTAACCCACGATGCATCGGATATAATTACTAATAATTTGAATTAACCTTTTAACTAGTTGGAATTTTTACAGACTTTTTTTAAAATATCCAATGCGAGAATCGAACCCACGGCCTCCGAGTCGAGAGCCAAGCTCTAACCACTAGATCACGGAGGCTGTTATTAATACTGGGCTGCCACTCATAATGGTCTAGTAACCACGGAGCACTAAAAAGTATTTTTTTTAATAAAAAGTTTCTGGAGAAAAATACATTGAATATTTATATAATATAATTTTTGTTTAGCACAACATTTGGCATATTTAATTGCATTTTCGGTATCTAAAACTGCTCAGGGGTAGGGCAGTCGAATAACTACGGAAATAGTCGAACTTTACCGATTATTCACGAAGAAAATCATTAGGGCGCCCTAAATCACGGGCTATCACTGGCTTTACTTGTTAGAATGACTTGGAAAGCATAAGACTAGAGAGTCACTTACTTTAAGGAGCGTTTTAGAATTTGGGCATGAGGCAAAAAACGTGTCGAAATGCGGTGGCGGAGCACATAATATTTTGTACATTTTCCCATCGCTACTTGTCTCTTTCATTCGCGCACGAATATATTGCTATCGCAAAGCTGTGTAGACGCGATAGCAATATATTCATATGCAAGTGAAAGAGACAAGTAGCGATTAGTTAATGTACGGAAATTGCGAAATGCTTATATCGGGTAAAGCTTCAAGTAAAAGCTGTAAATCCACTAACAATCATAGCAATAAAATCAATTTGAGACACCAATTGAAAAGCTGCAAGTTTAAATAACGACAAACAAAGCTAACAGAGATATCAATTTATCCAGCGAGTTACAGCTGCATTCGAAAGCTCTCATTAGGAGCTTTGAAAGCTCACGACGAGTTTACAGTGCCTGTTTGTACGGCAATCGAGTATGAACTAACTATGATGCATTAGTTATTTGATGATCGCTTTGATTTAAGTCTGTTCAAGCATATTTTTATTCAAAGCCTATTGGAAATCACTTTCACTTTAGACTCATTTTTGTTGTGACATGTTATGGTTACGTAGAATCCTACTACTGATATAAATGTGAAAGTTTTTGAGAATAGATAGATGGATGCTTGTGACTCTTTCACGCAAAAACTACTGAACGGATTTTGCTAAAATTTGGTACAGTAGTAGTTTAGACCCTGCGTCATATATGATACTTTTATCCCGAAAAAGTACTATGTGTTCCCGTGGGATACTGTATTTACGCGGGTGGAACTGCGGGTAAAAGCTAGTATAAGTCTGCCAACATTGATGTTTTCTTTGGGCTATTCTCTCTTACATTGAAAATAAGAACCTAATGCTGATGCCTGATGATGATGCCATTATCTAGGCTTTTGGTGTTTGGTTTATAGTAGATCTTGTAAATTAGTAAGTTACTACTTTAATTAATATTTTTTGATATAATCAATATATAATATATGTATATGAAATTGTTCTCGTATGCTGTGGATACGCATAATAATCCCTGGGCCTTTAGTCAAGATGCATTCGATAATTTCGACGGCGAAGTTCGAAAACAAAATATATGGGATTTGACATAAGTCATCGCTAAGTGACATGCACTTAGCGATGACTCATAAGTCAAGTTCGAATGCATCTTGACTGAAGGCCCAGATTCTATTAAGTAAGTTACTTTTATTAATTAAGATTCTATTAATTAGCTTTATAAATATCTAAGATGCATAAATAACTATAGTTTAACTTTACAGAAATAGCTCAAACAAACCATTATTAAAAATACGTCTGTCGTAAGAAGCTTAAAAGTATTTTTAATTTGGTTCCTAATTAAGTGTATGGGTTCGTCAAAGCTTTCCTTCTCATTTCAATAAGCTTACGGAAAGCTTTGCGTCGGCAAAAAGTTTACATCTTTCATCTTTGCGAACATTTTTCTCGACAAAGTAAGAGTTAGGTCTGTTGAGTCTATCGCAAGTACTTACGTTTTGATGTGTTTTTGACGTTTTTTGAAACATCTGAGATTGCTTGTAAATGTGACGGATATGCCTTTTTCGTATACATTTTTCTTTTTTATCTCAGAAGTCGCACATCATAATATACCATTAATCGCTCGTTTTAGGCTTCCATAGTTCACGTTTATATATATAGTTTTGTGATGTCTTACCGTCCGTCCGTCTTCGGCTTATCGTCCAAACGGTTAGTGGTAGAAATATGAAACTGAAAAATATGAAATATGATATGTGTATTTACCAAGTCGACAAAGTGCTAAAATAAAATCACCAAATATATATTTTTTGAGGTACCTCCCCTACGTAAGGTGGGGATGCTTTTTTTTTCTCATATCGTCTACCCCTTAGTGTGAGGTATCATTAGATATGTCGTTAAAAAAGAAATAGATTTTGCTAGACGATTTTTTGATTTATGACTTATATAAAAAATGCGCTACGTTTGTGAGATAATCAAGTACACGCTAAATGGCTGGCTCGAAATATATAAAGTAGTCCATGTGATTAACTTTGAAGAAAAACTAAAACGGCTTACATAACTTTGTTAGTTCAGGAGTTACAGAGGCTTAACTTGTAACTTGGAAAACTTCGTACAAAAACAGCTAAATAATAAGTGAATATGTAAAATACTGGTATAACTCCGGAACTCTTCGTGAGCAAGTGCGACTCGCACTTGGCTGGTTTTTAACGTTATTATTGTGTAAACTAAACGCTACAGTATTTTGAGAAATGGCATACAAAGTAATGTTATTTTTTGTTTAAACTTCACATAGCTCAAGTGCAATATAAATTTTACACAATTTTAGAAATTTCACACTTCCCATCCTACTACTATTGTAAATGTGAATGTTTGTTAGTGACTATTTCACGCAAAAACTACTGAATGGATTTTGATAAAATTTGGTGTGGTCGTAGTTTGCGCTCTGGATTAACACATAGGCTACTTTTTTCGTAAATGAACAGTGTTCCCACGGGAACACATTACACTGTATTGTATTAACGCGGGCGGAGCCACTTTTTAAAGCTTATTACAATATAATGTGTACTATAATAGTTTAAAATAGCAGTAAGTATATTGTTTTTAAGTTTCTAGAAACACACCGTAGTACTTGTTTCTTTAATACTCAAGGTAGTAGGAGTTATCAACAAAACACCCATTTTAAAATCTAATAACCTCTAGGAAATTGCAAGCTGACATTTGCATTTTGATCTTTAAATTGTGCGCCACATATTCTGTGGCATTTGCGGAATAAAATGTACGTCGAGAGCCCTGACACCTGTCCTGATTCCCCCACATCGTTTCACACTATTCATGTAATGTGCAGGCGCGGAAACCACCAAGTGCGAGTCGGAGTCGCGCACAGAGGGTCCCGTAACTTCAAACAAATCACGTTTGCTATCTGGAAGCCCCTATTAATATTTGTTGTTATAGTGGCAACAGGAATACATCGTCTGTAAACATTATTCATGAGATATATATAGCATGGTGACAGACAGCGTATTCTCTTATACTTTAAACAAGACAATCTTGTATATTATATAATCGGTTTCTCGAAAATGGCTGCAAGTATTACTCTGAAATTTAGTAGGCATGGGGGGGTTATGGGGGAGAAAAATCGATCCAGCTAGGTGTTATCCCTAGTAAACTGCGCATTATAAGTTTTATATGTTTTTTCTTTCATCGTGTAATAATATATTAATAATTTTGACTGCAATGTGTCAGTTCGATTGGCAGTTTGAAATGCTTAAGTTTAATTTTTACTTCAAAAGTGTGGAATGTCCAGCGCATTCCGAATTTAAGTTGGAATCCCGTCAGATATTTGCGATTCTTTTTATTTTTTTAAATTTATCAAATCTCCGAGCAAAGCTCGGTTTACCCAGGCTCTATTGTTTAAAAAAGACTGAACTAGGAAAATATTATAAATTTTAAATTAACATTCCCAGCGACCTTCCTTCATTCCTTCGTAGCCATCCCATAGGGACCGCAGTGTTTGCCGGAATAAAAGCTAGCTATGTTAATTCACTATGTATGAAATGTAGGCGCTTATTCAGGTCTAAACCGCAGCAAAATAAATACAATATATTTGCCGATCACTATACACTAGTTTGGGTTTTGTCAACTACTTGACAGACTCTTGGTGGGTCTTACTATTACTATTATCTATTGACAATTTATGTATCCTCTTCACTACTATAGTAGTGATACTACGGTAGTAGATTGCAGATAGACAATTGAGTGAAGACAATTCTTCACTTCACGCAAGAACAAAATTAACTTTTCTCTAAATATTATATTGTTACGAATGAAATTAAATTTCAATCGTAACAATATAATATCGCTCATTCGTATACCTTGTCAAGTGTATCGCTTAGTTCATTTTGTTCCTGTGTGAACATAATATTTACTCATTAATTTGCAGTAACATTTTGTCTATCGACCGTTTATCTCTATCAGGCTGTAATGCGTCTATCTGCAGTATATTAGCATATGCTATTGTAAACTGTAAGGGAACATTAATATATTCCCGTGCAGCTAGCAGTGGATATGCTTGCGAAGACAAATGTAGTAACTGTTATTTTTTATAATGAAATGGACCAGGAAACGAGTAGACGGATAGCCTAATGGTACGTGATTATCGTCGCCCATGGATATATGCAACACCAGAAGAGTTACACTTGTATTAAATCTGTGCTGCGTACTTGCGTTCCTGGTCCTTAAAATCCCCAACCCCCCTTCGGCCTCCGGTAACGTCACTCATTCGGCGAAACACAACGTAAGCGTTATTTCACTTCGATTTTCTATGAAGCTGTGGAATTTAGTCGGTGCCGGCCCATTCGTGCCAAAGCTTGGCTCTTCCACGTTAAAACGTTGCGTTGTTATGTTCTGTAAATAAAGTCACATTGTTTCTGTGATCTCTTAATCTGAAAAATAATTGAATACCTCTTGTATCCGTCACAAACAGCTACAAGTTATAAATCTTAGCAAAAATAATATTAAAATATATTATTCTGATTATTATATATAATTCTGATTAATATTTGGTACTCTAATTACCTTGAATTCATAAGGAATAATTATTAGATTAGACTAATTTTAATAATTATAGTTATTATAACTATAATTATTAAAATTAGTAGATAATTATTAAAATATAAGTTAGTAAATTCGGTTATATTTTAAGTGTATGTAATGGCTACTTATTCAATACCATCAAACGAATGCTTTTGAGCTTCCTGTGCTTCCTAAAGTGATTAAGGAGATCTATTGGAGATGGATTATGGCTAAGCTTTAAGCACAGTTAGAAAGCGATGCCGTAGCTATACACGGTGTTAAAAACAAGTTTTCGGTAGTAAAGAACAGGCCCTATTACTATTATAAATGTGAAAGTTTGTGAGGATGGATGAATGTTTGTTACTCTTTCACGCAAAAAGTACTGAAAGGATTTTGATGAGATTTGATGTGGTATTAGTTTAATCTCTGGACACTGTATTTACGCGAGCGGAGCCTCGGGTAAAAGCTAGTAATTCATATAATTTTTAAGTTTGAACTTTGTAAGGGCTCTTTTGCCTCTTAGATAGAAAAAATAAAAAAAGGTAAATGTTGTGACAGATTGGCAAACGTCAACGAGCAGCTAAACTGTATCTACCAAATGCACGGTAGTGTGTGTGAATAATCTCAGGCAGTGTGAGAATTATTATTTTATAAATTTTAAATATTTCTAAGCATTATTTTAAAAAATATTATCTCTGTGCACACCTTTCTCTAAAAAAATTAAACTTTAATTTACCGGCCATATTTTATGCTCCGCCATTTGCACAATTCTCGTAAAACTGTACTAAAAGTATTTGCTTTACGTATTAATATAATAATTTCTAAGTTTGACGCGTGTTTTAGTTGGTATTCTATATTATAGCTATCGCACTGCAGTATGGCAGAAGATTTACGTGGAATGCCGTTTGGTTCTGCAGTAACGATGTATGGATGCAGTCGACGCCCAACTTGTACGTCAACTAAATATTTACACAAAATCCAATCACTAGGTATTTTAGATAAGAAATGGATGATGAGGATGGATTAATATATGAATGGATCGATGTATGTATGTTTGTTACTCTTTCACGCATTAAGTACTGATCTGATTTTGATGAAATTTAGTATGGAAGTAGTTTGAGCTCTGTATTAACACATACTTTTTATCGAGACAAAGTTTAGTGTTCCCGTGAGTTACTGTATTTAAGTGGGCGGAGCCGCGGGCAAAAGTTAGTATTTGTATAAAGGTGATTTCCTTCTATTGTAATAATGCGACTTTAACAAAGCACTACTCAGGGAGAAGTGAGCTTAAAGTTATATGTGCTTTGTTCGAAGCACATATAATCGGTATGTGGTGGGTTTGGGATCTTATCAGAACTTCGAGCAAACCTCGGTCACCCAGGTACAAATATTATATAATATACAATTTTACTAATTTTTATTTATTAAAATGAAATAAATTTAATGCTAAAACTGCAAGCACTTGCTTGTAGGTACCTATTACTTAAAACTTGCCGAAAAAAGCGGTGCAGTGTATTTTTAACCGACTTCCAAAGAAAGGAGGCGGTTATGTATTCGGCTGTATGTATATTTTTTTTTTGTATGTTCAACGATAATTCCGCCGTCTGTGGACCGATTTTCAAAATTATTTTTTTGCTGTAAAGAATATAATCCCAAGTTGGTCCCGTTTTCACCAAAGTGGTGACCTAATGATGGGATCCATAAGGAATCGGATGAACTCCTCGAAATTTTTATGGACACATATAGTGATTTCGACTTTTTCTGAATAAGTCATAATGTTTGGGGATTTCGGTGTTGTTAGAACTGCAAGCATATTCCACTATGTCAATTACGGTAATCATAATCATCGACACCATCATCACACCATACATCATCAAATTATGATGATATAATAGGCACTTCTCATACTATTTTACACAGACACGGATATCTTTGAACATTAGTCATTACTTTGCCGTATGTGAACCCATTTGCAAAATTGTTTTGTTGTTGTAAAGGCTATAATTCAAAATTTGTCTCTTAGTCACCAAAGTGGACACCTGATGAGGGGATCCATGATAAATCGAGAGACCTCTTCGAAATTTATATTGACACATAGTGATTTCAACTTTTTCTGAAGTATTTCAAGCATATTATGCTACCAAAAAGTAACCTTTTGTACCAAGGTATACCCTGGATCCAAAAGTACTGAATAGAACTCCTGAGTCCTTATAGATACATGTTTGGGGATTCCGGCGTTGTTTAAAGAACTGCAAGCATATAGAGTGATGACATAGGTACTCACTACTCATCAGAGTTTTGTGCACTCATATATATGTTTTTCAAATGTTGCTATTGCTCAAATTATATTGGTGATAATCATCATCACTATAATATATGTATTTAATGCTTACTGCTACATTTTTTCCGTCGACTAATAAATAATAATAATAATTTAATAATATAGGTATATATATATATATATATATATATATATATATATATATATATATACACACATATATATATATATACCTAGTCTTGTCATAAATACTGAAACATTGAAAAAAAAATTTCTATTGCAAATAAAATTTATTACTTTTACTGTGTGTTAGTTTAATACATAAATATAAAACAATTTAAAATATAAAAAGCTTATTCGAATTGGTCTCCATTGGCTGCAATCCTTCCTGTCCTTAAAACGTTGAGGCCACTTATCAATAGAAGCACGAACTATTCCCATGGGAAAATTTTTCACTCCCAATCGTACGGATTGTTTTAGGGACTCCAAATTATCATGGCGTTTAGAGCAAGTCGTACTCTCTAAAAATAACCATAAATCATAATCCAGCGGATTAAGATAGAGACTAGACGACGGCCAGTCTTCAGCTCTGATGAAGTCCGAAATGTTCGTTTCCTAACAAGACTGCGTAGACCGAGCTTTATGACCCGGCGCCAAGTCTTGCTGGAAGGACCATTCTTGGTTTTTGAACATGGTGTTGTTAAGGGCTTCACTACCTTCTCAAGAATGGTATCTTGGTACACTTGTGCCGATGTTTTGATACCTTTTTCACAAAAGTATGGCTCAGTCACTCCTTCATAGCTAATACCCCACCAAACCATCACTGAAGTCGGATAGTGCCCACGTTGCACTCTGTCGATTAATTGGGAAGCTTCCTGAGAGTTTTGAGCATAAATACGGTCATTTTGTTTGTTAAAATGTTGCTCGATTGTAGAAATTTTCTCATCCGTAAGCTAAATTTTTCTGTGACCTCCCTTTGTGTACCGCTACAGTAGTTGTTTCGATTTTACCATTTTTTCGATTTGTTTATTTTTTATTCTTTTTTAAATTATTAGTTATAAAATGACCAGTACGTCTCTTATAGGCTGCAAGTCCTAAGTCATCTTTTAAAATACGCGACATACACACACCGTCATATTTAGCGGAACATAAAATGAAGGTTTGATATCAGTTATCACATAAGGTTGCTGGCTGGTTTATACGTCATTTAATTTAAAAAGAAATATTTTTAAATTAAGAAAACAACTGAACATCACATTTTATGCAATTGTTTTAATTTTATTCAAATACACCTTATCTGGAGTGAACTTCGAGTATTTCTTCCTTCTGAGTTTGATTTAAAATTTCATTGAAATACTGTTTTTTGTTAGTTTTTTTTAATCGCGTATCTTTTCGGAGTTGAGGACTGAATTATGCCTAACTTAGCCCCAACGGAGATTGCCAGGGCGCTCGAAATGCGAAGAAATGGTCAAACCTTCAGAGTGATATCCAGAGATCTTCGTCGACCAGTTTCAACGATCCATCGCAGTATCCAACGGTTCAGGGAGACCGGTACTTATGTGAGAAGAGCAGGACAAGGCAGAAAAAGACGCACTTCGAGTAGGGATGATCGTTTCATTCGGCTTCGTGTACGTAGGAACCCCCGTTTGACGGCCGTCCAAGCCCGACACGAGTTAGAAGCAGTGCGGGGTGTAACCGTAAGTGAGCGTACGGTACGAAGAAGGTTCTAAGAAGCTGGTTTGGGTTCATTTGTGCCCGCCAAGGCTCCAAAGCTCGAGGTAAATCATCGTAGAAACAGGTTAACTTTTGCTCAGGAACATCGACTTTGGAACGCGGACCAATGGAGTAAGGTATTGTTTAGTGATGAGTGCAGAATTCTCTTAAATCAAATTGACGGCAGGCAAAGAATATACAGACGCAAAGGAGAACGATACATTCAGACAAATTTTGAAACTACAGTTGCATACGGTGGTGGATCAATAATGGTTTGGGCGGGCATTTGTTTGGGAGCTCGCACAGACTTGGTAGTGATTGACAGAGGGAGTCTGACTGCAGACCGCTATATCAGAGAAGTTTTAGAAATAAATGTCGTACCGTTTGCCCCATATATCGGTGACGATTTTGTTTTTATGCAGGATAATGTTCGGCCGCATACCGCTCGGGTAACTCAAGCTTATCTTAATGATATGAATATCACTGTTATGGAGTGGCCGGCGAGATCACCGGATATGAACCCAATAGAGCACGTTTGGGACTTGCTGAAAAGAAAAGTTAAGTCCAGAATTCCAGCTCCTGCCAACGTGGGTGAACTGCGAATTGCCGTAGTTGGGAAATGGCGAAGACTATCCCAGGAGACCATCGATAATATCATTCTCATTATGCCTAGACGGGTAGAAACTTTAATAAGAGCACGTGGAGGAAATACGCGATATTAATCACCATTTTTCTAATTTAATTAATTGTTATTTTATTATTAATTTTCACTTTTCCCGGTTACATGAAAAGTTCAAAAATGTACAATTTTTCACAAATAGCCTTTACTTGCAAAATCTGTTCTTAATGTGATCTCATTTTAAGTAAAACAAATGAAATTTTAAATAACAAAAGAAGTGTAGTAAGTAGATTTTAAAATAAAACCATATTTTTTTAATTATGGACCTTTTTTTTGTTCCGCTAAATATGCCGGTGTGTTTATATTATTAAATTACCTATCTAATCAATATCATCACTGGTAATTGTTTCGTAGGTCCACAGATCGGTAATGTTTATTATGGGAAATACCACGGCCTCTCAGAAAACTAGCATAAAATAACGCTTGAGTTTGTTTTGCCGAGAGAGTTAGAAAAGCGGAGGCTTGTTTGTATTTATATATTTTTTTAAAATGTGTTAATAGCAAAGTAAAAATGCACAAAAAAGTTTGAAATAAAACTTGTTTATTTTTAAATAAATCCCCTTTTAAATTCGTCTGAAATTTTAACTATTTCTCTACTAAATCTTCATAATTTTTAAGTCGGTACGAGCCCGGACAACATCCTATTTAAACAATATTTTATAGAACTCACGTTTAAGTTGGCTGGTACCAACTTCAAAATTAGGGGTCCCATACACGGTCCGGTTTTCCTTCAGTTCGGCCTGAACGGATGCAAAATCGTATCATCTGTGTGCAATTTCGAGATTGAAACAGTCGGCCGTATGGACTGAAGCGATTCGTTCCAGTGTTGCCAACTCTGTTTTTGCGAAACTACTAAACTCGCGTCGTTTTCTACTAAAAACTACTAAAAGAGTACCGATAACTATAAAAAAGCTTCTAAACTAAGAAATCCCTAAAAGTTTTTTTAGGGATTTGTTGTTTACAAACATACATACATTTTCAGTTTTTATATTTAACCGTTAACTAATAAATGTGTTAGGAAATATTATGTAAATAGAAATTAAATCGGTAGTTTTAAGCGACTTACGGACGCGTGCTATTATGATAAGGTGTCATAATAGCGCATAGTAGCAGGCCATTTTGTATATTATGATTACTGTCTAGCCTTTTTTCTACAAAACCACTATTAACAACTAAATTCCTACTAAGGAGGGAATAAAATACAAAATTTAGTAGTAAAACTGTAAAACAACTAAGTTGGCAACAATAATTCTGACCTGTACGGATGGACTGAACGGTAATAAAATTCGAGTGTAAAATAAAACCGGTCAAGTGCGAGTCGGCAAGATGAGTTCCGTACAAAACGGAAAAATCATGTTTTTTTGTATGTGCGCCTAAAATTTTTATTTTATTCTGTTTTTAGTATTTGTTATTATAACGGCAATAGAAATACCTACATCATACATTTGTTAACTAACTTTGTTAACTGTCGAGCTATCACGGTATAAGAAAGTTAAGATACAGCCGGCGACAGACGGACGAACAGCAAAGTCTCAGTAATAGGGTGCCGTTTTTACCCTTTGGGTACGGAACCCTAAAAATGGCACGTGGTCTGAAGAAATTTATTAAAGTTCATTAAAGTATTTAAAACTTTAGAGCCACTATGGTTGATAAAATCTAAAGACTATTACTATAAAACAAAGAGAAATGATTTCTATAACATATTACTGGAATAATGTATGACCCAATAATTCGGTTTAGTCGATAGCGTGATTACAATTGCAGCAAAATACAATTAATAAATAAAATAATAGCCTAAACTGACCAAGAGCATATCACTCCATGTCTAAGGAGGGTTCCGTAACTATCAACGCGCAATAGGTTTTCTTTGAATTACTACATAAGTTATTGCCACAAAGTTATTACAGAAGCTAGGAGAGCGGCGGACAGACAGACAGATGGACGGGCAGAGTGAAATTATAAGGGTTCCTTAAGTATTACGGAACCCTAAAAACACGACCGAAGCTCGCGGCAATTTTCCGTGCATGTGCTCGAATCCGTTCAGGCCGAACCTTAGATTAAAACGCCTAGAAGCCGGGTACGCGCATGAAAAGTGAAGTAAATCATACTGAGCCATATCGGCTCAGTTTGTTCGAACGACCCGTCAGTTGTTAAGGTAAAGCACTATTGCATACATCTCCGACTACTAAAAACATTATGACGGTTTGTGTCGTTATCGGGTGTCACAATGCATCGGAAAAGAATTAAAAAAGCTTAATACAATTTGACTTATATTAAGTCAAATATTTAAAACATTATAAATGAAATCATATTATGTCGCCATCTTGCTGCCCTATTGTGAATTGAATAAGTGTTACTAGTAATACATTTATTTCAAAATTTTCATTGCTAACTAATAGTTGCAACTAAGACAAAGTTTTATATACGAGGGCTGCACTAAAAGTATCGGGAATGGAATATTTCCACTGTTCCTGTCATATTAAAATCTTTTTAATTTAAAACTCCTTGGTTTTAAAAATCGAATACCGTTTATTTATTTAAAAAAAGATTCTCGGTCTTGCCACAAGATCTTGTCAAACTTGTTTAGTCGTTGAGAAAATGGAATTGACTCGAGAAAATTCTAGAGCGATGATTTATTATGACTTTCGAAGTGGTTTAACACAAAAACAGTGTTTTGACCGGATGATTTCTGCATTTTGTGATGAAGCCCCATCCAAAACCACAATTTACCGCTGATTTGCTGAATTTCAACGTGGACGTGTCAAGCTCAGTGATGATCCCCGTCAAGGTCGTCCAAAAACTGCAGTCACCCAAGAAAACGTTGATGCTGTGCGTAAGCTGATTGAGGAAGATCGACATGTGACATACCGCGAAATTCAGGCAACTTTAGACATTGGCATGAGTCAAATACAAATAATTTTGCATGAACAATTAGGTGTAAAAAAGTTGTTTTCCCGATGGATACCGCATTTGCTCTGTGAAGAGCAAAAAGCGGCTCGCGTTACTTGGTGCGTCAGAACTCTCGAAAGATTCGACGCAGGATCCTCAAATGCTGTATACAACATCGTATCAGGTGACGAATCCTGGATATATGCGTACGAACCCGAAACAAAAAACCAGTCACGAGTTTGGGTGTTCGAAAATGAGTTAAAGCCAACAAAAATTGTTCGTTCACGGAGTGTTGCAAAAAAAATGGTGGCCACGTTTGTCTCCAACACCGGCCATGTTGCGACTATTCCTCTTGAGGGACAAAGAGCGGTTAATGCAGAATGGTATGCTAACATTTGTTTGCCACAGGTCGTTTCTGAACTCCGTAAAGAGAACTGCAACCGCCGCATCATCCTCCATTACGACAATGCGAGTTCTCACACCGCGCACAGAACAAAAGAGTTTTTAGAGCAAGAAATCATAGAATTATTAGACCATCCGCCGTACAGCCCCGACCTAAGCCCTAATGATTTCTATACTTTCCCTAAAATAAAGAATAAATTGCGTGGTGAGAGATTTTCATCACCTGAAGAAGCTGTGGATGCCTACAAAACGGCCATTTTGGAGACCCCAACTTCCGAATGGAATGGTTGCGTCAATGATTGGTTACATCGTATGGAAAAATGTGTCAAATTTCGCGGAGAATACTTCGAAAAGCAATACATACATTTTTAAATAGTAATATTGTGTCACTTCCTTGATTCCCGAAATGTTCAGTGCCGCCCTCGTATTATTATATAATATCTTCTGATTTATTAACTATCAATTTAAAGTATTGCCAGTATCATTCCTATATATTAAGAGAATCCTTAATATATTCCTTAATACCAATTTTATATAAATAAAGTTCACAAATTGTGTTTGAATGGTGTAAAATGAAATATAAGTTAAATTTTTTCATGTCACGATATTAAGAAAAACAAATATAATAATTCCAATTCTAAGAGTACACACTCCACAACTTTTAAGTTTTGTTTGTGTGCGTGTCGGGTATGTAATGCTTACGTCTACATCTATTTGTTGCTTGCTTCACTTTGTACAATGCGTTTGTTTGAAGACTATCTAGGCGTTATTAATCTAAGGGCCGAACTGACGTCAGTTCGTTCGGATGCGTTTTTCTCAGTGTATGTGCTCGAATCCGTCCAGGCCGAACTGACGTCAATTCTAACTGAAACGATCTGCCTCTCGTCTGTGGGGGCCTTTATGAAGATTGAGTAGAGCAATAGTTAAAATTTTAGCCGAATTTAAAATTATTTAAAAATATATAAGTTTTATTTCATACCTTTTTGTGAATTTCTACTTTGGAAGTCGGTTTTCATTTTTTGTTTAATTCGTCTAAAGGGTATTTTTGTCCATACAGTATATATATATTGAGTCAGCTGGTCACAACAATTACTGTAATATGTACCTATATTTTAGTAATCATAAATTTATGTAGAAACTAATTCGCCGTTGATAACGCAGCACGTAAAATTTGTGAATCACGTAGACTCACGTCATGGTTAAAAATAACTTTGTAGTTAAGGACGCTTACTAAAAGTGTTTTCACCATTAAGTTTATATATTAGGAGCCTTTTCGTACGTCACTAAAATGTATCCAATGTTGTTTTTGTTGGCAAATCTATAACATAAAATAACAATTAATATTATGATTGTAATAAAATCATATATTGAAATCAACCTTAATGTTGTATATAGATAGCTTATTATTATAACTTAGAGAAATAAACCATTAGACCAACTTATTCTTTATCTTCGTCTTGAAAAAATATGCGGTTCCCGTGGGACACTTAGTTTTTCGATCTAAGTAAAAACAGTTGCACGCTCCAGTTTTTATCAAAATCAGATCAACTTGGTCGCATATGCTTACATTAGGATTTAAAATAAATAGGTCGATTTGCTTTAGACACGATATCATAATTGAACACCGAAGAGACCGCATTGTACAGTCGAGGAAAATAAAGGCTTAGCAGTTGGATCGTTATGAACATTGTTCGTATTATCGTTGTGTCGTTGGCTTAATAATGCGATTTTATGTTTTATGTCAGTAATTTTTTTGCTCTTTGATGGTATGTATAGTAATATATTTTTGGAATCAAGCTAATCATTGTAAGTTGCTCAATATAACGGTATTATAAAGTAGAAATATCAATGTCATATTGACAGATGTCACAAGCACAACCTAGTTAGTTTATTTCAGTTAGCCAAAAGGCTATATATAGAGACGTATCTGTGTTAAGCATCTCTCATATGTAATACGTATCTGTGTTAATCATCTCTCTCATATGTACCAATAAAGGAGAATATAAGAATTGTTGCTGTATTATTATTATCACCACTCGTAGTACTCGTCGTAGTTCTCAACATTGTACAGTCAGGAAAAAATCATATTAAGTAATTTTAACGTCCTTAAATAATTTGTTCGTTTGATAATGTGAATACTTTGGAGTGCCACCACAGCCTCGTGGAAAACCACAAGTCTTTACCGTTAACTCCCTTTAGCAATCGTAAAAGATGCGTTCCACCGTTCCATCCAAATAACCAAGCTACCTACACATTTATCGAAACAATTAAATTTCAACAACATCTTTCATACCGTAATATTTTCTGCGTTGGTGAACGCTCAAGAGAGCAGTCTGTAGGGCGTCAGTCATTATGAGCTCGAGAGCCCAAGTGCTTTTCTAAAGCATTTTACAGCGCTTTTTCAAGCCAAATATTCGCTTTATGAGTTTTTGCAGTGATGAATGGAGGTTTCAAAGCACTTTTTTTCAAGGGAATTTTAATAGTGAACTTTATTGAAGGTGTTAGTCATTGTTATATTTAGCCGAAATTCACTTTTAACGGAACATTATAGTTTTAGGTTAATTGTAAACTGGTTTGTTATCACATTTATGTTTAAGTCTTTTCAATTTTCATATCTTTCTATTTGCCAAAAAGCCAAGTATTAAAATGTGAGAAAAGCTTAAAACGTAAGAACATTACGCACTTTCTTTAATTTCGTGTTCCATACATCGTCTGCCATAATATAAAAACAATGATTGTCGAGAGACATTAAGATACCTGTTATGACGTAGTTAATACGTTAATACTGCTACTTTGAGTAAAAAAAGTCTACACTTTTTTCCGCATTACAGGATATGCTACTGCAGTAATGAATATTTTCCGCCCGTGACAATCCACTACAGTTAGCTATGCACTTACGGTATTGGTCGTTATGTACTTACACTAGTTTAATCGTTACACTTTTTACGTTAAATGTTGTAAACATTTTCTTTTTATTATAGGCTAGTTTCGTCTATCAAAATCAAATGATATCAATTTGTTATTTATATAGTTTCTTTCATAAGAAATACGAATACAACACGATTTTCTTAGATATGCGATTTATTTATAATTTCGAAAATAAAACTGCGGTTTTATTATCTGTATGTCACGTGACCTAAAACCCCAGCCGCCATATTTTCGTGTAAGTGACACCACAAGAACATAATGAAATCGAATAAACAACAGCGAAAGTTAAATCTGAAGTTCATGCTACTCGCTCACTACACACGCACATATGACATTTAATTGTTTCTATTCTTATGACGTCACGATAATGGTGGCTGCCGTTTTGACGCAAAAATTTATCGTTTAAATTTTGATAATTTTTTCTTTGCATAAAGAGATATTATTTCCAGGAAATAAAAATACTAGTTGACTATCGAATCGATACGAACATTTTAAAATATATTTGAAAAAAATGTAGAATAGCCTATTATCTATACTATCCTTACTAATATTATAAATGTGAATTTGAGTTTCTTTGTTTGTTTGTTACGATTTCACGCAAAAACTACTAAATCGATCATCATGAAATTTAGCACAGGTAAAGAGTAGACCATAGGGAAGGCTTTATCGCGGGAAAATATACGGTTTCTGTGGGATACTGTACTTACGCCGGCAGAGTTGCGGGCAAATGCTAGTAATTTTATAAAGAGGAAAGATTTGCTTGTTTGTTTGCATTGAATTGACTTCGAAACTATCGTACCGATTTTGATGAAATTTAGCATAGATATAGAGCAGACCACGGGGATGGACATAGACTACTTTTTACTGTGGCAGAATGTACAGTTCTAATGGATTTTTCCTTTTGCGTGCACCAAGTCGCGGGCAACGTCTTGTTTAAAATAATAGGAGCGACATTTAATGATGAATTTTGAATGGATGTTTATGACTCTTTGACGCTAAAACTTCTCAACGGATTTTGATTAAATTTGATACGGTAGTAGCTTAGGCTCTAGATAAACACGTAGGCTCTTTTATCCTGAAAGTTTAGTGTTTCCGTGGGATATTGTATTACGCGTGCGGAGCCGCGGGCAAAACACGTCGAGACGAGTACTTTGTCGTCCCCAGCACAGGTACAGTACGGACCGCTCATGGCACTGAGTCTCTAACCGCGGTGGGGTCTGTGGGGTTCGCATCGAACTGTCGTGCTAATTACGACTTACGTGGAAAGTGCGCTGTTGTCTACATGCCAGATCAGACTGTCAGCCTAGCGTATTTACACAGTCGTTTCGGCGCGCGGATTGGGACGATGCGCGCTATTTCCCGCGGTCCGAACTGTACGCAAGGCGCTACGAGATGTATTCAGGATTCAGGATGATAAAGCTGTAAAGCGGTCATATTAACTACGTTACCTAAAGCTTGTTTTTCTAACATTTATAAATCATATTTTTTTATATAGAGAACGTTTTAAATAGCAAAACGCAAGATAAATTGCTAAGAAAAATACACTACTAAATAGACGTCGTAGCGCGCTACGAGTCCGCTACGGACCGTAGCATCCGTACCAATAAAATGTAACTGATTTAAAAGGTCGCTCTGTGGTCGAAATTCGGCCATATTTCATGTTAATTTTTTTAAGTTTCAACTTTTTTTTTCAAAACGGGTTTTTTGCCTCTTAGATACGCAATTAAAATATGTAAATGTTGTTCATGGAATGTGAATGAAAGATTGACAATTGTGTCAAATTATATTGTGGCTTGTATAACTTATTATACAAACCACAGGAATCGCACATTTTGCTGCGATAAAAAGTAGTCTGTGTTAATCCAGAGACTTAACTACTATCATACCTTTATTCATCATCCATTCATCAATATACAAATTACAAACTTCAAGTTGTTGTCAAGTGTATGTTTTAAAGGATTTATAGTTTTTTATTTATGAAAAAAATTCTATAGTATGTACTTAAACTATAAAATCCCTTATATATAATGATAATAATATATACATTTTGCAAGTAATTTAATTTTACTCATTGGGATTGTAAGCAATATATAAAATTCCTCAGTGAAACGGTGTAATATTTTCTACAACATCAAGCAAGTTTTCACTGAAGCGCCATCTAGTTTAACCGAAATACAACAGTATTCACGCTAGAGGTCACTTTTTGACGTCGACTCTGGCAGTTAATGTCAGTTTTTTCCGCCACAGCGCTGCAGTCACTTTTTAGTTTTCTTATTGAAAGTCATTTTTCAAAGATGTTCCTTTTCTGCATGGAAAACGATTTATTATATGTTTGTGTACAAAACGTATACTCTTTGAAAAGTGTCGAATCTCACGAACAACTAGTTGTTATCTAGTACTTAATAATTCTTAAATGACTCAAATCTTAAATATATATTCACAATTATTATATTTTCTAAGATTTCGTTTAGTGTTATTTCGTATTATAAAATATAAATCATAATCCTTTCAGTCTTCAGTCTATACTTAAATACATTTGTAATAAAATAGATTCCTGGTACTTGTAAATCTTTAGTTTATACCAACATTGGAAGGTGATTTTCTATTATATTTTCAAAGAAACTTACTTTGCGTCATTAAGTACCTACCTATTTATGTTTATTTTCCGAAAACGGCTTGTTAAGTTTCATTCGTTTTTTTTTTTTTTTTCATTAATACGTATATGTATATTATGTATATATATGTGTAGTATTAATAGGTATATCATTAATAGGTAAATAATAAACATTGGTTCAATTTTATTCCTTTAGTCAATCAACCGATACGCGCCTTCAGGTAAATCTTCTTTACATAATATATTATATACAATTAAGTCGTCTTTTTTCCTTCTTAAATCTTTTGAACTACTCAACGGATTTTAATGCGGCCTGCAATATATATAATGATTCAAGAGGAAGATTTATTTGTATAATACACACTACAAAGCGACTTTTATACGGACTTTGGTGTCTATCAAAAATATGTAAATCAATTATTATCTGAGAAGTGCTAGCCCTGTGACTAATTGATGTATTCGGGTGATGTCGGGTGCAGCTAACGACCACTTCATCGCGCTCTTTTGGATCTCTCGCTCTTACATTACAATATTCATTTTACTAACAATATTCTTAATGATTTTTTGCCTTAAATTTCCCTTTCTATGACATAATCGAGTAATAGAACCGTACAATGTATGTCTAATAAGCAATTTGAATTTGAATTTTTTTGTATTTGAATTACTTAGGGTAAAACTAACTAACTAACTAACTATTTAGGGTAATACCCTACGCGCGCAATAAACAAAAACTTTTTAACACAAGTGATTTGTCAGTAAGTGGGCAACAGATAAAATTATGTTGAGTAGTTTACTAACTACATAATATTTTGCCTTTAACATGGTTATGTTAAAGGCAAAATATTTCATATTCTTAAACATATTACATGACATAATATCATATGAAACACAATTTTTCCGAGTAAACTGTGTATAAATCATACGTCACTAACGACCGCTCTGCGCAGCTGTTCGCAAGGCACTGGCATCGAGCGTGTAATGTAGCTCACGCTAGCGATCGGAGAGGGTAGCTGAGCGGGTGAATAAAATGTTTTGCGTAATAATATACTATTTATTATTTCATTAATAAACCTTAGCTGAGGGTTTAAGCTTGGCTTTCAGTTAAGGTTTCATGATAAAGGATTAATTTTTCTTGTTTTTTTTTTTAATATGATTTTTTGTTTCCATCACTTGAGTTTTCGTTAATAAATGTAGGTAATGTAATACCCAAGAAATTATATCATTGTTAATTTTGTATCCCCCTTACTAATAAAACTATTGACACAACGGATAACTTAAACAACGTTGCTGTCTTTGCCTGATACGTTGGAAATGTCACATGATAGAAAAAGATAGCAACGTTGTTTAAGTTATTCGTTGTGTAAATATTTTAATAAGTAAGGGGGTATAAGTATAAATTAAAAAAAATAACTGTCGTAGAATTAAGGAAATGAATGCTTAGAGTTATTTTATTTCTTGTTTTAAAGTTTTATTTTTATTTTAAGAAGGTATTCGTATTTATACATTATTGTTGCTAGGTGAAAACCGTAATTTAATATTGCACCATCATCAACAATTTTTTTAGGTTTTTTAATTTTTAAAGGGTTAAATTAAATTAGCAAACTAAAACATAATAACGATTGTTAATTTAAAAATAAAACTAAGTTACAAGACTACTGACTAGCTTAAAATTAATTAGCAATTGTCGTATATTAAAAATATTACTTATGGACCATGGAAAAAAAGAAAATAACTATAAATTAGAAACGTTATTTTATTAAAGCGTACTTACTTACTTAGCGATTATGGTGTACTTTTATCATAAAATTTCAATGAATATGGAATACGTTTTACGCGCTGCACTATTCTCTCCGCTATCCGCTCCGCTTGTGTAATATGTGGTGAGTGTAAAATGCAGGGCTGCCAACCGCATGCCAGCGGGTAATTGGCAGAAATGGACTGGCGGAAAGTATTGAGATTATATTATTTTGCACGAGAAAATTGCTATTACAACATCGGACGTTACATTTCATAGGAGTTTATAGACGTCAGTTTTCTATTCGTTTTGAATTAGTGCATGTTATTTAATGCTTAATACATTATATTGTAATTCTGCTACCCGCTTAAACAAAGAGTTTGTTGCCACTATCACTAGCCCCTTCAATTCAATTAGGTCACGAAATTTTTAATATTTTTACGCGAATCGACATTAATAAATTTTAACATATATTTCCAACGTAACCTCCACAATGTAATTAAACTAATAACCGTGTACTTGGTAACAAAGCAACAATATTGTTATTTGTTGCACCTTAGCACGTTCTGCTGAATAATATGCTAATTATATAATATGAATTACGAGGTGACCGCAATGTTGCCGAGGATGCAATATTTTATAACGGCAACAAGTGCATAATGTATTGCCGTGTTATAATGACTTATGTTAAAGTGCCCGTGACCGCATTCATTTCAGGATCAACTCACAACGAAGCTAGACGATATGGCACGCGGTGCTGCATTTTTGAAATAGTCATAAAAATCTAACTTTACTCCCTACACAAGAAGATACACGTTTAATTTCAAGAGGGCGAACTCTAACAATTAAAGTGTATCTTCTTGCGTAGTGAATAATATACGCCATCTTAAAAATGTAGCTCCGCATCACGTATCGTCTCATTTCGGTGTCAATTGACGCTTGATAAGCTAGTAAATTGAGGAGGAAGAGTGATGTTGCAGACGTATTAGCACCACGATCCTGAATCGTGCTATTGAAGTTTTCCAAGATCGGCACGATACTCGGCCACTTGTATGCATTTGATGCCGTATAGACATCTGAAATGCATACAAGTGGCCTTTGGCCTGACCGAGGCATACCATCTCGCTCGGTCGGAGATTTCCCTTTCAGGCTTCCACCTATTCCCACATACCAAATTTCATCAAAATCCGTTCAGTAGTTTTTGCGTGAAACAGCAACAAACATCCATCCATCCCAACAGACTTTCACATTTTTAATATTAGTAGTATATAATCTTCTTCTTTTTTCTTCTTTTTTCTTCTTTTTGTCTTAGTTTGTATGTTTATTTGTTTGTTTGCATTGAATAGGCTCCGAAAGTACTCGACTGAATATGATGAAATTTGACACAGATGTAGATTAGAACTCATTAGGCCAACGGGGAAAGACTATCTACTTCTTATCACGGCAAACTGTGCGGATCCCGCAAGTTTTCTCTTGGCGCGCACGCAAGTTGAGGGATACATTTAGTTGATAGTAAATTGAAAGTCTGAGATAAATAAGAGAATTTGGTAATCATTAGCCAATTCAGTATAATAATAATAACCTTTTTTCACGATTAGGTACGTACCTACCTAATTAACAATACTGTACACTCTGTAAATAAATTACGCTCAACCTTTTTGACGGATCGTAGAATGATTTGCATAAGAAAAAACAAGTATATGAGTGGAAGCGATCCATCAACATTGATACAATGATTGATAGGCGGTCAACTGTTGATTCAGCTTCCAACTTTTTATTTCTATCGTGTGTTGTTTGTAGTTTTGTTGATGCGTAACATTTTTCCTCTCAATTTTACAATATTTGAGAATCATTTCGTGTAAATGCCACATAGTAGAAAATATATATATATATATATATATATATATATATATATATACTTACGAACTTCATTCAAAACTATTATAAACGTGAAAGTTTGTGAGTACTAAATTTCATCAAAATCCGTTCAGTAGTTTTTGCGTAAAAGAGTAACAAACATCCATCCATCTATATATCCATACATACATCCATTCTGACAAACTTTCACGTTTATAATAGTAGTAGGAAACGGTCATATTTAATTTTACCGCATACACAAAAACTTTTATTAACTTATTCTGTGAAAACAACAGGAAGAACTAATCTTTCTCAACAAAGTACGTTAGTAATGTGCTTAGACTGGCCATAAATACTGTTACAATTAAAAATAAACAAAATATTACCTTTGAATTTGGAATCTGGCATTTTATATGATTGTTCATTGTGTTTTCTCATTTTGGCGCCAATACATTGTACAATATTTTGCGATATTAAAATGGAGTGGGGTGATAAGGAGAACCGAATCGCTGTGATTGCATTACACAAAGTAGGTATGGAGCTAGATACAATTTTTAAAACTCTCCATACGCTTGGTATTAGTAAAATGTTTGTGTAACGGGCTATTAATAGGTACAATGAGACATCCTCTGTTTGTGACAGAAAAAGATCTGGCCGTCCACGTAGTGTTCGTACGAAAAAGGTGGTCAAAGCAGTAAGGGAAAGAATTCGAAGAAATCCTGTCCGAAAGCAAAAGATTTTATCTCGGGAGATGAAGTTAGCACCTAGAACCATGTCGCGTATTTTAAAGATGTTTTAGGACTTTCAGCCTATAAGAAACGTCATTTTTAACTAATAATTTTAAAAAGAATAGGGTGGTAAAATCGAAACAACTACTGAAGCGGTACGCAAAGGGAGGTCACAGAAAAATTTTGCTTACGGATGAGAAAATTTCTACAATAGAGCAACATTTTAACAAACAAAATGACCGTATTTATGCTCAAAACCCTCAGGAAGCTTCTCAATTAGTCGACAGAGTGCAACGTGGGCACTATCCGACTTCAGTGATGGTTTGGTGGGGTATTAGCTATGAAGGAGTGACTGAGCCATACTTTTGTGAAAAAGGTATCAAAACATCGGCACAAGTGTATCAAGATACCATTTTTCAGAAGGTAGTGAAGCCCCTTAACAACACCATGTTCAATAACCAAGAATGATCCTTCCAGCAAGACTCGGCGCCGGGTCATAAAGCTCGGTCTACGCAGTCTTGGTTGGAAACGAATATTTCGGACTTCATCAGAGCTGAAGACTGGCCGTCGTCTAGTCCCGATCTTAATCCGCTGGATTATGATTTATGGTCAGTTTTTGAGGGTAGGGCTTGCTCTAAACGCCACGATAATTTGGAGTCCCTAAAACAATCCGTACGATTGGCAGTGAAGAATTTTCCCATGGAAAGAGTGCGTGCTTCTATTGATAACTGGCCTCAACGTTTAAAGGACTGTATTGCAGCCAATGAAGACCACTTCTAATAAGCTTCTAATAAGCTGAAAATTTTATATTTTAAATTGTTTTATATTTATGTTAATATACTGTAAAAGGAATTAATGTTCTTTGCAATAGAATTTTTTTTTCTTGGTTTCAGTATTTATGGCCAGTCTAAGTATATTACTAACGTACTTTGTTGAGAAAGATTAGTTCTTCCTGTTGTTTTCACGGAATAAGTTAATAAAAGTTTTTGTGTATACGGTAAAATTAAATATGAACGAATCCTACAAAAGTCAATAGCTCTTTCGTTTGTTAATGTATTTTCTTGGTTTAGTAATCCTACATGGATGCAGTGTTAGAGTAAAATCAACAGTAAACCAATGAAATAAGGCTTAAATTAGTATAGGTTAGCGTTATACTAACATGTTAACCGGTGTTAGCACGTCATCAGGCTGATGGCTGATTCATGTGTTTGCACGAGACGTTATTAGATTGACTGATGAGTGCATTCAATTATTCAGTATCCTGCTACGTACATTGAAAATTTGATGCAATGCATCTGTGTTAGATGTCATAGCACAATGATGGTTTTTGATATTTTTTCTGCTGTTAGGGGGCAGACCCAACTCACACAAAGCGTCATCTGGTGGCGTAAGTGGCGTTTTTCTGTCACCAGGCGGCGCTTGACGACGGTCCTTGTCGTCTCAAAAAGTCATATGTCACGATTCACGAGTTTAAAAACCCTCATTGCGCGTAGACGCAATTCCTAAGGGTAGCCTTCCGATCTATGCGAACGTAACGCGAGACCTGAACCTCAATTCTCCTATTTAAAGTAGACTTTTCATTTTACTTTGATTGTATTATAAGTGAGGCGACTTGTTATCATAAACTGATTTTGTGACGTTCGGACCAATCAGGAGGCGTTAGACGCAGCTTTAACGTTTACGAGAACACCGGTTTGACAGTTTTAGCGTGTTAATTTAACAGTTAAAAAAAAAACAGTTTAAGCGAATAATTGACCCTCAGGACTCGCGACTGCGACCAGCAAACCAGCGAATCGGGTTCTCTGGCCACGCCCACTCCATATAAATTCATAGTAAGCAGTGGCTGCGCGACTCTATTTTGATCTCGGGTCGCGATCTCTCATCGAGCGTCTCAATCAAATCTATCGGCGTGTGATAGGTTTATCGACGGCGCGCGATATATCACGTCGTGTCGAGTCGACGTGCAATAGACATGTTGACAAAAAATTGTCAATTCTATGTTAGACAACAAGATAATAAAAAATCTAACTCCCATTTTTGTAAATCTTAAAAAATAACGAAGATACATACAATTTAAATTTACAATAAGAAAGAGAGCGATATATTGGCCTGTGAGTAATTGTGACGTAACGATGAGCTACTGCCATACACTGTTCATGTAATAATATATGGCGGTAGCAGATTGTGACGACACAAATCGTTTTACGAGAAAGAGATGTGTAACATTTTTTATTTGCTTATAATTTTTAATCGTGTCAACCTGCATAACTTATTATTTTAAATTAATTCAACAATTTTAAAATTAATTTTTTTTTAATGTGATATTCGACAATAGGCAACATTCCTATTACGCTAGGGGTGCGGGATAGTATTAAAATTAAAAGGATTTATTGACTAAATTTTCAAAGGCAAGTTAAGTCTGCTGGTAGTGGTAGTGGAAGCTAGCCTCGAGGACGTAGGAGGCTTTTCCCTAACCTCCATACATTGAAAATCTCAGCTGCAAAAAAAAACCCTCAGCTGTGGTGATGAATGATCGTTACTGATGTGAAGATGATGATAAAGTTTAGCGTATTAGATGAATTTCATCATCAAAATCATCCAAAAAAGGGAGAATTTTATAAATTTTTTCTTTAAAGTAAAAACTTTAGCTAAGAACAATAATATTATTATATACTAACTAGTGCCCGCAACTTAATTTGCATGAGACTATTAATGGAAATGGAACCCTATTTATGTAACGGAACCCTAAGACAAAAAAAGTCTAAGTTATTTCTTGTAACATAGCTGATGTTATAAGAAATAACTTAGACTTTTTTCAGAATCTGCCAGTGAAAGTCCGGTCAAAATCGGTCTGGCCGAATCAGAGATTAGCCGAAACAAACAGACAGACAGACGAAAATTTTGATTCTTTTTGTCTACGTACCGAATATACTAATCATAGGCTTATAGGTAATTTGAAAGCAGAGTGGGAGGAGGGAGGTGCTTAACGCATGCTTATGCGTGCACTCACACATTCGCTTGCAGGTTGTAGGTATTTTTTCCGCAGGATATTGCTAGATATAATATGCTATGGATTAGGCAAAGCAACGCCTGATTCTATTCACTAATTTGAAATTAAAAACAACCACTTTAATTTTATTTCTTGTTGGTTTGTATGTATATATACATCTACGAATATTTCTTAAAATATCATCCGCAAGCAATTCACTTGCACACAATGAATGCGAGAATGTGACTTTACAATTCCCACAGAATAATGCTTCACATTTCAGAATACAACGGCCTTAATAAAAAATGATTCTTTCTTCGTGGATATTAGATTTGGGTGCACAATACGTACTAGATATATATACAAATGCAATCTCTTCTTGTTGAATCTATTAGGTAATACATACGTATTATAAGCAGCAACTTAAAATTAAATAAATAGGAAATATACATTTTTATTACCTACAGAACATTTTAGGGGCTTATAGAAAATCGGCAGAGTGGCTTCAGGATGCAGGTGCGATATCAGGTGATTCATACTGATAAGATATTATTATTTTAATCCTACTACTATTATAGACGTGAAAGTTTGTGATAATGGATGTATGGATGGATATTTGTTACTCATTCACGCAAAAACTACTGAACGGATTACGATGAAATTTGGTATGGCAGTTAAGGTTCTGGATTAAAACATAGGCTACTTTTTATCCCGAAAAAGTAAAGTATTCCCGTGGGATACTATATTTACGCGGGCGGAGCCGCGGAAAAAAGCTAGTAAAATATAACCCTTGTAGCCTAACCAAGAGCATATCAGGGCGTGTCTAAGGAGAGTTCCGTAACTATCAACGTCCAAGGCTTTTTACAAATTACTTTAAAAGTTATTGTCCGATTAAATTGAAAAAAAAAAAAGAATAAAATATAGCAGGACCGATCAGCATGAAAAGTTACAAGTTTCTATATACCTCTTATAGTTTAGAAAAAAACAAATTGTAAACCCCTTTGGAAGCCGATAATTCGAAAATGGTTTACATTGAAAAAATATGTATGAAACATCGCCTTTATTTACAAATACCTATTCGTCGATAACGTCCACAAGAAAGGGATGTATTGAAAAATAACCTAACCAAGAGCACGTCAGGACATGTCTAAGGAGGTATCCGTAACTATCGGAACGCGTAACGCGTAATAAGTTTTTTTTTCAAATTACTTCAAAAGTTACTGTTCGATTTCATTCACAATAATTTTTCTAAAGAGTTTTTAGTATGATCTATCAGCATGGAAACTTACAAGTTTCTATTTTCTATAGTTTAGAAATGCTAGAGGGGGCCAACTTACAAACCACTTTGGAGGAAAATTACTGGAAAATGGTCGACTTTGTAAGAAAGTCATATTGTTATAATATGACTTAACAAACTTTACCTTTATTTTAAAAGACCTAATCAATGATATCCCACACGATGGGGTAGCATGAAAAATTATTTTTATCCCCACTTCACATATATAATACAGAGCTAAAATATAAAATTATTATTATTTTATGATGCCAAAACCGGGATCTATACACAATCAATTACTATACCAAATTTTATCCATTTATATTCATAATTACAGAAGCTAGAAGCGCCGACAGAGAGACAGACAGACAGACAGACGGACGGACAGAGCGAAACTATAAGGGTTCCTTGAGTATTACGGAACCCTTAAAATCATCCCATTTCGCATGTTATATGTGGAGTCACCCCTATTATAATTTTTTATTGCGGCGGTACGGTTCCCGCAGGATTTCCTTTTGCACGCACGAGGTAACGGGCTTCATCTAGCCCTACTACTATTATAAATGTGATAATTTTTGCGGATGGGTGGATGGATGTTTGTTACTCTTTCACGCAAAAACTACTGAACGAATTTCGATAAAATTTGGTATGGTAGTAGTTTATGCTCTGAATTGAAACATAGGCTAGGTAGGCCCGAAAAAGTACAGTATTCTCGTGGGATACTGTATTTACGCGCGCGGAGCCGCGGAAAAAAGCTATGCAAACAATACCTTAGAGGTTCCTGCATACGTTCGAATTATGCAAACGCCAGGAAACGAGTTGTAATTACGTCAGCCGATTGTAAACTAGGCGGTCTAAACTGTTTGTGTTCTGTTCGGCGCTAATTATGTAAATATACGTTTCAGTTAACCAACGACCATGTAAAGCTGAAATTCTATGGAAACTCTACAGAGCCTTTAGTCAGTCAGATGCATTCGGTGATTTCGACGGGAAGGTTCAAAAATAAAATGTATGGGATTTGACATAAGACATCGCAAGTGACATACATTATTTATTTCAAACTTCGACTTCGAAATTATCGCTTGGATCTTGACTAAAGGCCCAGTGTTGATACAATATAGTATAGGGATGAAAAGTAAGAAGAAGAAATATTTTAAATGTGTAATTATTAAAGTAAGACAGGGTTAACGCTAACGTATGTTTTACATAAATATTAGATTTCTAGCAAGCCGCAAGGGTAATAATTTTTTTAATTTATAGAAAATCACAAAAACTCAATCTTATACTTTAAACGAGACAATCTTATATTTATAAAATCGATTTATCGATAACGGCTTTTCAAGTATTACCATGAAATTTAATATGCAGGGAGTTTTGGGGGACAAAATTCGATCTAGCTTATTGTCCCTGGAAACTGCACATTTTTAAGCTACATATGTTTGTTCTTCCGTATCGCAACAATATATTATCAATAATTTCGACTTTATTATGTCGAATCCGTTTGACAGTTTGGTAAGCGTATGTATAATTTTCACTTAGTTCGAAAATTCGAAATGTGGGTTCGAATCCCGGTCAAATAAATTAAAATGTGTTTCATTTTTTTTATTTTATTTATCAAAACTCCGAGCAAAGCTCCGCTACCCAGGTACTTTTCATTAAATTGGTGCTAGTAATTTCTCTGAGCATCATCTTTCGACTTTCATGCCCATTTGCAAAAAATCCCCTATATAATGTATAAGTATTATTTGAAGAATATCTTTTACAGATTTGTGAGATATGCTTTACAAAATCCTTTTTAAAATAAAACGCATACTAAAAGTTAAACATAACAAGGTTACCTTTGAACCGCTTTGGGAGATGTAGAGGTAGACAGGAAATGGACTCGATGTACAACTTACGATACGAAATACGTTATTCCCAATGTTGTACGATTGCATTAAAATAAACTATTTAAAGTCGGAATTTTTTAAAGGTCTGTAGCCTTTATGAAGTAAAGTGAAAGTACATTTAATACTTTTATATCATACATATATTTATGATTTTTCACATCCATCGCCTTTGGAAAGTTTTTAAAGCCTCGGCGGAATTTGGACCCGAAATATTTCCGGTGCCGCACCGGGGTCAGTAAGACGTGGAAAAACAGTCAAGTAATGTTTTTTTTTGTATTGGGAATACAACAAGTCACAGGAGACCATACCTTATGTGTATGGTTGCTGCGGATTTTCTAGTGTGCTTTAGTTTAGCCAATAATTCGTGCACAAGCGACGATTTGTGAGTAGGGCTGACAACATGCTTCGAAAGTCAATTCAAGTTGTTTCACAAATCTAGGCGTTTATTCGTAATGCTTCGCGCAAATTGCACAGAACATGAAGGTTTTATTCCTTACTAGTCGTACTATCGAGTGGCAAAAATCATCAGAGCAAAACACCTCTGCTATTGAATAAAACTGTGAGTCCTCCGTTGTTGACCACTGGCACGTTTTTCATAGTTCATAAGTTCTCGACCCTCTGAGAACATGATGTACACCTGAGAAACATTGCTTTTACCCAAACAGCACATAGTCAACATTTAAAATAATGCGTATAATAGTAATGTGATAATAATTAAAACATAGGTATATAATAATAATAATAATAATATGATAATATAATAATTATATAATAATATATAATATAATAATTATATAATAATATATAATATAATAATTATATAATATATACTCGTAATAATTTATATAATAATTACAATCACAATTGGATCAAGATTCTTTTATCTATTTTTTTTGGCTTGTGAGAAAAATCGCAGAACCGCAACGACACGATCCAATAAAATAGCTGTCAAAAAAAAAACACATTCAAACTGGACGAGTTCATCATCATAAGTGAGAGATACGCCATAAAAAATTAGGAATACGTAGCTCGCGGAAACTGAAAACTTACGTTACTTTTTGAACAGACCTCGTTTATTTGTAATTTGTGTGTGTTATATACAGTAAATTATATTAAAGATAAGGGGGGTTGCCCGCGACTTCAAATTCAAATTCTTTATTCACACACACATGAAATATATATAAAAACATTATTAATACATAATTAAATAATATATAACATGTCGATCTAATCCCGTGCTAAACAGAACTTGTGTTACGGGTATCACGACAACGGATATATATTTTATACAATACACAGATAATTTTATACTAATAACAATATAGGTACAAAATAATAATATTATACATAATTATATTAATACACACCACGCCTATCTAGTCCCGTGCTAAGTTTAACTTGTGACACGAGTACCAGATATATAGGGTATATATTTTATATTATAACTACTACTATACAACATACATAATAATATACTATTTTAAAACACTCACACTCACTAACACACATGTTTGTCACGTATAGTCGGCGACGTGATGCGCTCTTCGTTAGGGAGCCTCCCCCTAAACCTTCAGTAGACCACGTCCGTCTGCCAGAATTCCTCCACCTCAAAGGTCGGTAGAAGATGCGTTGGTACTCTCGCCGCAAAGGAACTGAAGTTAACTTTGTGGCGAGACTCCAAGCGCTCAACAAGCACCCAAAAGGAAATGCCGCGGGACACTTACATTTTGCCGCAACAAAAAGTACCCTATGTCCTTCCTCGTGTTTTAAATTATATCTGTGCCAAATTTCATCGAAATTAGTTTAGTTGTTTCGGAGCATATTTATTGCAAACAAACAAACAAATCTTTCCTCTTTATAATATTAGTATAGACAATACGTTTGGGAAAGTAAACGTTCAATACGTTGGGTTTTACTTTCATAATAGGAAACATGAATTTGTTTTAAATCTGCAAAATTCTTATATTTTCCGAAAGGTAAAATAAATATGAACAGAAAAATGCAAGAAGTACGTAGTAAGTAGTAATCAGTTGCTAAATTAAAAAGTTACAGGACTTAAAAAACTATGCTATGATTGAAAAACGAAAATTACTGTTCAAATCCTTATGTAATTTGTGACATTTTTTATTAAAATAATGATATACATAAATGCAGTAGGTATTTAAGTTAATTGAATCAATTTTGTATTAATCTTCAAACATTATTTTATACAATTTATACAATTTAACTTCAACAAACTCGGACGTGATTTGAGATGGATCCGCTTCCACAATAGCCTTCAATTCTTCATTATCAACTTTGGTCTCCGGCCGTCTACGGGGCTTGTTCTGCAGGTCGAAATTTCCAGAACGAAAACGTTGGAACCAAAAACGCACTGTGTTTTCTTTTGCGACACCGCCGCCATACACATCATTAATCCTTCGAGCCGTTTCTGCAGCACTGGTGCCACGGTGGAACTAGAAAATAATACGATATTTCAAGTTTTCCATTTTGTAAACAGAGTTACACTAAGAAAAAACTAAAAGAGGAAAAAACAAATAAATTACGGTTTTCGAAACACAAATGCATGAGTAATAAATAGCGGTATAAATTTGAAATTGGAATTCCTAACCAAAGAAGATATATTTGAGATCAAAGTGGCCAGTACGACAAAACGCCAATTTCATATGTACCTAATATGTAATAATAATAATAATAACATTTACTTGACACAATGAGACATTGCACCATAAATAAAACAAAGACTTATATGTACTTCTTGAAAAGCCAACAAAAAAATCTATGCATGTTCCCCATTTGTTCGTATTCAATTCGTTTCTTCATCAGTCAAAACCGTCAAGAAATAGTAACGTGCTTGGTGACGAGATTAATTTTCGAGGTATTTCAAACTAAAAATCGTATTTCCTTGACTGTAAAAAGCACCCTAATACTTATTTTTGAAACAGAGCGAAGTATCGCATTACCATACACAGGTCAGAACGTTCACGCTAATACATTCCGCACGTTACGAAGCAATTTTAACTCATTTCCCGTTTGGATTTACGGATTTTCTGTTTTCTGTATTTTCTGTTTCCTAACTTTAGGGGCTTGTACACAAAACTGTGAATTGTCGCGATGCGATATCATGCGACAAGGAGTTTTGACATTGGAAATGTATTTCGTTCGCTCCAGTGTAGGCCCTGATTTCACGAAAAAGTGCGATCCCCTTATATCTCGGAGAGTTGTGAAGATATTATGCTATTCAAAAAATACTCGAAAATCGCCCACTCACGAAAGCTGTAAGATGCAAAAAGAATTATTGGAGAAAGACAAAAATAAAAAAAAAACGGCCGAAATAGTGAAAAAAAAACAGAATTTATGATTTTGGCCCTCGATATTTTGGAAACGATGAATGATATCAAAAAATTGAGCAAAACTCCTCTGGACAATTTAGTCAGCTACAATTTGAGCCTAAAACGAAGACGATCGGGTTAAGGGTTTGCTCTGTACATTTTAACGACAATATTTTTTTCAATTCCGTAGATAGCTCGACAGTAGCGTAAGGCACGAAATCTGTGTTTTTTTTTTATCATTCCTTTGACTACCTTCAACCTAGTCTATTTTTTTATTATTCATAAGCTGAATACTGATATGAGTCATGATAAGAGTTGCATACTTCTGATAACAAAATATTGGACGCAAAAACAAAGATGACTTTGAGTCTGCAGGCGCGTTGTTACATTAAGTCGTTTTATGTGCAAACCCTAACCGTTTCATAATTCACGATTTGATGCGTTGATGCATAGGCATATGCATTATTTATAGTGATTTAATGCAGCGGTGCATAGGCGTATACATTACAAGAAATAGGTCGAATTATTATTTAACCTCTATTTGTTCTTGCTTTATCAATAGACCTTCCGGTTTAGCCAACATGCTATCGTTAATTACAAATACGATCTTCGATTTTCGGGATTGACATAACGTTTGGTAAGTGATATAGCTCGCGATACGTCAATACTATACATTTTTCATTTTTAACTTCGTCATCGTAATTAACGATGGTATCTTGGCTAAAGGGCCTGCTCATTGTTTTTGCGACAAATAGGTATAGCCGCAAGAAGGGAAATAGAATGGCGCTTAATTTTTAAAGTAATGTAAACAATATTTTGTTATGTGTGATAATGTTCTAAAATTCCTCAAATATTGTAATTTATATGGTTTAATTTAAATAATGTAATAGTGGTCCCTGATAACCTATAATGTAGTTCTAAGCGACCTTAAATAAATAGAAAAAAAAATGTTATTTTGAAAAATCTTCGGCATATTTTATATTCTTTAAGCAAATCAGCTTTTGCCAATGGCTGTCCGCCCTTCATGTAGTACTACCGCACCCTAAAAATGAAACTATTTTAATAGTCATATTTGGAGCGTATTTTTAGTGCTCGTAATTTTAAAGTAAAGTACAGATGCTTTACCTTAAACTACGAGCGAAAAAAATATGTACAGGTAATGTTCGGTCGTCCTTGTATCAAATGGTAATTTTATTTATACAACACCATGCTCAATTATATTCCTTAATATTATATTATATATAATAGGTAGGTCAATATAGCAGGGGATTAAACACGTAATAAGCAACGGGAATCACTTTGTATATTCAGACATTTATACATAATATTATATGTAGAATTTAATAGCAATTATTACACAACAATTATAACAGAATTTTCTCTCGCACACAACGTGGCGCTGCAATCCGACACCGGAATGACAGTCGACAAATAATTGCACGAAATACAAATTATTGCAATTTGTATGAATCATAAAGAGAAAACATTATAATAATTTATTTATAACTATAGATACTGCACTGGTTGTCAGTGTAACGCAAAAAAATTAAAATGTAACTCTAATAATGATGATGTAATCTTAGAGAGCTCACAATATTTGTAACCTTACCACGATTTAAATAGTTAATATCATACATTGAATCCAAGGCGAAATCCGAGCTAAAAGGAGTTGCGAGCTCGATTCTGAAAAAAAACTCCATGATTAGATTTTTGATTGCATCATTAAATATGTTATTGATTGTACTGTAGGTTCTTGGTGGAAATTCATGTTTCACAGCAATAACACACAGGACTTCTTGCACTATTTCCACTTTAATAAGTATTTTACATTAAATTTAATATATTACACGACCGGTTTCGACAAACCTGATGATGACTTTGTCGAAAACGGTCGTGTAATATATTAAAATTAATGTAAAATACTTATTAAAGTGGAAATAGTGCAAGAGGTCCTGTGTGTTATTACTGCATCATTAAACAATTTCTCTTGCCAGGAAAAAATACACAACCTGTATTACTGCATCAAAGTTAAGTTGTTAGGGTCAGTTCACACGGCGACTATACACGACTTTATGCAGGGCTATATTTTTAAAATAGCCATTGAAAATTGAAAATTTATTCACACAAAAATATACACGTTCCATCCATATGACATCGGTCGTACACTGCACATGCGCTGTGCAGCGCGGTTTAACTTAACATCCTACAATGAAACGTATATCTTCTTGTGTAATGAATAAAGTTCAATTTTGAATAGCTATCTTAAAAAATAAGCGCCGTGACGCGTAGCGTTTTGTATCGGCGTGAATTTACCCTTATGTAAGAAGTACTTAAGTAATAGTGTTTAATTATTCCATGTTAACGAGTTCCTTTCCTTTGGCATGGAAACGTGCTAATGTCATTCCTCTACCTAAAACCTCTAATCCTTCATCCTATTCCTATCGTCTAATAAATTGCTTTCTCCCTTGCAATCCGGCCCAGGTCACAGCACTGTTACAGCACTGCTAAAAGGCACAGACGACCTACGTCTAGCCATGGAGAAAAAGTGTGTCCCCAATGCTGGTTATACTTGACTGGTTCGACTCATATCTTTGAAGACGTTCGCAGCGGGTCTGCTCTGGTGAGGCTACCTCAAACTGGTGCGATGTGCGACTCGATGCGGGAGTTCCACAGGGTGACGTTCTTTCTCCCCTTCTTTTCTCAATTTTTATTAACACAATCTCCTCATTATAATATTATCATGTAACTTCCATCTTTATGCAGACGATCTGCAAATTTATCGTCAATCACGTATTGATAACATTAGTTCCGCAGTCAGTGATATCAACGCTGATCTACAACGCATAGAAGATTGGGCTAAATCTTTTGGTCTGTTGGTGAATCCTAAATAATCATAAGCGCTTTTATTATTAGTAGTAATAACTACAAAATGTGCCCAGAGTTATATACAATGGTACTCCTATTGAGTATACGGACTCTGCAAAAATCTTGGCATAATTGTTGATAGCAATTTGTCCTGGAATTTTCAGATCAATGATGTCAGCAGAAAGGTATACCACTCAATACACATACTCAAGACCCTTCAAAACTTAAACACTAAAGTATTCCTAGTTCAGACACTTATTTTTCCTATCCTCAATTATGCTGATACCTGCTACTTGCATGTTACCGAAGAGCTGTTAACGAAGCTGGACCAGTTTCAGAATCTCTGCATTCGTTTTGTTTTTGTTCTAAAAGAGGATGACCATATATCAGCCATTCGGTCAAAATTGAAGTGGCTCCCTATTCGTCTTCGGCAAAATACCCATATTCTCTCGCTCCTGTACAATATCCTGTATATTTCCATTACTACATTAATACATTAATACATTAATGGGAATATACAGGATATTGTACATCTATATATGTTGCACATCTATTGTATAGAAGTTGAAACGATCTACGAGGTAAGAGGTTACCTCGTAGATCGTTTCAACTTCTTACGCCCCCCTGACACCCCTTGTAGGGCTAGTGTCAGGACGAATCTTTCCCTCCCCTCACATCGCTCTATTTTCTTCTTCTACTCCTTTACTGTTCATACAGTCAGATTGTGGAATTCCCTTCCCCACATCGTCCATGACAGTCCCACTATCACTATCTTTAAAAGGCGCTTGAAAGAGCATTACCTCAAAATTGAATCCTGATACCATTATTATATATACATATAGTATTTATCTATTTTAGGTGTCTTAATTTGATAATTAGACATTACATTATTATATATTATTTTGTTATTATATTAGTATGTATTTTATATATTATTATATTATAACCATAAGATTATCTTACCTATATTATTTTTTTTACATCTGTTAGTACATCTATAATTGTGCACGCCCTATTTGATATTTCGCATCTAATTTCTCTCCTTAGGACTGCTCGAAGAAATTTGTTTTAGAGATAAGCAGTACCTTTTGTGTCGTCTTTCTCTCTGTGTATAATCTTTTCAATCATTTATGTGTGCAATAGACTGTTACATAAATAAATAAAAATAAGTATAAATAGCTTCCGAAAAATTGTGGCATAACGCGACTTTGAAATTTCACTCTCAACGCCGTTAAAAAGTGCAGTTTCAATTTTTATCAAAATCGGGCTCGCAACTTCTTTCAGCATTTTACGCTATTCATCAAAGTTTCGGATTTCACCTATCATGCACACTTCAAAAATTCACCTTCTATACTTACACCTTACACATTTTATAGTGTTGTACGCATAAATTTTAAAAAAAATATTAAATTGATCAAATTTTTGTTTACAGGTAAGCATTTACAACATACATAATTCTATCCTGTATCGAGAAATAGCAGTAAGTGGTGCATGTTTTTTAAGTTTATACCTAAGTTTATAACAAAACTAAAATTATGAGGTCCTTACATATGAAATTGGCGTTTTGTCGTACTGGCCACTTTGATCTCAAATATAGCTTTGGTTAGGAATTCCAATTATGAGTAAATATACCATGAGTAAATATACCGCTATTTACTCATGCATTAGTGTTTCGAAAACCGTAATTCATTTGTTTTTTCCTCTTTTGGTTTTTAATTTGCGTCACTCTGTTTACAAAACTGAAAACTTGAAATATCGTATTATTTTCGAGTACGAGTTCCACCAGGGCACCAGTGCTGCAGAAACAGCTCGAAGGATTAATGATGTGTATGATGGCGGCGTCGCAAAAGAAAACACAGTGCGTTTTTGGTTCCAACGTTTTCGTTCTGGAAATTCCTACCTGCAGAACAAGCCCGTGGATGACCGAAGATCTAAGTTGATAACATTATTATTCTACAATAGCCTTCAATTCTTCATAGAATTGAAGGCTATTGTAGAAGCGGATCCAACGCAAACCACATCCAAGTTAGCTGCAGGCTGCGGTGTTAGTGATAAAACTGTTTTAATCCACTTGAAGCAAATTGGGAAGGTGAAAAAGCTTGAAAGCCTCATGAATTGAGTGCAGCAAACCGACAAACGAATGCTGCGTTACATTATTCAACCGGCACAATAATGAAGGGATTTTAAATCGAATCATATCGAATCATTCTGACATTGAAGTTGCGACAGTATTTGAGAAGTTTTTTGCAGACATTCCGATCTCAACTACAAAAAACTTAAATTCATCACCTACAGTTGCCGAAAAATTACTTAGAGATAATGTGAAGGAATGTGATGTAAATTTTATTTTCAAAGAAATAGACTCTAAAGACATTATCAAGGCATTTAAATTACTTAATATTAAAAGTACAACTGATCTCTGGGGTATGTCCACAAAAGTTATAAAACCAGTAATTGACATCATTGCCCCTCACCTAGCATTAGTTTTTAATAATTGTATTAAAAGTGTCGTGTTCCCTGACTTGATGAAGCACAGCAAGGTGATGCATCTCTTTAAAGCTGGGAATAAATCAGACCCAGCTAACTATAGACCAATATCCATATTACCGACTTTAAGTAAAATTTTTGAGAAAATTATTCTAAATCAATTACTTTTTCACTTCAACTCGAATAAATTGTTACATAGTAATCAGTTTGGTTTTACTAAAGGTCGGTCCACAACAGATGCAGGCATCAGTCTTCTGTGCAGTATATTTGAAGCTTGGGAGAGGTCACAGGATGCACTTGGTATATTCTGTGATTTATCCAAAGCATTTGACTGTGTGGAGCATGATACGCTGTTCAGGAAATTATACCATTATGGTGTAAGGGGCACGGCACTAAAGCTTCTAAGCTCTTATCTAATAAATAGAACACAGACTGTAGAAGTTAATTCCAAAAGGTCTAATGGTACTAAAATTAAACTAGGAGTACCACAGGGGTCTATTTTGGGCCCTTTTCTATTTCTCATCTATGTAAATGATCTACCTTATATAGTTAATGATAAGCATGAGATAGTACTTTTTGCTGATGACACTTCACTAATTTTTAATGTGAAGCGACGACAATCTAACAATGACGAGGTAAATAGTGCTCTCTCAAAAGTAGTACATTTGTTTAATGCTAATAATTTACTGTTGAATTGTAATAAAACAAAATGTTTAAAGTTCAGCTTGCCAAATGTTACGCAGGCACAAACCAATATACTATTAAATAATGAGAAAATGAAATTAGTAGACACCACTGTATTTCTAGGTATAACATTAGATAGTAAGTTACAGTGGGGACCACATATTGCTAAATTGGCAGATAAGCTGAGTTCTGCGGCATACGCTGTTAAAAAAATTAGAGAAATTACCGACATAGACACCGCGCGATTAGTTTACTTTAGCTATTTTCATAGCATAATGTCGTACGACATCCTCTTGTGGGGAAACGCTGCGGACATTAATACAATATTTGTGCTGCAGAAACGTGCTATACGTTCTATTTATAAGATGTCGACTTTTGAATCTCTAAGGGAAAAGTTTAAAGAAATAAAAGTTCTGACCGTCGCATCTCAATACATTTTGGAAAATGTGTTATATGTAAGAAAGAATCTAAACAACTTCAAAAAGAAATGTGATAATCATTGTGTAAACACTAGAAATAAGAACAAGTTAGATATGCCAGTGTTCAGACTAAGCAAAGTTAGTAAATCCTTTAAAGGCCAATGTATACCCTTATACAATATAATCCCAGAAAAGGTTCAAAACCTTCCCATTAATAAGTTTAAAAAAGTAGTTAAAGAACGTTTATGTGCCAAAGCGTATTATAAAATTAATGACTTCATTCAAGACGGCACACCTTGGGAATAAGGTGGCTCCTTATCTTATTATTTGATACATAGACATAAGTAAACATTGTAATAATTTTGATTTTAAAAGAATAATTTTCCATCTTTTTGGTAAAAGATGGCCCCAGACGAGTTTCTTGCCGGCTCTTCTCGCTGGGTTAGTTCCCGAACCGGTGGTAGGCATCACGTAGTATCGACGTTCAAAAAGAGTATTTAAAAATACCAATTTTGAATAAAATTTTTTTTGATTTGATTTGATTTGAATCATTACCTGTGATGAAAAGTGGATCCTGTACGATAGTCGGAAATGCTCATCGCATTGGCTGAACCCTGGCGAACCGGCCAAAGCCTGCCCCAAGCGAAAATTGACTCAAAAAAAGTTACTTGTGAGCGTTTGGTGGACTAGTGCCGGTGTCGTTGACTACAGCTTTCTTAAATCTGCCCAGATGATTACGGCAGATGTCTATTGCCAGCAACTGCAAATCATGATGGAAAAGCTAGCTGCTAAACAACCGAGGTTGGTCATTCGCTCTAGGCCACAGCTGCTTCAGGACAACGCTAGACCACACACTGCACAACAGACGGCTACCAAATTAGAGGATTCAATTGGAATGTCTAAGACACCCACCGTACTCTACGGACCGTGCTCCAACAGATTACCATTTTTTTCGAAATTTGGTTAACTTCTTGCAAGGGAAAAAATTTTACTCCGATGGGGCAGTCCAAAGCACCTTCAAAGATTTTATTGATTCCTGTCCGAATGGTTATTTTAGTAAAGGAATCAATGAACTACCTATGAGATGGCAAAAGTGCATAGATAGCAATGGTATATACTTTGATTAAATAAATATATTATGTTTAAAAAAAAAACGACTTTATGTTCCTCCTTTACAAAACGCCTTACAAAACTTAATATTTTGACTTGAGAAGAGTAAACGTAGAATTTTTGTACATACTTTGACTCAAAGTAAAAGTAAAAGCCAAAGTAGATTAGTTTCAAGTGTTTAATCACTTTTGTTATTATTTTCTCTTTTTATTTTTATTATTTACTATTAGTATTCTCTACAAATACAGCTTTCTTTTAATAGATCAAATTTAGTATTAAAAAACAAATATTTTTTTGATAAATTGTACGTTATAAAAACAGACAGATAGACAACGATGTGATCCAATAAAGGTTCTGTTTTCGGTACGGTGTACGGAACCCTGAAACTCTGTATTTGTTTAAAACATTTGATTACATACGTTTAAAATGTGTTACGTGTCTACGTTCTTGAATCTACGTGCATTTGTTGCAATGAAAATGCTGCGACTGGTACTTAATGTATTATCTGTCGCTCTAGAATAATAAAATATCCAACAATGATGCTTTTATTTCATTTTTTATTCTACAGTGTTTTGTACGAATTAACAAAAGTTGTCTTTCATGATGCCCTAGTTTAAACTATGGAGCTAAATTACTATTTTTAATATCACATTGTTGAAAATAAAGCGACATTTTTTCATTCAGTCGCGATGAATGATTTTTTATCTTCTCTGCAATAATCGTTCTGTGGATTTAAGTTATTTCGATATCAGAAACTATTTTTTTATGTTACAAATGAAGTATTCGTTAATCATCTGTAAGTCATGTATTTTGAGTTTTAATTATCTCTTAGTACGTAATACGAATTTAGCATGTTGAATTTTTTTTTTCTGTTGCAGCAGTGAATTCTATTTTTTAAATAAAACGGACGTCGCCTGTTGGTAAGTGATTACCGCCGCCCAGAGACGCTAATAACACTTGTAACTCCTCTGATGTTGCGCACTTGCGTTCTTGGTGCTTGAAATCCCCAACCCGCCTTACGCCTCCGGTAAACTCACTCACTCGGCGAAACACAATCTAAGCTAATTTCACGCCGGTTTTCTGTGAGGCCGATATGATTTCAACATCGTTGATACTAAGACGCCATGTAGTCTACAATAGGCTCTATTCAAAATTTTTTTGTAAATATATTTTAAAATGTTCATATCGATTCGTTAGTCAACTAGTATTTTTATTTCCTGGAAATAATATCTTTTTATGTAAAGAAAAAATGATTAAAATTTAAACGATAAATGTTTGCGCCAAAACGACAGCCATCATTATCGTGACGTCATAAGAACAGAAACAAATAAATGTCATATGTGCGTGTGCAGTGAGTGAGTAGCATGAACTTAAGATTTATCTTTCGCTGTTGTTTATTCGATTTTTAAGTTCTTATGACGTCACTTACAAGAAAAATATGGCGGCTGGCGTTTTAGATCACGTGACATACCGATAATAAAACTACAGTTTTATTTTCGAAATTATAACTAAATCGCATGTTTATCTAACAAAATAGTGTTGTATTCGTATTTCTTATGATAGAAACTATATAAATAACAAATTTATATCATTTTATTTTGATAGATGAAACTACCCTAAAAGTGAATTAAGGAAAAATAGTAGCTATAATTTTTTTATAAACCATTTAGAAATTTCAATAAAAAAACCTTTCAAATTAATCTTAATAACTATAGTTTCTGGGAGTTTTGCCGGGGAATTCAATTGCTGACGTGGTTTTTGTATTTCTTTTATAAATTTGTGTTATTCTGGTTCTTAATGTGTAATATTGGTAGAATACTAACCATTAAATATTCGTTAACGTGCACAAGTGTGGGCAAGTGGCACAATTTCAAAAAACGTGCTATTTTGTGTTCCCTCCAAAACTCCCTAGGAACTTTCAGTAAAGCTTCTACCACTTTACTGAATCGACTGACTCAACTCATTGACTGCACTGACTATTTATTTGGACTTTGACTAGACTTTAGACTTGACGATTTAGGAATACGGTGTTGAAAATTGAAACGAAAATTCTATTTCCCGCCTTTTTAACTTGACACTGGCAATATTAAATATATGGTATATATTTAATATTGCCAGTGTATATATTTAATATACCAATAACCATAATATATTGAAAAAAAATATCGTTTCTTTCATAAATTATATCTTATTATTAAATACTATACTATAATAGATAATAAGATTTAAGCTGGATTGTGGCAGTTTTTATAAAAATAATTCATAAAGTGTAAGAAGAATATTAATTAGTACTATCACAAATATAATTAGTACTATCATAATGTATTCAAACTGTATTTATTATGATATAATTGATGGCAGACACAATATAATAATTTTTGATAGTTTTTTATTTGGAACTTCGGAATTATTTATTTAAAATAAAACAGTGCTACCTGAGCTCTACCTCGCCACTTATTTTTTTTACTTCACAAAGTTACAGGTCTTCTTCAGTCATTGACTGAAGAAATCATATACTCAAATTGCCACCAGCTCCCTAGCTACAAACTATTCTTTTTATTCATCAATCATAATTTAATATTTTAAAAATAAAAAGAACCTGGCGTCAAGCCAGCGTCGTTACCGACATGATGTAGTTTTAATGTTCAAATGATGCACTTGCAGGTATGTAAAGAAAATCTTAAAAGTATTATAACATTTAATGTTTAGGATAAAATATAGCATATGTTATTGATTTTACTATGGTTTCTTGGTGGAAATTCACGTAACACAGTAATAATACACAGGACTTCTTGCACTTTTTCCACTTTATTTGGTTTTTGCATTAATTTATAAATATTATTAAAATAAATTAATGTAAAAGATGGTTGTTATCTGCATGGATAAAAATCTTTAACTAAAGTAAGGCCAACCAGACGAGATAAAGAATGTAAACAAATTTTCAGGGGTTCAAAACATTTTTATTTGAATAAATTATTATAAAGTTCGAATTTTAACCGCTGTCGTCTGTACTAGACAAAGATGATTCGTCGGAAGAGTCCGAGTCAGCTGTGTTTATGATAAAACTATCTATTGTATTATCAATCATGTTGTCAATATTGCTATAAAAATTGTCCTCGACTTTTATTACAGGATCCACACAATTTCGCCATTTTCAACAACTAAGCACTCACAATAACAGCAAAAATCAAAAATAAAACTAACCGAAACGGAATAATAACAACAAAAAACCAAGTAAATACGGAGACGAAAAAATATGTATCACTTCGAACGCAATCCAAACAGGAATGAACTTGTTCACAATTGTTTGGTGGACCAAATGTTGACAACTGCGGCACTGGCCGCTTTCCTGTACCACGAAACACGCTACGACAGCTGTCGTCGACCAACTGACGTCATTATTGCATACGAGTGACAAGGACAGATATAATATTAACTCACTTTCATAATGCAACTCAGTAGCGATCCGTTTATTTACGTTTTTTATCTCGTCTCGTTGGCCTTACTTTAGGTAATTAAACAAACAATGACGGTTGTTAATGATCTTGATATTTGTAAGGGACTTTAAGTAAATAATTGTCATAAAAAAGGATATTAAAAGTATTTTTTTGAGTCTATAAGGCGGCGAATGTACCATCACCGATAGTAAAGTCGTGACTGAACGATTCTTTTATCGTCGTCATAATACTCACCGCTAACTTCCTCTTTATGTCAGAAGGATAAGTAGCTTAGCATGGTAGCCTATCGATTATACTCTTTAAAAAAACACAACATTAGGATTGGTCTCCTGGGAGTCCAAAGAAACTTTGGGAACAGAAAATTAGTGAAAACATTGAAAATTTACCCAGTTAAGAGGAATTTAATATATTTTTGAAATGCATATTTAGAGCATTAGAATTTTTAGATAATGTTTACGACTGAACTCGTTTCTTTAGACGGTTTGCTAATTAAACGTTTTGTCATAGATGTTTCAATATAGTTAGTTTCAACAGCCTCCGTGATCTATTGGTTAGAGCTTTGCTCTCGACTCGGAGATCGTGGGTTCGATTCCCGCAATGGAACAACAAAAAAATGTTGTTTCCAAGTTTGGTTAGGACAATGCAGGCTGATCATCTGATTGTCCGACAAGAAAGATGATCCATGCGTCGGATGGGCATGTAAAAAGTCAGACCTGCGCCTGATCATATTTACTAATTACTCCACTCCATCGCACTTCCATGTTCATAGGTAGTTTCAGATACCTGGCCAGTAAAATCTGGAACAACCTTCTACCGCCGGAGTTGCGTGCTCTGAAAACAATAAATTATTTTAAATTAAAATTTAAATCTCTTTTGCTACGAGAACAACTTTCCCCTATATAATTTTTTATTTTTTATTTTTATTTATTATTATTATTATTAGTATTATTCTATTTTTTTATTCATTTGTCATAATAATAATATTAGGAATTTAATAACTTAAATTATTAAATTCCTAATATTATTATGACATGCACCTAATTTTATTATATATTATAATTATTTAATGATGTACTTAATTTATTATGTTACTTAATTATGACATTACCTACCGTTCGGGTATAAGCCGACGCATGGCGGTTTGCAGGGAGTCTGTAGTCGCCTTAAAGGTCAGGTACCTACTTCTCAATTGTCATTAATGTACGACAGCGAACGAATAATGATATTACCTATGTATAACACACCTAAGATATAAATATCTACTATTATTTTATGTAGTCTAATTATGCACAATATTGATAAAGATCACAACTAAATGTATAACAAATACTTACTATTTCATCCTTTTACAGCGCTAGTATAATATATATGTATTATGTATTGTACATTTTCTGTTTGTATTGTTTATCTCGTGATAGTTGCTATGAACCAGTGTGTCGTCTAGCCACGCGGCGTCTGCCCCTTGCAACTCAACTATAGTTTATGGGACCAGAGAGGTGTGTGAGGGGAGTGCGAAGGGCGCGGGCGGCGTGATCGCTGCATTGTCCATAGCAATGACTCACACTGTTATCTATTGTGTTTTGTAACCCATAATATATATTATTATTATCATTATCTCGTTAATCGTTTATGTATATATGTAACTGTTTATTTGCTGTTGCTGAGTGTATTAAATCTGTCCATCAAACGACAACTTTATTTATTATTATTTAGTTTATTATTATTATTATTATTATTATTATTATTATTATTATTATTATTATTATTATTATTATACATATATTTGTCTCGGCTTAACCGGTAGAATGAAGCAGGTACGGGCGATTGCCAAGTATCCTGTTCATGTAGCGTGAAAGAAGTTTAATTAGTGTGAGTTGTAAGGAAGGATGAAGATGAATAAAGGAAGCGGCGGACTATAGAGCAGGTATCTATAACGATTGACTTTTGTAACTGTATATATGTGTTTTTGTGAAGGTTAAGGGATTTAATTATTATTATTATTATTATTATTATTATTATTATTATTATTATTATTATTATTATTATTATTATTATTATGATCTCTCGCCAGTCGTGTCAGTCGGGTAGTTAGTTACCCAGTGGGACGGCCACTGGGTTATGAGAGTAAAGGAAGAGAAAGAGAGTGCTCTTGTGTACTGCGCACACACTTGGGCACTATACAATTACTCCTGCGTAACTGGCCTGGTTTCAATGAAACCCGCGACTGTCACTGAAATCGGTGTGGGAGTTATTATAATATAGTTAGACGTTTTTCTACAAAGACAATTTGCTACTTAGCCCCGATTTCACTAAATTTCTTTAAACACGCTTAAGCTCCGATTTGATTTCTCTCTCTCATTTAACGTTAGAACGGGATAGAAAAATCTCAAACTGAAGCTCAGCGTTAAACGTCGTTTCAATACGCTGGTAAAATTGGGGCTAAAGGCGCTATACATAGTAAAAATAGGCTTCTTAAAAAAATGTTTGAGACGAATGGATACATTTTGTGCAGCAAAAAATATATGTTAATCTTGATCATATTCGTAATTATTATAATTACACTTTTTCTGTAAATATTCTCGATTAAAAAAAAAATCATAAAATAACCATTGAAATGGATATTCTTGGAGTTGTGGAACTGTATTATTTGTGAACAAAAATGAGAAAATTAATTACAGTTTCGTAATATAAAAGGTTTTTCATTTCTTGATTGCAATAAGATATTTGTTAGGATTAATTTATTTCAATGATAAATAATTCGGACGAGTCGAATGAAACATCACGAAATGGCGACCTGTCATTCCTTCTCTTTTGTATAGAAAACGGCAGAAATATAATGCTAATGACGTAGGTCACGTCATTTTGTTCCGCACTCCGGCCGTCAAAAATCAAAACTCCGAGCAATACTTGGTCTCCCAGATACTATAGTATATTGTTGAAAGCTGTATACCTAGTTATTTATTTTGTTATTAGTTTCTCTAAGTGGTTGTAAATATTAGTGTAGATTATAAAAAAAATATGAAGAGATTGTATTCGATGAAAGTAAAAAAACCCTCTTTTTAATATAAGCACCTGGGAGACCGATCTTTCCTCGGAGCTTTAGTACAACGATAAAATAATTAAAAGAAATAATAAGAATCACAAAAATATTTATCTTAGCGGGATTGAAACCCACCAAATTGCGAATTTCCAAACAATGTAAAAATGAAACGTAGGTAGGCATACCGAACTGCCAATTAGACTGACGTAAGAGAGTCGAAATTATTGATATATTGTAGTACACGACGAAAGAAAAAAACATATATTGCTTAAAAATTGACAATATTGATTGACAATAGAATGACTAATAATATATATAAATATTATTTTGTTTGTTTGTAAAGTGTATTTAATTATATCAATTATTATAATCAATTCTAATCCTAATAAATGAGTCCTTCACCACGAGTATTAGGAACAAGTATTCAGTAAACTACGTTTATAATTCACGCGATGTATTAATTGATTTTTTTTTAATTAATACAATATTTACAATAAATATGATGTGGCCAAAGAGACTATTCGGTTAAACCACTAATGTCAGTAACAAAAACTAGTAATTTGAAATTGTAATTTTTTTGGTGTTACATAGCCGAAGTTTCATAAGGAAGGCTATTGGATATCCAATTTTATTGTGTTTGTATGTATTCAGGCGACAAAATTCAGCTTCGAGGTACGCGAACATAGTTGCGGGCAAAAGAAAGTTCAGATTTTATAACCGCTGAAAAATGCGAAATATAATTTTTTTAAATGTCGTCAACGTAAGAAACGTCAATGTGTGTAATGTGTATGTTGTAGTGCGTATATTCCGCAGTACTTCGACCGCATATTATAATAATATTATTTTTGCATTTTATTATTTCAATCATCCATGAAAAAGGCACCAATTTTAGATATAGATTCTTTATGACTTAACAATATTGAATACGTGAACTTTATTTAACAATTATGTTTTTTTTTGCGTTTTTACCTTGGGGAAACTAAAAAGCTTAATTTCTCGAATCGCAATGGCTAAATTTGGCACTCGTATTTTAAACTTTAAATAGATTTTCTCACTTTTATGACCATTTAAAATCAACTACAAATTATCGAATTGCTCGAATTGAAAGAGGCAGAAATGGCACAAAGCTTAATAATAAGCTCCCTAGGGACTACTCTACACACGAAAAAATTCAGCGACCTTAAAAAAAGTTCCACCACCTCAAAAACGGCTAGCGCGACCTTTCTAAGTATTTATTTTATGTTTCCCGAAGTTGTATTTATGTTATAAATATTCGTGCAGATTATAAAAAAAATGGGCAACAAAAAAATACGGAGAGCAATAAAGCAAAAATATGTAGTGATATATTATTATTTATTTAAAAAAACAAGGAAGACTTAAATATATTCATTTGTAATGAGATTTTAACCTAGACGCTACGCTTTTTAATCCCTTACATTGATAACAATGTTTTCGCAAGTCGCAACGTACAAGCGAGTTCAAGTGCCAAGACCATCCTTAAGTTAGCACGCGAGTGTTTTTCACAGACTTGGCTGCAGCCAGCTATCCACCGATGCGTATACAATATATTTTCGATTACAATTTTGGCTAGGGTTTCCGTAACGCACATTAAGTTATGGGGCTTTCTTGAAAAAGGAAACGAAATGTTAACGTTGTTACAAGTTTAAATATAAGAAAAAATGAACAAGGCATATTTTTGTACATGATTCCTTTAATTTATTTTTCTTTTATTATGTTTTATTTATTTTATCATTCTACTAAAACTCCCAGCGAAGCCAGGTCTCCCGGGTAGTATTTGATAATAACAGCATCCACACTTTTTTACTCGTATATTAAAAACATAGTCACATAGTTATCTGTCACATAAAATTAAAAATATAAAATCATCTAGTAGGAGTCTCACCTTACCATAAAAACATTCTGGTCTAGTCAATAGACCCCTTGAGTCACATACGCGATGGTGTAGGTTTGACGCCGGGTTCTGGTGTGTATCAGTTTGACTTTCTCATTAACCTCATACTGACGAGAATTAGTTTACATAAATTACTCTTATCTACTTACGGCCGGTTTCAATAACCTATCTACCGACAACTATTTTTTAAAAGCGTTGTCATTCAATCATTTACTGGTTTTTAGCGATACAAATGTGACGTTTTCAACAAATAGTTGTTGCTAGATAGCTTATAGAAAGGTGCCGTAACACAACCCTAACAACATTTGGATCGATTTCGAAGCTTCTATGAGAGCTGTTTCTCTGTACGTTAGTATTAATTATCATTTACTGTAGTAACAAGTTATGTATCGGTGCTACGCATGAGCTACGACCGCGTAGCGTGCTACGAAAATACGTACCACATGTAACCGTAGTATTGTCAGTCAGGTTAGGGGCAAGATGGTCTATCGGTAAAGTTGCTCCTGGCACTGGCTACTGGCCTCTGTGGTCCAGTGGCTTAGAGCTTGGCTCTCGACTTTGAAGGTCGTGGCTTCTATTCCCGCGTTGGAACAAAAACAATGTTGTTTTTATGTCTGGTTAGGCCAGTGCAGACTGATCACCTGATTGTCTCATAAGAAAAATAATCCATGCATCCATGTAAAAAGTAGGTCCTGATCTCTTGCCAGTCGAATTATCCATTCCACTGGGTTGTGAGAGTAAAGGAAGAGAGAATGCTCTTTTGTACTGCGCACACACTTGGGCACTATAAAATAACTCCTGCGTAGCCGGACTATTTTCAACGAAACTAGCCACCGCCACCGAAATTGGTGCGGTTATATTATTAACTTTACCAATACTACGCGACGAAAAAAAAAACATATTATATAACTGAAAAAATTGTCAGTTTCACAGGGATAAGACAATGTGTCTTATTTCTCTCCTTCAAAACTACTATTCTTAGTAAATTTCATGGAAACACTTGCAGCCGTTTCCGAATTTCCGGTTATAAATACAAGATTTACTCGTTTAAAGTATAAAATTGAAATAATGTATCTTTATTTCTGCAAGCTTATATCAAACTTTAATGAAGTTAAGTATAATAGGCATGTTGACAAAAAAATATTTTTCGTATATTGAATGTTACACAACAATATGATAATAAACAATCTAAATCCCATTTTTGTAAATCTTGAGAAATAACGAAGATACAAACAATTTAAATTTACAATAAGAAAGAGATTGATATTATAGGTGAAGCGTATTTATCTTCACAGGTAAAACTAACACGTATTTAAAAATCACAGTCGATATTCAGAGTGTGGGTAGAGTGGATGCTTCAAAGGGAGATCTCCGACCGAGCGAGGTGGTATGCCGGTCAGGCCGAAGCCCACTTCTATGCATTGCGGGTGTTGTATATATGCCGCCGATCTTAGAAAACTTCGATAGCGCGATTCAGGATTGTGGCGCTAATTGGTCTGCCACAAGTGTATAATATATGTATAAGCTAGGACTTACAACCTGCGACTAAAATACCAAACAGATTAATAAGTAGCGTATAGCGTCATGTACGTGTTACTGACATTCACTGTGAAACGGATGACAATAGTGAAACTATAGTCCGATCTTATTTTTCTGTTACACATACAACGAATTAACATGCAAAAAGGAAAGGAAGATAGTATTTAAATACTCTGTATGTCTCTGTTACAGTTATATGCACTTACTTGCTCGAATGAGAAGTGATTAGTATTTTTTTTTTGTTAAAAAGTTAAAGTTCTTGTCAGTCAAGAAGAAATCCCATATAAACTATTATCCATTTCATATGGATAATAGTGTATGTAGGATGGGTCTAATTTACAAATGATACAGTCTTGTCCGGACCACAGGTAATACAGAGATACGTTCGGATACACGTAAATGTTTTGAATGGCAACGTTACACGGCTTGTGTGAAGAAAGAAACAATTTTTAATTTATATATTTACAATTATAATAACAATTTTTAATTTATACATTTTATATTTTACATTGTATTTTTATTTTATGTAACTAAAATATTACCTACCTAAATCTAACAAAAATATTAAAAGAAAACATATTTTCTACAGGAAAATATTTTAATGAAAACTTTATTTTATGTTTGTGTTTCCAAAGGTTTTGGGTTTTTCTTGTGATTAATGTCAAATATTAATACTCAATTGTCAAAGTTCAAACAAAATCTTTTGCTTGTTTTTAAATTTTTACCATTAGTCGCTTGCAAGTGGTTTTGATAAGTATATATGTTTGTGTTAATAATGTAAGAGACCATGAAGTATGATGATGTATGTTTAAGATTATTATTCTAAAAAGTTTGGATACATTAAAAACGTGAAATAATAACATGCAAATTGATGTTGAGGATTATATGACTGAAATTTACCTGTAGACCGTCTAGTAGTCGTTTACAACACTCAGCGGGCTTATTTAGGTAAATGTATAATGACCTTACGAACGACCGTTTATGAGACCAACTGTTATTTTTAACTGGTACTCATCACAGGTATTTGAGTATAACACTAACAGTGGTAACCGATATTGAGATTGACCTGTTATAACCCACCTCTAAGTCCGGCCTGTGACGTCACCATCTACTACAGCCATACATTTGTCATTTAAACAATGTACCTATAGCGGCAGCATAGGTACATTGTTCACATCAGCAGATTTGTGACGTCACAAATCGTTATGCGAGAAAGATATGGGCAACATTTTTATTTGCTTATAATTTTTAATCGCATCAACCTAAATAACTTTTTCTTCTATATTTATGTATTTCAATTCAACATTTTAATTTAATTTTTTAAAAATGTGATATTCGACACACGGTAACATCCCTATTCACAAAGAACGTTCACCAGTCTTCATCATAAACGAGATCTCGGCGAGTCTTGTTAGTACAGAAATAGTGTTGCCATAGAGTGGCTGACCTATTGCGCCAGATCCGGAACACAATTTGTTTTCATCATGCCATTGTGCGGCGGGTGTAATGTGCTCGAACCGTGATAATTTCTATAACAAAGGAGAATTTCAATTGAAAAAAATGATACGTACTACACAATCTTATACTTTAAAAGAGCAAATCTTGTATATATAATCAGAATCTCGGAAACAGCTGCAAGTATTTCCATGAAATTTAGTATGCAGGGGATTTTAGGAAAGAAAAATGGACCTAGCTTATCTGCGCATAGGAAACTGCGCATTTTTAAGTTATATAATATATTTTTTTCTTTCATCAGGTAATAAGTTATGTGTAATTTCGATTTCTAAATGTCAAATCCGATTTTGCGTTGTTGGCAAATTGGTGTTTTGGTTGATGACTTGATTGAAACTTTCCCGCTTTCTTGACTTTAAAAAGTTTCTAAAGACTTATATTTTGGATTAATCAATTTTCCTGTGAATATTGAAAAACTTGAAATCTTTTTTTAGCATTTTAGAATGCTATGTCCCAATTTCACCAACGCTTGTTTTTATTAATAGTTTGTCTAAATATCATGCCTTCCCTTTCATAAATACAAAGAACGGGACAGATAACATGCTATTTAATCAACAATTAGTCTTATCAGGCATTGGTCAAATTGGCACTTAAGTCTGGACGGCATTAATCCGTGTATGTAATAGTAGTTCATAGATTTAATAACATAATAGCTGCGTGTTGCAAATTATTACTATTTCCGGAATTTTCAGAAGTTACCTACAGCTATAAATATACTTGAAAGTCCGGAAAATTTTCAACACCAGAACATGTAAAAATGCGGTATTATGGTTTTACGTGTGTAATGGCGGAAATAAGATTTTGTTGTTAACTTTTATTTTTTACTAGCATATTTTGCCCGCGGCTTCGTCCGTGTGAAATTGCTTTTAAGATCCCATATTTTACCCTCTTAGGGGTTGAATTTTAGAAAACGCTGAAATACGTAACTCATAATTTTTTCCGTATTCAATTCATGCGAAATTTCATGAAAATATGTCCAAGGAATAAAAAGTTTCATAGAAATTTTTATCCCCTATTTTACCCCTTTGGGGTTGAATTTTGAATAATCCTTCCTTAGTGGATGCCTATGTCATATGAGAAATACGCGTGCAAAATTTTTCAATTTCCAGCCTTAAGGGTTTGGCCTGTGCGTTGATACGCACAGGCCAAATCCTTAACTGTTTATATTATTGAAATCAGTTCGTGCCGAGTTCGTTAGATAGTCTTTCTGTATCGCTATGTCACTTTATTAGTTAGTAACTAGCTTGTAAAATAATGATTATTACTACATTATTAATATGAAATAATGTCGATGTAAATGTAACTTAGCATTAGCTGCTTGTCTGCTCGCTTATTTTGTTTCCATAAAAAACTGAATAGCTTCGGATGAAGTAACAAAATGTATCCTAACCTATGAATAAAATTCTTTTTTTTTACAGCTCAACTTTAACTAAATCTTGAATAAACTTGAATTTTGTTGGAAGTATATGTATAAGTTGGAAGATTATGTCAGTGACATAAGCTTCCAACTTCCTCATTCATGAATTGCTTTATCTGTCAACTGACCTGGTCATTTTCTGTCCAGTGATCTTTTAAAGGAATCTGAAAAATATTGATTAACTAATTCGTCGTTTACATATTTTCAAAAATCGGGGCTCGGACTCTTATAATAGGTCTTTATGTATGAAATTGCCGTTCTGCAGTACTGGCCATTTCAATTCAAAATAATTTTTGTTTGGCTAAGAATTCTATTTTCAAATTAATTTTATTTTAAAAACATGGAATTCCTTTTCTAAAAGTAGTAATTTGTTTATTGATTAGTGTTACATTTTCATCGCATTTCAATATTTTTCGTCATCATGGATACGTTAAAAATTCGATTAATTATGGAATATGAGTACCGTCGTGGCAGCAACGCGGCACAAGCGGCACGCAACATCAACGACGTTTACGGAGCTAACACTAGAAACCAACGCACCACCTGTTATTGGTTTGCTCGCTTCCGTTCTGGAAATTTCGACCTGAAAAATGAACCTCGCGGTCGTCCGAAGACTGGTCGACAATGACGAATTAAAGGCGATTGTGGAAGCTGATGATACGCAATCTACGGCTGAATTAGCAGCAGCTTTCGACGTTAGCATAAAAACAATATTGCTCCATTTGCGTCAAATTGGCAAGGTAAAAAAGCTTGACAAATGGGTGCCCCACGAACTCAATGATCGCCAGCGCGAAGTACGCGTCGAGACGTGCCTTGAACTGCTCAACAGACACACAAATGAAGGAATTTTGAACCGCATCCTGCGATGAAAAATGGATTCTATTTGATAACCGCAAGCGCTCAGCAAGTTGGTTGGATCCTGGTTTAGCACCTAAACAATGCCCTAAACGAAAACTTACCCCTAGAAAAGTGATGTTCACTGTTTGGTGGTCTAGCGCCGGTGTGATTCATCACAGCTTCTTACCAAACGGGGTGAGCATTACTGCAGATGTGTACTGTGAAGAAATGAACACAATGATGGAGAAGCTGGCACATCTCCAACCAGCATTGGTCAATCGCTCGTCTCCGCTGCTCCTGCACGACAACGCGCGACCTCATACTGCACAGCAGTTGGTCTCCAAGTTGCAAGAACTGGGGTTGGAAGCTCTCCGTCATCCACCCTACTCACCAGACCTTGCGCCTACAGACTACTACTTTTTCCAGATTTTGGATAACTTCTTGGCGGGAAAAAAATTCAATACCCGAGGCAGCAAAATGCCTTTGAAGAATTTGTTGCCTCCCGTCCAGCTGATTTCTTTAAGAAGGGCATCAATAAACTGCCACTGCGTTGCCAAAGATGCATTGATTGCATGGGTGATTATTTCTATTAATACAAATAAAAAATACATGAAAAAAAATCGTTTAAATTTTTTCATACAAAACGGCAATTTCATAGGTAAAGACCTAATATATATAGGGGTGACTCCCCATATAAAATGTGAAATGGGATGATTTTAAGGGTTCCGTAATACACAATTAGTATTCCCTTATAGTTTTGCTCTGTCCGTCCGTCTGTCTGTCTGTCTGTCTCTCTGTCCGCGCTTCTAGCTTCTGTAATTATGAATATAAATGGATAAAATTTGGTATAGTTATTGATTGTATATAGATCCCGGTTTTGGCATCATAAAATAATAATAATTTTATATTTTAGCCCTGTATTATACATGTGAAGTGGGGATGAAAAATAATTTTTCATGCTACCCCATCGTGTGTGATATCATTAAATTCGATTAATTCAAATAAAAAATACATGAAAAAAATTCGTTTAAATTGTTTCAAACAAAACAGCAATTTCATAGGTAAAGACCTAATATAACATGTGATCGAGCTTACTGCCTGAAACTTTAAAACTTGCTGATGAAATTTAAAAAATATGAAAACCTCTTGTGTTAAACTTCTATCCATCATTCTTCTATTCATCACCCACCAACTCCTTCAAATTATTCCATTATTTAGGTAAATTAAACAAATTTGTAATTTGTTGTTTAATAAAATGTTGTTTTCATACAGAAAATCAAATTCGTCCCTATAATTAAAATAAAACTTCATTTTTACATAAGTACTTATATCGAATCTGTATAAAAACTGTAAAAACATCCTCCAAAACAAATTAAGTGGCACTTTCGATAAATATCAGAATTTCATATACCAAAAATTATCGTAAGTGTCAGATTCGATACAAATACGTTAAAGAACCTTGTCGTAAACTCAGGTGCGCAACGTTAAATCGAGTAAGTTAACATACGTTGGTATTGGTCGGAGAGACTCATATGTTACGATAAAATACTACTCAGAAAAACACACTTGCAATGGGTTTTTAAAATTTTTAAAAACGTGATACTACAGATACCTATATATAGATTTCAAAACAATAATAAAAAAATGCCATTTTGCAGTTACAATAATGTATGTAGGCGCCGTCGATTTTATAATGTTTCTGTCAAAATAATTTAATCAAACCATTATTCTCGTATTCTAAAAAAGTTCATCTGATTGTTCGGTATCATAAAACTTATTGGTACATCTTATATTATAAAGAGGAAATATTTGTTTGTTTGTTTCTTTATTTGCGTTGAATAGGCTCCGAAACTACTGGGCCGATTTTGATGAAATTTGGCATATATGTACAATATACCTACCACGGGGAAATGGGCTATTTTTTTTTCTAGAAAAAGTTGTGTTTACGTGGGTTACTGTATGTGCACGGGCGGAGGCGCGGGATAAAGCTATGCAAAATAAATAACCATGCTAGATTAATTAAATACAAATATCTAAGTGTGAAATAGAAAACCTTTTTCTATTTTAATGCGATAAATTTATAATACATTTGTTAACAAATGTATAACGCATAATATTTAATATTCTAGTTTATTAAATGTTTTTATTTCTTATGCGAATATGTTTAACATTTACGGATTGTGTCGCGGTGCACTATTCTTTTTCCCGACGTTTCGGCTACACCCCAGCAGCCGTAGTCACGGGAGGACTGAGGTGGCAGTTGTCCTATTTGTTGAAGTTGTTCTAACTACCTGAAGGTTCTACAATTATTATTTGTGTTCCGATCCACGCAAACCATACTAACGGTATCTTGAAGCCGCGGTGTTTTTGAATTAAATGTTATTTTATTTATTAATGGATCCCAAATAGATGGCATTATTGTTGCGACGGTGTTTAACATCTGCGATGTGTTCCTTTACGCGGGTTTTGATGGATATTTTAGTTTGCCCTATGTAGGAGAGACCGCAGTCACTGATAAAGTTGGCTATATTCTAAGGAAAGCTTCTATAAAAACATATTTTAAACCGCACAAAAATATAAGTCAATTTTACAGTGAAATATAACATATATTTTATATCAAGTTTGTAAAATAGCTAGTTTTTATAAAAGTTATAAGTAGTTCTGTAGGAAAAAAACTAACAATATAAAAAGGGTACGCTTCTTTCATTCTACGTTCATTGGAAATGTTCATGTAAACGCGGCATGTTTCAACTGTTTATATTATTGAAATCAGTTCATGCCGAGTTCGTTAGATAGTCTTTCTGTATCGCTATTTCACTTTATTAGTTAGTAACTAGCTTGTAAAATAATGATTATTACTACATTATTAATATGAAATAATGTCGATGTAAATGTAACTTAGCATTAGCTGCTTGTCTGCTCGCTTATTTTGTATTTTGTTTCCATAAAAAACTGAATAGCTTCGGATGAAGTAACAAAATGTATCCTAACCTATGTATAAAATTCTTTTTTTTTACAGCTCAACTTTAACTAAATCAAAATTTAAACGTGTTTCGAAAACTTCAACTAAGGTGCTAGTTTGCTGTATTTCGAAAATGGGCTTCGCTCACACAAAAACAATATTATTTTTAAGGTCTTTCGCAGTAAAACACCGGACTACTCTAACATTTTTGCTAGAAATTACAAGGGGTTCTTTAAGCATGCCTTAATGGTGCTTGAAAAAGTTGTAAATATTATTAGTGACGTGCAAAATCAGTGGCTGCTTCTGGTTCGATCGAATGAAGTAAGGCGCGGAGGAAACGTCAGAAAAATCGAATTTCGAACCGGCAGTCGAGGCCGAGGCGGCGCGGCGCCCACACCGCGCACACAGCGCCCGCGCGCGCCAAGTGCAGTTCGAATTTTGAAAATAAAAAAAAATCTCAACCGCCATTGTGTGATTGTTTATGGTCTGAAGAAAGTTTTTAAGCGTTTTCGTTTGAGGTGACGTCACGAAAAGTTTTAGTCTCACTTGTGTTTGTGAAAAATTAGCATGTCACAGCTGTTCTGTGACACACCTAAGTTTAATGTGGAAAACGTGTGATACATATAATTTAGCGAAACCTTTAGGCCTTAAAACAATTATAAGCTTCAAACACTTATTCTAAGTACTGTAAATGTAATAATGAAAAATAGAGTCAAATATTTTTTATGCAAAGAATATTGAAATATACAATACCTTCCATGTAAATTGTACAACAAGTTGGTAGCCTGTATACAAGACTATTGTAATTATTATTTACTATTTAAATAATGTATTATGTGAACATAAACACACGATGTGCCTGCAAATGATACTACAATCATAGTTGAAGGTGAAAACGCTTTAGAAAAAGCAACTACGAACAATAATTAATACTTTATATTGTTTAAAAATAACATAGTATCGATAATTTTGTACTCAGGTTTTCATCTGTCACATAATTAACTCTCCAAGAGAGATTGAAAAAAAAATTAGAACTTTAACATGTTTTTTTTTTATTTGTAAGGATCACTTATATGAATCGAAAGTTTGTATGTCTGTAAGAAACTTTAAAAGTAAAACAGTCATGTAAACGCTTAGGTAAATTTGGGGCAAATATGCCTGTAGAAGAATTCTCACTTAATAGGTAATAATCTCTACAAAAATAACCCAACCAAAACCAAGAGCATGTCAGGACATGTCTAAGGTTCCGTTACTATCAACGTGCAATAAGTTTTCTTTGAATAATTTAAAAAAATATATTACGTCATAATTACAGAAACTAGAAGGGTAGACAGACAGACAGACGGCGGGTGACAGCGAGCTTGAAGGGTTCCGTAAGTATTATGGAATCCTAAAAACTAAAATATAAATTGAAACGATTGTGAACTTATTTCGTTATTGAATAAAAAAGCAGATTGTGTTGTCATATAAATTGTAGACCCAATTAAATAAATAAGTACAAAATAAATTGTAGAAACCAACGCACTAAAACGACGTTTAACTCTGAGCTACGGTTTTGCATCTACCTCTCCCGTTCTAACATTAAATGAGAGAGAAATATCGAATCCGGGTTTAGCGTAAAGTGCGCTTAAAGAAGCTTGCATGTAACTTAGACAGCTGATAGCTATAAGTATATAACGCTAAGTTTCGTTTCAGGACACAAATTATGGCAATTAAAATATTCAAAATCTAGTCTTCCAGTGTCTTGGTCTCGCATTTGCAAACCTACAGCTACCAAATCGTTGGTAAAGAAAGTTAGGCAGAAGTTAGAATGTCTTTTAAACATTTAATTACGAGAATTGGTCTTGTTGCTACTTTGTAAACAATTAGGTACTATCCTTTTTAGAGATCCGTACCCAAAGGTAAAAAACGGGCCCTATTATTGAGACTTCACTGTCCGTTTGTCTGTTGACATTTTCACTACAAAAAGAATAAAATAAATATTTAAGTGGGGCTCCCATACAACATACCTACGTGATTTTTAACCATTTTACACGGAACCCTTCGTGCGCGAGTCCGACTCGTACTTGGCCGGTTTTATCATCTTTTAATTTAAACTTTTGCTGTATTTCTATAACGTTTGTTAATCTTTGTACAGCCACTCTCTGAGGTTTTAGTATCATAATATAATAGTAAATGTATTTTACGGTCATAATGAAAGGAGCAGAAAGAGAATGTGAGTAAATTCCCCAAATATTTCAATAGCACTGTTGTATGTTCATCAAAATAAATTATACGTTAGTTAAAAAAAAAAAACAAAAAGCCCGACAGCGTCAAATTATTTGGATGTGCCCAGTGTCACTTTCACGACTAAGACGAATCTAATGATACGTCTCAAGCTCAAATGTAACAATCCGCTTAGGCTCTAGAGCGTGCTAAAGAAATAAACGTACATACATACATATACACTAGAAAAACATAACCCTCCTTCTGGCGCAGTCGGGAAATTAGAAGTACATATTTGAATATAGATTAGTGTTTATTTTTGAGTGTGTTTCAACACAATATGCATCAAAATATCGACCTGTATTCTCTGGTATTGCATGCAGACGAATATCATGAACCATGGAAAGTCATTAAATTATTCTTTGAATGTTTTGCCTAAGGTTTTATTTGCTTACTAGCTTTTGCCCCCGCGGCTCCGTCCGCTTAAATACAGTATCCCACGACAGCACTAGTTTTTCGGGATAAAAAGTAGCCTATGTGTTTATTAGGTTAGGGTTAGGGCTCAAACTACTACCGTGCCAAATTTCATCAAAATCCGTTAGTAGTTTTTGCGCGAAAGAGTAACAAACATCTATCCATTTATCCATGCATCCATCCATCCATCGTCACAAACTTTCATATTTATAATAGTAGTAGGATTAAAATATTTAAAGCATAGCTAATGTCTAAGAACGTTAATATCTATTCGAATTAGACTTTAGTTATCTGTTTATTCGTTTATGACACCATCGCGTGATTCTGATTAGGTATAAATAAATATATTTTTTTATAAAAACTTTAATTTGACTACGTAAATTATATATAAAATACCTATATAGGTAGCCTTTGTTACTCGGGCTATAAAACGAATCGACCTAATTTATTAAAATCGGATAGGTAGTTTAGGCGCTACGGTGGGACAAACATACATATAAATACACACATAGACTGCCAAAATTCCTTGGCTTGGCTTTCCCTTCCTTTGGCTTCGCTTTATTCGGGTAAAAAACATTAGGTAGTATTACAGTTTAAAATGAGCATATTTTGTAGCTGCTCGTTTTTTAATAAACCGCTATTGGGGTCGGATTATAAGACTGGGCTTTAACTGATTAAAAACAAACCGATGCTTAACCAAGCTTGCTGTAATTGAAACATTTCGTATTTTCACTTTTGTTACTTTTTATGCAATAAGATCATTGTGTAACTATTTTTATTAAAATTGCAATTGGGTTTCAGTAGTTTCAGGTAGTGCATGCTATCGCATTCGCCCACGCACATTTTGATACGTGTTTGAGTACGTCGCGTGCCGTGGAGATATACAGACTGCAAGTTGAAAAAAAAATAATAATAATGCACGTAAATTGGCTCACAATAAAAAAAAATATTTAATATTATTTTCGCTTTTATGATGGCATTGGTCTCGCGAAAATTATATTTTAAAGCCGTAATGCTTCGTAATGCTTTATGTCGTGGCGAGGCTTATATGTGAAATTAAATTAAAAATAATAAATGAACTCATAATAAATAATTTCATTTTTCATTTCAATCATTTGCATTATTCTTTCTTTCATTATTTTATATTTTGATATTAATGAATTTTGTTAATACCAGCAAGGAAGTATGGGATAGTTCACACCGCGGCGACACTTGACGCTACGCTGCATTTTTAAGATACCTATTCAAAATTGAACTTTATTCCCTACACAAAAAGAAACACATTTCATATAATATCAGTCATACCCTGCACATGCACTGTGCAGCGCGGTGCAACCTGACATTCGAACTCTACGATTACGAAACGTGTATCTTCTTGTGTAACGAATAAAGTACAATTTTGAATAGCTACCTTAAAAATGCAGCGCAGCGTCGCGTGTCATTCAATTCGGTGTGATTTGACCCTAACGTTACTAATAATAAAGTCTACATTCGAGTAAATATAATAATAAGAGTAAATACAATAATAAAAATTATATAATAATTACGCGATAGCAAGCAACAGCTCTTCACGCCGATTTCGGTGACGGTGGCCGGTTTCATTGAAATCAGGCCAACTACGCAGGAGTTATTTTATAGAGCCCAAGTGTGTGCGCAGTACCCAAGAGTCTTTTACTCTCGAAACCTGGTGGGATGGAAGACCTACATGACTGGCGAGAGATCAGGCGCAGAACTGACTTTTCACATGCCGATCCGACGCATGGATCATCTGTCTTGTCAGATAATCAGGTTGATCACCTGATTGTCCATGTCCTAACCAAACTTGGAAACAACACTTTTTGTTGTTCCAACGCGGAAATCGAACCCACGACCTTCGAGTCGCGAGTCAAGCTCTAAACCACTGGACCACGGAAGCCGTTCATCGTCAGTACTAAGCAACTACAGACGATAGGTACGTCATTATCATACGAACATACTATTATACTATCATAAATATTTTCGTGAATGTATTTTCCTTTCTCTATCTTGATGCTATAAGCTTCAGATTGTCTTACATAAGCAGACTGTATTTGAGTAATCCGAGAGCAAATTACATATAACGACGAGAGGTTATGGCGCGGAATAATCAGTTTTCTCGTAACAATAGAATTATAGACAGTAAACTTTTATGAAAAACGGATGCATGTTGAATGAATACGGTTTATACATTTATGACGGTTACTGTCTAGGAAATTATTTAGTTTGTTAATCTATTGTTTAGGTAACATACGTACTTCTAAAATTTGTCATGGTATTCTCCACTGTTGACGACACACGAAAGAATACGAACAATTTATGAAGACGAATAAATTGTAAAATGTTTGTTACTGTATATTATTTAATAAAATTATTTTTGTAATTTATTTAAAAAAAAAAAACCATAGCAATGATTACACTGCAGGTGCAGGGCTTTTTTTTTTTTTTGTTTTTTCTCATGTTATATGTGCTTTACATTTTCCATGTGAAATGTAATAATAATGATATTTAATTATGTTAGATAGTATATAATGAAATCGTCTCGGATTTTTAGGAATCAAGATCTAAGAAGAAGTATTAAAGAATGCTGTTTTTGTATGTGAAGAGTGACGTGTTAGAGTGACGTTCAGTGAAGTGATTAAACCTTATTTTGGATTGATATAATGGTACGTTTAGTTTTATTACTATCTTTATTATAATAAATATATATCTTTATTATCCCTACTACTATTATAAATGTGAATGCTTGTGAGAATGGGTCGATGGATGGATGGATGGGCTTATGGTTGGATGGACGGACGTTTGTTTCACGCAAAAACTACTAAACAGATTTTGATGAAATTTGTTATGGTAGCTTAAACTCTGGCTACTCTTTATCTAAAAAAACATATTGCTCCCGAGAGATACTGGATTTACGTGGGTGGAGCTGCGGGCCAAATCTAGTATTCTTTACTTATATACTTAGGTATCGATACTAATATTAGAAAGTGGAAAGATTTGTTTGTCTGTATGTTTGTTTGTTTGCTTGCATCGAATTGGCTCCGAAAGTACTGGACCGATTTCGATGAAATTTGGCACAGATAGTGTAGACCACGGGGTAGGACATAAACTACTTTTTATCGCGTCAAAATTCACGGTTCACGCGTGATTTCCTTTTTTGCGCGCACGAAGTTCATAGCGGGATGATGCGCAACGCTACGCGTCGCTGCATTTTCAAGAGGGCTATTGAAATTTGATATTTATTTAGTGCATAAAATGATACACGTTTTACAATATGAAATTAGTCAGACACTGCACATGCGCTGTGCAGCGCGGTGCAACATAACATTCAAACTCATACAATGAAACGTGTTCTCTTGTGTTGACTCACACTGTTATCTATTGTATTTTGTAACCCATAATATATATTATTATTATCATTATCTCGTTAATCGTCTATGTATATATTTAACTGTTTATTTGCTGTTGCTGAGTGTGTTAAATCTGTCCGTCAAACGACAACAATATGGAACCGCATAATACCAGGCACTGTGGTGCTACGCCGCAGTGATACGCCTGAGCGGTCTCCTTTTTGACAGTTAGGCATTACACTACCTACCTTCCTATCCGTAATATTATCTATTGCGTACCTACTCCCATGGTAGTTGGTAAATGGTAATTTTTATGTTTTCAGTTGTTTTTCTGTCCTGTTTTTATGAGTTTTGTATGTAAATCTTTGTTTTATTTGTGGTGTAATGTCTCATTGTGTCAAATAAATGTTTATTATTATTATTATTATGTAATGAATAAAGTTCAATTTTTAATAGCTATCTTAAAAATGCCGCGCATTGAAGCGTATCGTTTCGTATTGGTGTAAATTGACTCTTATGAATAAAGTTCAAATTTGAATAGATCTTAAATCTTAAAAATTAGAATCTTAAAAACTCTATGTCGTGTATCATTTCATTTCGGAGTGAATTGACCCTAAGATTTTACTCATCATAATCATTTGTGAATTAGTGCTGATGATGATTATGTCAGTACCTAAAAATATTAGTTCATTATACCAATGTATTCGTCTTCTTCCTCGTCTGCCGGACAATATTCGTAATTGGAATGTGGGCAGGTTTCAAGAGACGCTTCATATTGCATACAGCCTTCACTGTCGAGGATCGTGGCATTATTGCAGCCTGGTTGCCTTGATTGGCACAAAACTTCAATTAGCTATCGTAGAACTAGGGACTATGACAAAGGACATCCCAATAGGATCTCGTGTTTGACTGTTTAGCATATTACTCATATTTTCACATAGTTTTTCAAAAACAAAACCCAAGTGGATGGTTGTAACCAAACTTTAAAATGCTATCTATACTATATTATAAACAGAAAAGTTTTTAGTTTGTTTGTTTGCGTCGAATAATCACCGAAACTACTGGACAGATTTTGATGAAATTTTGCACAGATATAGAGTAAACTACAAGGAAGGACATAGGCTACTTTTTATCACGGAAAATGCATGGTTTCTGCGGTATTTCCTTTTGTGCGAACGAAGTCGCGGGCAACATCTAGTGTTGTATAAATGAATTTAATGTTATATTTCGTTTGTTATAAATTGTGGACGTTAATGACCTTAGTTGTTAAAAAGCAACCTTAAATAATTAAATTAAAACCTAAGTGATTTAACTTCTCTTTTAAAAATACTCTAGATATGAAAGAAGCTAAATGAAATTAATCATAATGTTACCACCCACTTGTAATTTAACTCCAGATTAATGTTTACATGACCTTTATGAGTGAGCCTGCATATTTTGATTAAATAGGTATTGCATCGTAGACCTTCAAAAGCCAAAGGTGAGATAGAAATCACAAATTACTTATGTAACAGCAAAAACATTGAAATCACAAAATAACTTCGCAGAAGTGGGTGGTCTTATTAATGTAAGTACTAAGTACCTGGATAACGAGCTTTTCTTGAAGTTTTGACAAATAAAAAAATATTTATAAAAATAATCACATTCCGAATTTTCGAACAAAGCAAAAATTATACATACGCACATCAAACTGCCAATCACACTGACATAGTGATTCGAAATTATTAATATATTGATGCACGACGAAATAAAAAACATAGCTTACAAAATGCACAGTTTTCCAGGGATAAGACCTAGCTAGATCGATTTTTCTCCCCGAAAATTCCCTGCATACTAAATTTCATGGTAATACTTGCAGCCGTTTTCGAGATACCGATTATATATAGTCTATAATATAATAAAAAAAAACTAATAAAACCCGCTTTTATAGAAAAACTAAAAAATAAAAAAATAAAATTTAATAAATTTGGATTAAGAATAGTGTAAATGAAAAATAAATGTTTATTATTGTAAAAACGCGTGGGGTGCGGTGTCTTCACCTGTACGTTTGTTTGTATGTAACCGACTCCAGTGGATTTGATTTTGATCCGGTCAGAGATTTCGTTTAAAGTGATTTTTAAGATACGAGTATTATCAAAGTGAAGATCCTTCTCATATATCTGCCAATAAAATGTTATAACTATTGACACTATGCACCCACGCTTTTTTACAATAATAAACATTGATTTTTCATTTACACTATTCTTAATCCAAATTTATTAAATTTTATTTTTTATTTTTTAGTTAGATTTCTATAAAAGCGTGTTTTTTTAGTTTTTTAAACTATAATTTATGTTTTGCTTTTTAGTACGATTTGCCAAAGAGTACGCCTGGAACTGCACGCATGATTATTTATTATAATAATTTATAATTTTAATTTTTAAAATTAAAAATTAATTAATTATTAAAATTAATTTTATCGAATTATTGCATTGTCATCGGTCTTTGACAGGTGTCCAAAGTTTGAATTAAATCTGATCGTTCAAAGTAGGACAAAATCGAGCCCAAAGGAGTCGGTTACAAACAAGCATGGAAGCAAGCAAACATACAGGTGAAACTAATAAAAGCGTTATAAAAATTATAGTACTCTGTCTATAATAATAAGTTTTGTAACATTGATCCTACAGACAAAATGAAGAACAGTTTTGTAGGTCTTTATTTTATATTTTTTGTTTATTGGTATGAAGTAATGAATAAATAATAATAAATAAAAAGATTGTCTCGTTTAAATTAATGTAATATGTAAGAAATTAAGTTAATGCTTAATGTGTCATAGTCAATTTTAACTTACCTATAAACTGTGAACCTAACGATTCATTAACAATTAACTCTTTAAACTTTATATCGTGCGGAACCGTACGTTTGCCACAATAAAATTGCCTATATTCACTCCTAGGGTCTAAACTATAATCTATCCCTGTACCGAATGTCATCAAAATCTGTTTAGCGGTTTAGTAGCGTGATTGCGTAACAGACAGACAGGGAGAGTTATCATTGCATTTATATAAATTACAAGATTTTTCCTGCAGCTCCGCTCGCGTAAAAACAGCATCCCACGGGAACAAAAAGTAGCCTATCTGTTAATCCAGAGCCTTAACTACTTCCATATCATATTTCCTCAGAACCCGTTGAGTACTTTATGCGTGAAAGAGTCACAGACATTCATCCTATCCATACATCCATCCATTCATCCTCACAAACAATCAGATTTATAATAGTAGTTGGATATTATATATTTGTGTGAGTTATGATGAAATAAAATATCAATTTTAAACTAATATAAAATTAAATTAAACATTTCAACGTAGTGCAAGAAGTCCTTGAGTCATTACTGTGATTTCAACGAAAAACTGATTATCAATTTAAAACGGAAGCAGAATCAGATTTCACCAGCTTTTTACAGATAAGTTGAAAAATTACATTACAATTACAATTTCAACATTGGGATTAACAGTTTAAACGCATCAATTCATTATCTATACAAAGAAATAAAATTGAAGTATCTACACACACACACACATATATATATATATATATATATATATATATAAACATATTTATACATATATTTTGTATATATATACTACACACACCGACATATTTAGCGGAACATAAAATAAAGGTTTGATATCAGTATCGTATAAGGCTGGTTTATACGTCATTTAATTTAAAAAGAAATATTTTCAAATTAAGAAAACAACTGAACGTCACATTTTATGCAATTGTTTTAATTTTATTCAAATACACCTTATCTGGAGCGAACTTCGAGAATTTCTTCCTTCTGAGTTTGATTTAAAATTTCATTGAAATACTGTTTTTTGTTAGTTTTTTTTAAATCGCGTATCTTTTTGGAGTTGAGGACTGAATTATGCCTGACTTAGCCCCAACGGAGATTGCCAGGGCACTCGAAATGCGAAGAAATGGTCAAACCTATACAGAGCGATATCCAGAGATCTTCGTCGACCAGTTTCAACGATCCATCGCAGTATCCAACGGTTCAGGGAGACCGGTACTTATGTGAAAAGAGCAGGACAAGGCAGAAAAGGACGCACTTCGAGTAGGGATGATCGTTTCATTCGGCTTCGTGTACGTAGGAACCCCCGTTTGACGGTCGTCCAAGCCCGACATGAGTTAGAAGCAGTGCGGGGTGTAACCGTAAGTGAGCGTACGGTAGGAAGAAGGTTCGAAAAAGCTGGTTTGGGTTCATTTGTGCCCGCCAAGGCTCCAAGGCTCGAGGTAAATCATCGTAGAAACAGGTTAACTTTTGCTCAGGAGCATCGACTTTGGAACATGGACCAATGGAGTAAGGTATTGCTTAGTGATGAGTGCAGAATTCTCTTAAATCAAATTGACGGCAGGCAAAGAATATACAGACGCAAAGGAGAACGATACATTCAGACAAATTTTGAAACTACAGTTGCATACGGTGGTGGATCAATAATGGTTTGGGCGGGCATTTGTTTGGGAGCTCGCACAGACTTGGTAGTGATTGACAGAGGGAGTCTGACTGTAGACCGCTATATCAGAGAAGTTTTAGAAGAAATTGTCGTATCGTTTGCCCCATATATCGGTGACGATTTTGTTTTTATGCAGGATAATGCTCGGCCGCGTACCGCTCGGGTAACTCAAGCTTATCCTAATGATATGAATATCACTGTTATGGAGTGGCCGGCGAGATCACCGGATATGAACCCAAAAGAGCACGTTTGGGACTTGCTGAAAAGAAAAGTTAAGTCCAGAATTCCAGCTCCTGACGTGGGTGAAATGCGAATCGCCGTAGTTGAGAAATGGCGGAGACTATCCCAGGAGACCATCGATAACATCATTCTCAGTATGCCTAGACGGGTAGAAACTTTAATAAGAGCACGTGGAGGAAATACGCGATATTAATCACCATTTTTCTAATTTAATTAATTGATATTTTAATATTAATTTTCACTTTTCCCGGTTACATGAAAAGTTCAAAAATGTACAATTTTTCACAAATAGCCTTTACTCGCAAAATCTGTTCTTAATGTGATCTCATTTTAAGTAAAACAAATTAAACTTTAAATAACAAAAGAAGTGTAGTAAGTAGATTTTAACATAAAACCATATTTTTTAAATTATGGACCTTTTTTGTGTTCCGCTAAATATGCCGGTGTGTTTATATATATAAAAGGCCAATCTGATTGACTGACGTATTAACGCACAGGCCAACCCCTTAAGGCTGGAAATTTGAAATTTTGCACACGTATTTCTCATGTGACGTAGGCAATCACTAAGGAAGGATTTTTCAAAATTCAGCCCCCAAAGGCCTATTGTAAAATAGGAAATAAAAGTTTCTATGAATCTCTTTGTTCCTTGGACATATTTGCATGATATTTCGTATGAATTGAGTACAAAAAAAATAATAAATGAGTTATGTATTTCAGCGTTTTCTAAAATTCAGCCCCTAGGTGGGTAAAATAGGGGGATGAAAGTTTAAAACCTAATTTCACGCGGGCGAAGCCGCGGGCAATTATTGATAGTTTTGAATGAACAGCTTTTCGCTTAACGCGTAATATTAAAGTACAATTACTACTTATAGTAAAAAATAATTTAAAACAAAATAATAAAAAATAAAATTGCTCGTCCATCTGTCTGCCTGTTTATTCCGGCTAATCTCTGAAATTGTAGGACCGATTTTCATGAGACTTTCACTGGCAGAGTGTTATAAGAAGGGTCAAATAAATAGGGTTCCGTTTCCATTAGTTCTACGCAATCAAAGTTGCGGTCTCTATATGTGTTTACTATACAGGGTTACATGGAAAGTCGTGCTGAATATTAAAGGACGTTATTACTCAGGTCATTTCTGATTGATTTGGTCATATAATTAGGTATCCGAAACTTAACCGTTATGGAGATATTGAATTTTGATTATTTTTTTTCAAAATTCTCAATTTTTTGGCTTTTATGTCGATTTTTTTGGGACTAGAGCACCTGAAGTCAATTTTTTTAATGAATTTAGTTAGAAAATAAGTCAATCAATAAAAGCGATCAATAAAAACTAAACCTACTACTAACAGTTTAAAAAAACTGCCCGACAATGGTTAGAATTGAAAAAAAAACATTAAGTGTTGATATAATAATAATATATAATTTTTTTCATGTGAGCTCCGTGGCCTAGTGGCCTCCCGTTTGATTCGCACTCGAGAGAGTGCAGGTTCAATTCCCAGGTTGTGGCGTGAACCAATGAGATTTTTTCAGATTTCAAGTACATAATACGGACGCTCTAACGGTGAAGGAAAATATCGTGAGCCTGAAAATATCGTAAAATATAAAAATATAAATAAATAATATAATATAAATATAAAATATATATCGGAAAATATCGTAACTTTGAAGCGCTTTTTAAAAAAAAAGTATGGAACTTATTCTGCAAATCATTTAAAAAACTTCTACGTCTCTTTAGCTATTCAAAAAGTTATAACACGTCGTAGGTATGATTATAAAATCTTAAAATAATGTTATTTGAAAAGGCCCAAATAGTAGGACAACTTCGATACAAAATAATCCGGTTTACTACCTAGCATTTTTTGTGCGCAATGTTATTATGAAGTCAAATCGCGGCGTTTAGTCTGCTCATGCGATTATTCCGTGGTAGATGTGCTTTCCGTGTTCTCCGATAATTTTGTATAAAATCGCGACTTGGCTTGTTTTTTTGACTGTTTCATCTTCATCTTCTGTGTGACCTGGCTTGTTAACTGGACTTTGATTTGTGTTGTGAACATGGCGGCATTCGCCAATGAAGAATATGCTGATATCCTAATGTGTTACGGATTTCGCGAAGGAGTTTCGTTACGTGCACGCAATGAATACATGCTGCGGTATCCTACTCGCCGAGTACCTGATATCGGCGTATTCGACAGAGCTTATCGAAGACGTGACTACGAGAAACTGGTTCTGTTCTAGTACGACGTACTGACATGGGGCGACCTCGTATTCTTGTTGACGACGAAGACGACGAAAATGAAATACGAAGACTCTTTCAATCCGATCCCACCACATCAATAAATGTTGTGCCTAAACGTCTTGGCATTTCCCAGTGGAAAGTATGGTTCGTCATGCACAGTGCTAGACAATACCCGTACCATTATACTCCTGTACATGTTACCGAAGAGGGGGATTCGGTGAGACGACAAGACTTCTGCAGATTTATGCTTAATGCAGACATCGAAGATCTATTTTTTTTTACGAATATCCTGTGGACAGATGAGTCGAAGTTTAATAGAGATGGCATCACTAACTACCACAACTCCCATTATTGGGCAAAAAAGAATAAAAGGGTCACAAATGAGTTTTAGCTTAAATGTATGGATGGGTATAATATCAAATTACTTGGTAGGGCCATACTTCCTGCCTGATAATTTGAATGGCGTAACCTATGAAAACTTTTTAAGAGAGGAGTTACCCCTCTTGATGATGGACTTGCCGATTTCATTAAGAAGAAACATGTTCTTTCAACATGATGGTTGCCCAGCACACGACCAAAGAAGTGTGCGAGCATGGTTGGACGACAATTATCCAAATCGATGGATGGAAGAGGCGGACCCATCACATGGCCGGCGAGGAGCCCATACTTAACGCCGATGGATTTTTATGTATGGGGCCACATGAAAAGCCTTGTATACGACGAAATGACACCGATCGCAAATATCGATATTCTGAGAGAAAAATTATTAATGCGGCTGGCAAAATGAGGAGGAACCTGCGAACTTCTGTCGTAAAGAGCAATTTAAGAAAAATAATGAGAATGTGTATAAGAAATAGGGGCGGCCATTTTGAAAACAAATTACATAATTGAATAATACAGATTTTTTGTTTTATTTACAAATGCCCCTTCTGGTACCTTAACTCTAGTAGGTCGATGTTTCTCCTTTTTAATAGTAAGTGTTATACCTTTTTGAATAGCTAAAGAGACGTAGAAGTTTTTTAAATGATTTGCAGAATAAGTTCATTACTCTTTTTAAAAATAAAAGCGCTTCAAAGTTAACAACACTTAATTTTCTTTTTTCAATCATAACCATTGTCGGGCATTTTTTTTTAAACTGTTAGTAGTAGGGTTAGTCTTTATTGATCGCTTCTATTAATTGACTTATTTTCTAACTTATTTTCTTCTTATTTTTTTTCTTTTCTTTTCTTCTCTTTTTTCTTTTCTTCTTATTTTCTAACTTATTTTCTACCGTCACCCAATACGGGCACATTGCTGGATCGAACAGCTTTCCGGTTAGCTACTTCCCTGCGTCTTGGCACCCCCCACGTCGTCCCCCATCGCTGTGTTTGTGGTGCAAATGTGGAGAGCCTCGGACACCACGGGCTGTCCTGTCAACGAAGCGCCGGCCGCATCTCCCAACATCACTGTCTGAACGATCTCATCCGTCGGGCTCTTGTCACCGCCGGAGTGCCAGCTGTGCTGGAACCCTCTGGTTTGGCGCGCGACGATGGCAAGAGACCAGACGGTATGACCCTGGTCCCTTAGAGAGTGGGACGGGCTCTTGTATGGGACGCTACTTGCGTCGATACACTTGCTCCGTCCCATGTCCAGGGCACCTCGAGTTCTGCAGGTGCGGCCGCCAATCAGGCGGAAAACCTCAAGCGGCGCAAATATGAGAACCTTAGTGGGGATCTCATATTTGAACCGTTTGGGGTTGAAACCTTAGGTACATGGGGTCTGGGTGCGCACAAACTTTTCGGAGAAATCTCCAAAAAACTCATTGAGGCCACCCGAGACCCCAGAGCCGGCACCTACCTGGCCCAGAGAATAAGTATCGCAATCCAGCGAGGAAACTCTTTGAGCCTTCTAGGTACTCTGCCTGGTGGGGACGACCTGGGAGATTTCTTTTTTTTGTAGCATTTTAAGTTTTGGAGTAGTTATTATTTTTTTAGTACTTACCTACTTTTATGGTACAATTGATTTTGTTATCATAACTGATAAAATTTTCTAATTTCAAACTAAATTCATAAAAAATGAACTTCAGGTGCTCTAATCTCAAAAAAATCGGCATAAAAGCCAAAAAATTGAGAATTATTTTGAAAAAAATAATCAAAATTCAATATCTCCATAACGGTTAGGTTTCGGATACCTAATTATATGACCAAATCAATCAGAAATGACCTGAGTAATAACGTCCTTTAATATTCAGCACGACTTTCCATGTAACCCTGTATGTAAATGCGAATAAATGAAATCATCCTACATAATAATGTGCCTATGGCTGCAGGGAATCCTGCAATGACAAATATATACTAGTCGTAATCTTAAGGTAGCCCTTCGCGACCGGCGACTGAGACCGGGTCGCGCGAGTTGACATAACCATACCCACTGGTTGCGGTCACGGGTCGCGGTCGATAGATCGGAAGCCTTTCTCTTTAACATTTTATTTCTACGAATTTAATAATTCAGGAGATTCTACATGATATGTAGCAACTATAACTCATACTAGAAGCACTTACAGTTGCATGTAGCTTTCCGAAATGACGAAGCTCTTAAAACCCACCGAATTAAGGAAAAGTAGCTTTTTAGTAGTTCTGTAATAATTTACCTGTTACTACACTTTGATTTCATATATTTTACAGTACCTGGGTAACCAAGCTTTACTCGGAATTCTGATAAATAAAAAAAAACACAAAAAAAAATAATTTGACCGGGATTCGAATCCACCACATCACTGCCGATCATCAATAATAGAGTCGAAAATATTGATATATTGTTGTACGACCAAATAAATATAGCTTAAAATGCTCAGTTTCTCAGGGATAAAACCTAGCTAGATCGATTTATACTAAATATCACGGTAATACTTGGAGCCGTTTTCGAGAAACCGATTATATATATATATATATATATATATATATATATATATATATATATATATATATATATATATATATATATATATACAAGATTGTATAATTTAATTAAATATTTTTCCCATATAGTTAACAGCGGTCTACGGATCGTTAAGTTTTCTTTTCAAGAGGGTTAGTAAAGATACTATAAAGTAAAAAGTAACATCAAAGTATGTTTTAAAATGTATTTTCGTCTAAAAACCAACATTTTAACATGTACAACCTGTACGGTTTCAAAGGGAATTGAGTGAAATATTGTTGTACGTATGAGAGCGACTCATTAAAAAAATAATTTACCTTTGTAGAGATGAAATGTTGAGTCGGTCGATTACCTGCGAAACTATTTTGTGTATTGTTTCTAATATTAGACTTAGGCCAAAAGTGCTTTAAAGTTTTCGTTTTTCGGTGAAGTACATAACTCAAAAATATTTTAAAGGTCTGTTGTACAGTTAACTGTTATCAGTTACTAACTTAACTATCTGAAACTTGTGTTTCAGATAGCTTATTTGCATGTTTTGTCTTCGTCGCTTGATATAAAATAAGCAATCACAAAACTTAAGCTATCCGGCATTTATTAGAAGATTGTGAAAACGGCCTTCAGGTATTTAGTATTGTTTTTCTAATTTTAAATATATTTACGAATAATATTGTACTTCTATAACCATATTTCGATGTCAGTGAGTAGCAAGTTATAAAACTATTTAGCCATACTCGTATTACTCTCACCCCCATTTTATTATCGTGTAATTATTTATTACTGAGTAGTCAAAGCGTGCAAATTTTTTCGTGTACCTAGGACAAAATCTATCTTAAATGAATTGCACATTTCGTCGGTATAAAATAGTCGGTTTTAGTAATACTTTTTTTGCTCACTTTGACATACGTTATAGTGCTAATAGACACTCGAACTTGGTCCGCGGACCATATCCGCGTACCGAATCCGGTGCCGCTACACACGCACGGATTTGGTCCGGCAGACCGAATTGTAAAGTCGACACTCGTGTGTTCGATTTTCAGCTATATTGTATAAGCGCAGAGCTGTATTTATAGTGCTGTTTTTCGACGACAACGATGTTCCCAGCAACCAATTGAAATGTTGCAGTGATACCAACTCTCAAAAATATTTCTCCCCAAACTTAACCCCTTAATTCGACCCTGATTAGTTGTACTATTTACAAGATTTACATATTGATAAAGATTTACTATTTATAAGAAATTTGATTTTATTGGAATATTATAATATGAATTGGGTTATCCCAATTATAATTGTAATTGGGATAAGCCAATTATATTATAATGAATAATAATGTAATTATAATAACTAAGAGATATTAAGCTAGAAACTCTAAAAACTTTATATGTTTATACACATAAATACTTACGCGTAAATGACATAAAACTAATGTGTCATTTAATCTGATTTCACTCCCTATAAATTTTCATACCCCGGGCTATATACACATATAAAAATTTGTTCTTAAGGAGTAAACTCTTAAAAATCCTGCCCCTAGTAAACCCCCGTAGATTTTTTCCCTAATTTTGGGGGGAAAATACCTAAGTTGGCAACACTGAGATCGTTGTCCGGTCCAAATGCCCGACTGCTCTACACACGTGCGGATTTGGTACGGAGCGGACCAAATCCGTGGCCCACTCCGTACCGAATCCGTACGTAAAAAAATAAAAATGCTTAATTTGTCACCCAACAGAATAAAGGTACAAACATTACAAAATCAATAGCGTGTGAACTGGAGCCTAAGCTAGGGGTACCCTGTATTTCAGGACTCCAGGTTCCACCCGCGGATATGAGGAGAACATCATAATATATTATATTTAATAGTTGTCTGAAAGTTGAAGAATGTGTGTGTGTTTGTATGTATATGAGGCATAAGTAAATGAGATAAATAAATAAATTATATCATATACATAGTTACTGTAGTGTTGATATCAAAGATTCTTTTTCTACGTAATTAAGTTTAATAGCCATTTTTTTAGAATTATTTTATATTTATTACGCGTTTTATTGTATTAATAATCTGTTTATTTTATTATATATATGTGGTGCGAGGAAGGACAAGTGTCGTGTGAGGAAGACAGTGTGATGTTTTGTTATATTGCAGACCTTATCTGATCTTCGTTTAAGCAGTATAGTAGAAACAAAACTGAGCTCAGAGTGTTTATGCAGTGTAGCATGGAGAATATATAGACGTCTGATCGACAGCACTTGAGAGTCTCGATAAAGATTATTAGTAGGATATCTAAATGGATTTTTAAACATTACTTTTAGTACCGACCTCTGTGCTCGTTCAACTTTGATAATTTTAGATTTACATGCGCCTCTCCATGCAGTGAGAAAATAACTCAATACAGATTGAGTTAGTACGAAATAAACAGTTTTCAGACGTTGAGACTTATGGACGTCACGCAGGTTTTTAGTGTACGTGCTGAAAGGAGGCTTATGTGAGCGTTCCAAGATAAGTGTCGTCTAGTATCAAAACCCGTCAGATCCATTATAACCACAAAAGTAAAAAATTTGCTCTATGGTTACATTTTCTTGAACTTTATTGATTCCATTAATAAATTCGTATCAATTCCAGCTAGATCCCTTGTAAATTGAGGTCAAAAACTGCATTTAGTATCAATTCCCGCCAGATCCTTGCCGAATTAGTTTCGTTTGCCGCCAGATCCCAATAGACCAATCAGAGCACAGGATTTTGACGGGGAACTGTCATGGCGTCGTCGGCGTCAGTATGGCCACCGTACATTTTTATGTGAATTTCGTGCTGTGTTTTTTGTGAATAATATTGGAAATAATGGCTGATTTATCGAAAAAAATAGAAAAAGTTCCGCCTAATCAGGCAAGGAAGCGAGGTGTAGATAAAGAAAACTGGAAAAGAGAAAGAAAACGTCGAGAAACGTAAGTTAAAATTTCATTGAAATAGCTATACAGGCTGCTACAGTTTTGAGTCAAGATTAGTACCTTGGTACAAGTTGAAGAACATTTTCCCAAAAAAGTTGATGACATTAAAATTGATTTCATTAGATTTAGTACCGTATTACTATTATACAACAAATTAATGAAACGTTACGTCTGACGTTTACATGACGTTACGCGATCCCGGCAAAACTCCTTGTCATACATAACTTAACTATTAAAATATTAACATTTTTGTTTCAGATATGCTCCTAAATCCTTTCCGCAAACTCCACAGTGCAATCATAAAAAAAAAAAAAACTTTTCATTGCTCGACTATAAAGACGCAAGACATTGCTCGGATGCACCGTAATTTCTACAAATTGCGAAATAAAGTTGATCAAGATAATTTTATACTACAGCACTGCCGTATTGTGAAATGTTCCAGAATTAGACTAAAAAATGAATCTAGAGGGCCAAATGATCTAAGTGCACAATACTACGTAACGACAAAAAATCCGCAAAAACAAATAAGAGTTTGCAAATCTGTCTTTATTAATATATTAAAGTTAGGTACAGATAGAATAACGGGGATTTTACAAAGGTCTTATAAAGATATAGCAAAGGAAAATCGCGGAGGTAATCATAAAATAGCACGATATGCTGAAAAACGAAGCAGAGTGGAGCAATTTATAGAAAGTTTAGAAGCTGCAGAACCGCACTATTGTAGAGCCAAATCATCTATCAGACTGTATTTGCCTCCAGAACTCAATATTGTAAAGCTCTGGAAAATGTACCAAGAGCAAGTTAAAGACATACCACGGCTTAAAGTTAAACAATCCTTTTTCCGTGACATTTTTAACAAGAAGTATAACGTTGGATTTGGATCGCCATTAAAGGATACTTGCTCTCGATGTTTCGAGTTAAGTAGAAAAATAGAAACTGCCTCCACAAGCCAAGAGAAGGTAACTTTCATGACACAAAAACGCATTAATTCCTTAAAAGCTAAAGCTTTTTACGATTTATTAAAGGTTGAGCCAGAACATACAAGTTCACTGTCCTTCGACTGCCAGAAAAACAATCCGCTTCCCAAATTACCCGATCAAGCGGCATACTTCAGCAGAAAATTTAATATGTATAACTTCACAGTTGTTATCGGTACCTCAAAATCACCATTAGATAATGTACGTACATACTATTGGTGTGAAAATGAACATTCAAAATCATCAAACGAAATCGCAAGTGCAGTCTTCCATACACTAACCAATCTGAAAATTCCTGAAAATATTCACAAAATTAGACTATTCGCTGACGGCTGTGGAGGCCAAAATAAAAATACAACTCTTCTGGGCATGTGTCCCAGTTGGTTGTTTTCTCATGCACCATCACATGTAAATCAACTTGAAATTATATTTCCCATGGTAGGCCACTCTTTTTTGCCACCGGACTGCATATTTGCAAAGATTGAAAAAGAAACTAAGAAAAAATCCATCATATGCGATCCACAAATTTATGTGAATTTATTCAAGGAACATGCGCCTACTTATCATTTCGGTGATGATGATGTCGAAGTGCGTGACTGGAAGGCAGAAGTCAATAAAACACTAAAAATTCCAGGATCTTGGCATTTCAAATTCAACCCCTCAAAACGTTTTATGCTGCACAAGGGTCGACAGAACGTTAGTGTGCAAGGAGAAGAAAATTATCGGAATGAAATTGGGCAACCCAAAATATGTAACGAAACGAAGCAAGAAAATCTCTGAAATGGCTCCTGCAATTTTAAGAAGAGGCAATAAAGTAAACCCTAAAAAAATACTTGATGTTGCTAACCTTTTGAACAAGCACTTTGGTGAAGATTGGAGAATAATCGACAGTTTGAAATATTTTAAAGAAATAGAAGAAAATAATGACAATTTTGTAGAACATGAGGATCTTCAGTGTGTCGCTCTGGAAGAAAGCGAAAATTTTATATAATATTTTTTTTCTTTGTCCTTTTTTGTCAATCTTGGCAATATGTTTATGTTTTGTTCATTAATAATTAAAAAATATTAATATGTAAACAGTTTTATTTATTAGTTTTTGATATCATTTTCTAAGATAGCTAATTCATTATTTTCCTTTTTGAGTTTATTACATCCTGTATATTGAGAAAGTGAGTATCAACATCCGCTGAATCCAATGAGCTGAGTAACAAAATCCGTCAGATCCATAATTCAATATCAAAATCCGCCAGGTCCATTTATTTACCTTTATTTTAGTTGTTTTATTTAAAAGCTGTAAATAATTTCTTTTATAATATGCAATAATTCGAATAAAGTAATTTTACTTTAAATGTATAAAATGGTATGTAATTCGTAACTGTAATAGAGACAAAAAGTCATTGATTGTAAAATTGACCTTATTGGATCTGACGGATTTTGATTCTAGATGCTTTATTAAAGCATCGTCTAACTGAACTCCCAGATATTTAATCGCACTAACTTTTTTAAATGTAAGACAGTTACAGGATGATATACCGTATTCCGTTCCACAGGTGTGTGATTTAATGCTGAAGGTGGGTCCAGGTTGCGTTTTATTTGTTATAGTGTAAGTTAGATATTTTGTTCTTTTAATGTTTAAAGGCAATAGGTTTTTATGAAGCTATAGTGTGCCTGAGTCCACCCTCATCATTTATTTGTGTTTCGGCTCAAGTATCTCCCGTAAATATTAGAGCGGTGTCATCTGCAAACGAGTAAATATTTCCGCAAAAGGGTTTGTAGTTGCACAGATCATTTATATAGACCAGAAAGAGACTTAGGCCCAAAAAATTACCCTGTGGAACTCCATATGTGATAGTACGGTAAGTGCTTAGGTGATCGTCAATTTTTACTTGTAGAGACCTGTCTGATAGAAAACTTTCAAATAACTTGAGGGGAATTCCTCTTATACCTATGGACTCAAGCTTTTGGATTAGGATGGGTGTATAGACAGTATCCGAACGCCTTTGCTAGGTCTAGAAAGATCCTAACACATTTTTTACCGTCATCCATGTTTGAGGCTAAGTTATTAACAAGGCGCGAAACAGCGTCTTCAGTAGACTTTTTTGGTTGATAACCGAATTGAGATATCAACTGTTTTCGAGTCAGATAATTCAACAAACGTGTGTTTAACAGCTTTTCCATAATTTTTGACAAGGTAGTTAGAACTGGAATTGGTCGGTAATTGTCTACGCAGTCTCTACTCCCACTTTTGTGAATGGGGTGGGGAGAAACGTTTTGAAAACGGGGGAAAAAAGTTTATAGCTCGCTTTAAACAGTCAGGGAACACGCCATTTTCAAAACAAATATTTATAATGTATGTAAGAATGGAGTAATTTTTTTAGCAATCGATTTAAGGGCAGAAATGCCGTCCCATCCAGTAGCCGAGTCATTTTTTAGAGAATGTATAAGATTTTACACCTCTATGTTGTCAGTGGTATACAGCGCAAAAGAACCAGAACTAGAAGAGGATCCTATTTCACAATGCCCAGAGATCCGGGTATCTGTTATCCTCTTCAGGTCCTCGGCAAATTTTCTACCTATAACAGCAAAGTAAGTTTTTTGTAAGTGAACATTACTCTATCTATAGATGCTTGAGGACCGTCTGGATCTAATTTCAATAAGTTATTAGCGGGGTTTTTACATTTTGTAGTATTGGTGATTTTCCTAATCGTCTTCCAAGTCTGTTTAGGGTTCTTATAGTTATTGATCTCAGATTTGTGATGCTCAGCTTTTTTTTTCAGGCCAGTTGTGATCCACGGTTTAATAATTTGTTTTCTATTAGGATTTTTTTAGTAATTTTATTGAATTTCAACGATTCTCTTAGATGCGAGACCAGACGCTCAACGGCGATGTTGGGATCATCAATTTTTAAACTATGTGAAAAATCATCATTATTTATAATTTATCTTTACGAGGCTTTACCATAGTTTGTTACTTTTACAGTTCCTAACAGTTTTTTAAAGTTTATCGTGTTATTTATGCTTAATAGAACAGGAAGATGATCAGTTACATGTGTGTTGATCACACAGGTTTGAGTCTCCAATTTGGTTCTTATAATTACGTGATCAAGGCAATTATTACGTGTGTTAACACTTTTAATGACAACAACCTAAGTAGCAAGTAATAAAACTAGACGTGTCCTAAACTAGAACAACGATATGGTTGTTTAGTTTCCGCAAATATTTATGTCCCTAATGTTGTCCTCAATACTTTGTTTCAAAACAGTTTGTAAACCTTAAATTTTACAAAACTATTATACTTTTCCTACGCTCAAATTCTCAAACGATCCTTAAATTTAAAGGTCTCTAAAAAAACCTGCTATTCTTGCGCAGACTTTATAAATAATGTCTCTTATACACAAAAGTTGCTCAAATACATTTGAGTTAATTTGGATACCTATATGGACTAGATTGAATCATTCATCTGGTTAGTTGGTAATCTTGTCAATTATATTAAATCATGGGTGGTGTTTTGTGTTTGTGAAATTTGTGACGATAAGCAAATTATAGACGAAATTCAACGCTAGAGTAAATTTATTTATTCTATCGCTGTTTAAGCCATTGATTTTGATCGTTATGGCGTTATGAGTAACGATGTTTTAATGACACGTTACGCTACGCATAATCCGCGGAGTAAATATATAGGTGGAGCACTCAACACCTTATCGACATTACTTTTATTGACTTTGGTAGGAAACAAAAAATGCTATTATTGGAATCAATTTAAATAGAATCCTAAAGTTTAAAATTCATCGCCAAAATTAGAACGATATTTTTACAACATAACAACCGTGATTTCATAATACCATCAAAAGACTATTAATTTCAATTTTTATAGTAATATCCAAAATATCACACATTATTTACTTGTCGAAATAATATACCTATTTCTTACTATAACTCACTGACTATACATTTTTGCCCATATCATTCAAACGTATCAGTACCATTTTCGCGTGAATGAGACACAAATTTCACACATAAATTTTACGTGCATACTCGCAAACTCTCAGACTTTTCATACTAACAACAGAATTTTTAAACGCTACTTAAAATTAGGGTTTATTAGTTATTATAATTTATAATATAATATAATAGTATTTAAATGATATACCACCACTGCATCAGTGGTGTAGGGTTCCTATAACTGCATTCCTATCGGCTTGACTTACCCGTTACCTTTTGATTACCCTTATCCTAATCCGTAACTATTATACAGGATAGGGCTTCCACCTATAGGAGAACCAGCCATCATCACTGCACTACAGTATCTGACAATAACATGGACAGCATGTATTTTAGAGCCTATTTTAAAGTAGCCTTTAAGTATTCGGCTGTTACATTGTGTTGAAGGACATAATGTTGAAACATAAAAGGAAAGTCAAGACGACTGAATTTCAATTGAATTTTCACATTATTTCCGTAAAAAAACGTTAATATTCATTACTCTCCATGAACTTTTCAGCGGTGTTCTAAATCCAGCTCTTGAGAATCTTGTCAAGAGAGCTCGCCAAGACTCTCAGAGAGACACCTCATGCTCTCAAGGTTAAGGGTCTTCGATATTCAAACCTGACCTTGCGATAACGGTTTATAATAAAGGTCACAGATAAAATCTGAGTGTCAGTGCAAGGTCAAAAACTATTAAGTGATTTATCATAAATTTTAAGGTTTTAATTGTGTTAACAGATTATTGGATAATTTTGCTTTGCTTCTAAACTAATATTGTAAAGACGAAAATTTGTTTCTTTGTATGTTTGTTTGTTATATTCAAATATAGGCTCCGAAACTAATGGACCAATTTTGATGTATTTTGGCAGATATATAGAATAGACTACAGGAAAATCCGTACATTTGTACCGACGGGGTTTTATTTTGCGCGTACGAAGTCGCGGGAAACACCTAGTAAGTTCATATGTGAGTTATATATATTTTTTATATATAAATTAATGTTCTGTAATATGTAATTGAATCACTTGAGAATTTGCTTACTTAATATTAATAATTAAACACGCCAATAGCTGTTATTTTATTACTTTGAACGAGCAATTCTTGTATATAAATATAAAAACAGATAAGACAAAATTTTTGTGGTTATTTTATTTTAAAATTTTTAGACAAATATTTCGTCTCCTAAGTACTGACTAGTACTACCTATGTGTGTAAGTACGAATATTATTTTTCTACGTAAAATTACTAGGTAAAAAAAGTTTAATCAAAGTAATATTCATTTATAAACAGCCATTTCGCTCATTTATAAAACTAATCTGGGCCGATGTATCGCTGTAAAAATAGATTAATAATAGGGGATCCCCGATAAGGCAATCGGACGCGTCAGAACATTATGAATGACATGAAAAAGCGTAGCAGGCAGCTATTTTTAAGGGAAACTTGTTAGATTTTTTGCGTCGATACAATAATTATAATCTATAGGTACTATTATAATAAGGATAAAGGAGGAAAGGTTTATTTATATTTTGTTTATTTGCATTGAATAAACTCCGAAACTGCTGGACCGATTTTGACGAAATTTGGCACAGATATAGAGTAGACCACGGGGATGGACATATACTAGTTTTTATTGCGGCAAAATGTACGATTTCCGTTTGCGCGCACGAAGTCGCGGGAAATATCTAGTATCAAATTATACTAGATGAATAACAACTATAAAAGAATATAAAATTACTATAAAATATAATGTACGGCAGAGCTTTGTCAATAAAAAAAAATTATGATTGTAGTGCGCGTGTGGCTACACACTACATACATAAAAAACCCCACACCGCTACAGCACGCCTCACAAAGTAAGGCGTAGTTTCGTTACATGTGTGTGTGCAAAAACTATGTTATTCTTTATTACACTGACCTAAACTAGCCTATACCTAAACTATAAACTAGCCTCACTGTGTGGTTCGCAGAACTCTGTATACACTTTTTATTAGGATTCCGTAATATTCAAGGAACCCTTATAGTTTCGCTCTGTCCGTCCGTCTGTCTATGTGTCCGCACTTCTAGCTTCTGTAATTATGAATATAAATGGATGAAATTTGGTACAGTTAAAGACTGTATATAGATCTCGGTTTTAGCATCATAAAAATAAATATATATTTTAGGGGTGGCTCTCCATGCATGTGAAGTGCGGATGAAAAATATTTTTTCATTCTACTCCATCGTGTTATGTTGAATAGATATTTTAAAATAAAAGCATGGTTTCATACATGACTTTTGTACAAAGTCGACCACTTTCGAGTAATCGGCCTCCAAAGTGGTTTATAAGTTGCCTCCCCCCCTCCCCCCTGGCATTTCTTAACTTGTATGTAAGGAGCTAAAAACTTGTGTTTCCTATATATGCTGATAGATCATGCTTAAGACTTTAGGAAATTATTTTGAGTGAAATCGGACACAAACTTTTGAAGTTATTAAAAGAAAACCTATTGCGCGTTGATAATTACGGAACCCTCCTTAGACTTGTCCTGACATGCTCTTGGTTAGGTTTTTGGTCTGAGCACATACATTGATATTTATTTACTTACAGGCGTGTGTCCCATTTTGTAAGAATTAAAAACAAATTGAAATAATTATGTGTGTATCTAAAAATTTTTGAAGTTTTATAGATATATTAGCTTCTCCTATTAGCATCATGATTATCAATTACCTTTATTTCCAAGTTATTAAATAATAGCTTGTTATCTTCTCAGAGCGCAAATGAAATACCTCGGCCGTCCAATTAGTATAGAGCCTTTGTTCACAGGCCTTCGTAGAGGTTAGTGGTGTGACTGCAGTGTATAAGTGATATTTCAAACATACTATATCGTATGAAAATATTATAATATTGGAACGAAGTTCCTTATCGCGCGTTGCGAAAGGGGGCTAGACGGAAAAAATTAAGACCAAAAGTTGTAACGACACTTTTTGCTATAGTTGTAAGCCGTGCGGCGTGGAATAAATTATAAATTCCCTTCAATTTTTTACCACAAGCCAATTATTACTAAAATTGAGACTACTGATTAAGTTTATATTACATTATATTTATTAATAATAAAAAAAATATTATTATAACTTAAAAAAAAATATATTACAATTCCTTCACTAATTAATCGAAAGGATCTTCGTTCCATCCGGGTGTCCCTTGACACCTCTCAAGTTTAATATATTTATCTATATTATAAAATTTTGAAAGTAAAGTATAGAAGCTACCTTGTTCTAAGAAAATTGTCTTCTGTATAAGAACTAAAAAAAACTGTCCAAGTGCGTGTCAGGCCACATAGAATAGGATTCCGTACTCCGTAGTCACTCCTCTATATAACTCCTGAACTTACAAAATTATCTAAGCCGTTATAGTTTCTTTCAAAGTTTATCACATGGACATTGGACAACCGTCATGAACTTTTCAGATTTTTTGAGTCAGCCTAATTTACATTTACTAAAATTAATTCGCTCAGAAGGAAGTCCCACGGGAACCGTACATTTTATGGTTACCTACAACAGGTATAAATGTGTTGAGATGCATTGTATAAATATTTTTGCGTGTTCGAGTATAACTTGTAATATTATTCTAAAAGTTAATACTAAAAACTGTGTTTCAGTTATTCATTATTTGCTTGATTTTAAGTTAGTTTCGTTTCGCCTGTTACTAGTTAGTAAAACTGTTTATTTAACTAATAACTGCACGCGAACTGCCGAGTAACCGCTAAAATCAATAATGAAACGAATAAAAACTATTTTCATTATTTTGCGTAGCACGACTGCTACGCGGCGAAGCACCGTAGCGCTTCTATAACCTTCTACGAAATCTAGTTTGACAACCGTTAATATTTTATGGTGTTTTTAAAAAGTTTTGCACTTAATTTGACCACATATTTTGTCATTTTCTATCCTCATTTCTGAAAAAGAAACAGGTTAAAGACAACGATGATGATCTTTTAAGTGAGCCCTTGTCGAAGTAAATCGATGTAATATTATGTATTTCATTTATGAATTACAATCGAGTTAAAAAGTTGGTTTCTCGACCGAGTTTGTTTCGCATCGTTTGTTTGTTATCGGCGGGTTAGGGTTGATAAGAAGGGGGTATTTTTCCGAATTCCGAAAAAAAATTTAGCTTGGAAATAAAAACATTTTATCCAACTATTGATACTTTTTATGTAATTTTATCGAACTATACTGAGTGATTTTTTATCGTTTGGAAAAAAATGATATACTAGCTGTCCCGACACACGTTGTCCTGTCTTAAATACGATCTGGAAAGAATAAATAACTACACCTCCATCTCCAATATTTCTCACCGTTTAAGCCTTCCCTAGAAACTGATACGATTATTATAAGATAATTAGCAACATTAGCCAAATCATCCAGCCGTTTTCGAGTTTTAGCAAGACATTCAAATTGCAATCCATTTTTATATATAAGAAGAAAATATGATACCACCTACTGAATCTATATTATGACGACAGTTTTTGTGTCAAAGTACATTTTGTAAATAGGAAAATGTTTAAAATGTGTTTGCGATTTTTAGTGTAAGTCCATTGAAAAAAGATTCTTTAGGTTAGTAATATAATTATATTCATTCGTAATGTCGTGCCGTTTCGTCATTTATTTTATCTGTCTTTATTTTTAGCTTGAAATAGCTTTTATGCTTTGTGACATTTCGCCTAGGTATCCAATTTATTAATTTAAATACCATGATCGTTGCAATAACTAACATAACATTTGTAATGTATTTTTTTTTAAATAATATCTATGGATGCTTCACGCCACGTCAATGGTCGTCGGCCCCATGCTAAGTATCCGAAGAACTTGTGTTACAGGTACCAGAAAACGGGAAAAGGATATTTAATACTTTTATATTCAGTGTATTCTTGCGAATGTCTAAACCAACAGATTCGACCCTAAACAGTTAGGTTTAACGATTTAACTAACATTAAATACGAAGTTTCAAGGTTAAACCAATATTTTAAACTAAATTACCCTAACCGTATCAGCTATTTACAATTTCGTTGGGTTTTAAACTACTTCTAAAATATTACAATTTATTGTGAGTTATTGTGTTACTTTTAAATGTAAGTGCTTGATTGACCCTTTTTGTAAATTTAACTAGCTTAAGCCCGAGATTTCTGCATCGTTTAAATCACTTGCAAAATAATATATTTTACGGTACCAGATTCAAACCTTTTTCTTCAATAAATCTGTTTACTATTAAAATCTCCATTATTAGAATGCATTGTGTAGTGTGATATCTAAGGATACGGAGGTAAGAATACTTCCTGTTTTCTACTACATTTTATATTATAATAATATTTACCATGATGAAAAATTACATGGTTTTTAACATCTTATCTTAACATACAATTTTTTGTTGTTCGCAAATATACATAGTAAGTTAAGTGGAAAGTTTATATTATACTTATAACGAGCAATTCCTGTAAATATAAATAAAATCGAAATCTCAGAAACACCTTGAGCAATTTCAATGAAATTTAGTATGCTGATAGTTAAGGGGGTGAAAAATCGATCTTTAAAAGTCTTGAGGTCTATACGATATAGGTCTTGAGTTTTATATATTATTTTTTCTTTCATTGTGTGATAAGATATGAATTATTTCGCCTTCTAATTGTCAGAGCGCATGGCTAACCTGCGTGTACTATGAATTTTTTGCGTAATTTGCAATTTGGTGTGTCGGGTTTAAGTCCCGGTCAGACTAATATTCTTGTTATTCATTTTTTTAATCGCCATCTGTTAATTTATACCGTTTTTCTAGAATTAGAACTCCGATTAAAGCTCGTCTCCCAGGTACTATGTAAATATTTGTATAATGATATTAATTTAGACGTCGCAGGTAACCCTCGCGGCATCAGTTATTCCATTAAAGTTCAACGCTTTTGGGAGCTGCATTAGATTGACGTTTTGTACTTTGGTAATTGCTTTTATTCGAGGTTTGTAATTTGTTATTTTCAATTAGAATACTTAAAAGCCCACTATATTTATATACACACTATATACCGAAGTTAGCAAGGGAAGACGGACAGACGGATGGACAGAGCGAAACTATATGGCTTTCTTGTTGCTACTACGGAACTCTAAAAATGACTCTACCTTCTCTCTAGAATCAATTAGTTCATAACTAACAGACGCATGACACTCATTCTTGAGAACTAAGCACACGGCGATTTAACAGGCACGCCGCCGACTTTAAAAGCTTCATCAAGTATTTGTTTTTATAAAATTCTTACTGACGATTGTAATTTCACACATCAAAATACTCTTTTCTTTAATAAATCCTTCGTACTGGATGTACAATTTTTATACATTAAAATTCATGCCAAAAATTACATGTAAACATTATTTAAAGATTACGAATTTAAATATACACTTTGTTCTATTACAGTACAAATTGTAATATGAAGAAATGCATACGAAGCATTTGAGTTATCTCTAAACAAGTAAAGCTGGTTGCTAGGCAATATTCTAGAATTTCTAGACAGTTCGATGTTTCGTCCGATAAATTCGGAGCTACATTAAACAGTAATGGAGGTCAAAATTGTTTGTACTTTGTCTATTTGATAGGCAATGGATATTCACACTAATATGTAATGATGCTTTATTAAAATTATCATAGAATAGCTTTTGCCCGCAGCTTCACTCGCGTGGGAGAGTTTCCGTTGCAAAAAACTTCTATAGTAAATAAATATACCTAATGCAATATGGTAAAGAGTAATAGCACAGAGTAGAATGTATATTCGCTGGATATAATCTCCTAGATAAGGATTAATATTGTATCCGTCTAAATAGCTTCTGAAAATATCACATTATTTGTGGTCTTTTTTTTACTTTGAATGGGTATAGTAACCTATCCTTAAAAGATAGACATTATGTGCCGTCGCGAACTTTTTTGTAGACCTTTAAAAGAGAAACAATACCACCATAATATATTATTTTGTTATATAAGGTTCGGTAAAATCAATTACGGATATTTTGGGCATATGATCTACTGCTTATGTATAGATGCTTAGGCAGAAAAATAATTGTTGTACTTGAAAAAAAAATCTTTCATTATATTTAATAATTGAGTGAGCGAGCTTACGTCGAGTGCAGCTTCACCCATACAAGATATTATTTTTTTACTTTGAATATGACAATATTTTTTTGCCTAATTGTCTTTATATGAGCAGTAGATCATATACCCAAAATATCCGTAGTCGATTTACCAAACCTTATATATTATTATCTCCAACGGGTTAGATTGGACATATTTGCATGAAATGAGTCACGTACTTTAGCGTTTTCCAATATTCAACCCCTAAGAAAGTAAAAACGAATTCGTTCGCTCGTTTTTCGATTTCATTTGCAAATCCGACTACCACCGAAAATACTAATCATTTTTCGGGTTAATAAGTAGCCACTCACAAATAATGTGGCTTTTTATTGGTAAAAGAATTTTAAAAAGCGGTCGAAGTAGATCCAGAGATTACCCCTTACAATCTCGGTAAGTCACAAACTCACAAACAATCACACTTTACCGCTTTATAATATTAGTATAGCCAGATGCTAGCCGTAACTTCGTACGTGAAAAAGAAATCTTGTGAGAACCATACTTTTTTCTGCGATAAAAAGCCATACCAAATTACAATTCAATTTTTTTGTTAAAATCCGTTCAGTAGATTCTGAAATTAGCACATACAAACGTACAGATAAACAGACAAAAATTCTAAAAATCATTGTTTTGGGTTCTATATCGTTCATAAATGTAATAGTTTTTATTATTTATCTTCCATGTACAGACAGCGACCAGTTACAAATATACATATGTATTATATGTATAAATTCATTTAATTTTTAAGTTTCATCTTTATTAGGGTTCTTTGTCAAATGCTCTACAAAAAATATGTAAATATATGGAATGTGAATGAAAGATTGACAAACGTATGACAAAATGGTATCACTAACACCTAATATACAGTTATTACCTACTGTAATTTTTATACAAACGCATGGTAATGTGAGTAATTAATCTGAGATAGTGTGTGTAACGTTGTTTTTATGAATTTAATGTATTTTTGAATAATTATTATAAAAAAATGTTCACTCCTCTTCCATATAAACTTTAACTTTTCCAAATTTCATACTGCAAAGTAAAAAGATTTTGATTAACGTTTATATAATACATTTTGTTTATATGATAATAAATATTTGTTTTTAATTATAGTACTTACTTAGACTTTCAAGTTCATTGGGTGTTAACATTTATTACATAATACTACCTCTTTTTGTTATTAGTTCTAGGAAAGCTCCTTAAACACAAGTAGCATGGTAAAAGGAGACCGGCAAGTTGTCATAAATTTACTGCCTGGTAATTAAAACACTAGGTCACAAAAAATATTTATTTTAAGTTTTATTTTATGAACATATGAACAAAAAAGCAAAAATTATTACACATTAAACTCGGGGGATAAAAGATAATAATTGATTAAATATAACCTAACCTATTGTTCAATAAATTGCCCTAGTGGCGGTTTTTGCAGAAAAACGACATCTATTTGTTGTGATATCAATTACGTAATTAAATTAATTACTAGTTTGTTTGGAAACGCAATATGCTAACATATAAATGATAGATGTCGCTTTCACGTTACGACAACCTAAAACATAATAATTATTTTTCTTGGTATAAATATAAATAGTATATACTATAGAGGGATCTATTTCACACCCCTAAGTAACATTTTTTTTTATAAAACTAGTACTAAACTGTTGAACTATATATAGAAAAAGAAAATAACTTTATACTCCAATAATAAATAAATCTATCTATTGGGCCACTAGCTTTGACGCCTCAAATTGACAATTTACAGCATGATAACCATATACTATACAGATATGATGACAACGATTACCACAGATAAGTACGTATTTTGCACATGAATTCTCTGATATTCGAAGATTCATAACTTTTACATTTACATATACTTTAACATAACAAAAAAAAGGAGGCGGTTATATATTCGGCGGAATATATTTTTTCATTCATAATATTTTTTATAAAATTTATCAATAAATCACATGAATAAACCTAACCTAACCTAACCAAGTGCATATCAGGAGATGTCTAAGGAAGGTTCCGTAACTTTAAACGCGTTACTCGTATAGGCTTTTTCAAATTACTTCAAAAGTTACTGTCCGATTTCGTTTAAAGTAATCTCATAAAGAGTATTTAGTATAATATATCAGCATTTTCTAAGTTTCGTTGTTTAGAAATGCCATGCCATAGGGTAAAATGAAAAAAATGTTTTTCATCCCTACTTCACTTGTATGTTAGGAGAGCCTAATATGTAAAATTATCAATATTTTATTATACCAAAACCAAGATCATACACAGTCTTTAATTATACTAAATTTCATCCAATTACATTCATAATAACAGAAGCTAGAGACGCGGATAGAGAGACTGACAGACGAACGGACAGAGTGAAACTATAAGGGTTCCATGAATATTACGGAACCCTAAAAATTCGCTTCGGTTACATCAATCAAAAACCAGAGTTTCAATATGTAAAGCAAAACCACACATGAAATATCCGCTTTGCGGCTTAAAACATGCTACAAATTACTCAAATTCAAATTATCAGGAATACTAATTATTTAGCAATTGGCAACTCTAAATAATAATTATTCAAATATCGATGCAGTTTAAACTAGGGAATCAATTTCAGAGTTTGATGCAGTCGGTATGCCTGATATTCAAATATTGCACGTCCAGCTTGCAAGTCCACCAGCGAGTCAATAATGTTAAATTGGCCAATGGCCGTAAATTATGTCAAAAGTGTCAATCATTTTTAATTTTTAGGGACGTCCTGACCGTGCAACCTGCAAATAGCTGCTTGATGGGACCTTTAAGCCGACTTGTGAGCTAGAGATTATTAGAAATGACTAACACCATTGACACTAATGCCGACCATGAGTACCGCTGCTGGATTTGCAGGTGGTCAGTATGGCCCTTCAGCTTTCTTCTCCGCTTTAAGATCGCCGCTGATTTAAAGGTTGGACCGTCAGTATGACCTAAGGCCTTTAAATCAACCTTTAGATGTGCAGACATAGTATACAAAATTGTATACGAAACTACGATGGGACGTCGCATTGCAAGAATAACTTCGCACGGCCATGCAATTATATTCACATGTATTTATAATAATAAGTATGGATGCGTTCACACCACGTCAATCTGGTCCCGTGGTAAATTCTCGAAGAGCTTGTGTTACGGGTACCAGACAACGGAAATATATTTAATACTTTGATACTATTCTTATATTTAAGATTTTTATTATATTATAATACACATATTTAATACACATCCATGGCCCAGGAACACAGAAAACTTTTCTTTCCCTGGTGGGATTTCTAACCACTAAGCCACAGATGTCGTTAGGTGTATGGTAGTGTTACATAATTTTTGATGTTCCATTTCTGTCTTTCTGTCTCTTCTGCAGTCTTTTGTATCATTCCATACTTCAGTTTTCAATCTCAGTAAAATGACAGCCGCAACATGACTTTTTCAGTTGTAACTAGCTATTATTTGAATTCAATAATATAATTTTTCGCCCTACTTTGAAACAGTAAAAATACTTTAATTATTACGTAAATAAGAACTATCATGACATGTAATACAATGATTATTATAAGTTTTCACATAAAAGGGAAAATGTCAACGCTTTTACCGAGGTTTTATTATAACTTGTGCGTTGTATCTAGGGTTCCACTGTGGAGCTAATAGGGTTGGCACTAAACTAAAATTTAATTACTACACTAACGATTTACAGCAGCTGTAATTTCCCTTTTCTCTTAATGACATAACGAATTGTTTTGTTTTATTTTTTATTTTTTAATACGTGTCAATCGGGCAGACGGATCACCTGATGGAAAGCGATTAGCGTCGCTCATGGACAATGCAAACCAACACCAAAATGCAAACAAAAAAATGCAACACCAAATGAGTCTCAGGTGTGTTGCCAGCGTTTTTAAAAGGAGGACGCTCTTTTCTTGAAGGTTTGAAGGTCGTATTGGTCCGGAAAGACCGCTGGCGACAGTTCATTAAAACTTTAATTATAGATTTATTTCTTTACGGCCGAATAACTGGCCCCCAAATCACTATCTCCGCTTGTGAGAATGCATGCATCTGACTTGAGAGCCTCTTAAATCAGAAAGCCTTTGAGTATTCGGCTATAATACAATGTTTAATGTTTATCTATACTATTTAATATAATAAAGGGGAAAGATTTGTTTGTTTGTATGTTTGTTTGTTTTGCAATGAGTTAGCTCCCATGCTACTGGACCTTTTTATATGAAATTTGGCATAGATATAGAGTAGACTACGGGGATTGATATAGGCTACTTTTTATCGCGTCAAAATGTACGATTCCTTTGGGTTTTCTTCGTGTGTGCACGAATTCGTAGGCAACATCTAGTTTTATGATATTTTTATGAAGCACCAATAGCATTATGTATAAAAAGTTATGAAATCATTAGATCAGCAAATAAGTTTTAAACATTGCCATAAGCTCAAGATAATGTAAATATCGATTCGTAGACAGCCCTGTGCGTTTACTAGTATTTTCATTAGAATAGGTTTCAACGGAGTCGGCTAGCTCACTAACTAGTTTGCACCTCATTAAAATGTCACTCGGCTTACTACATAATCTTTTTTGCATAAACGCCTTGTATTTAAACGAACACTAAGATTTAATTTACAGGTTTTATTATTATATTATTAAGAATAAGACGTATATTGTTCATAATAGGTGATATATTATGCGTATAGTATGTGAATGGAAATAATTATGAAAAAAAGTTGTACCTCGAACTGTCAAATTAGCTAAGCGTCTTAGCTGAAAATCAAATCCTTCTTGGATTTATGGTGTTTGTTATTTGAGGATTTTTCATAGCTACATTATATTTACAGGATAGAAAATCATTAAGTTAATACTTAGATACTTTTAATTTTTTTTTTAACATCTTCGCATAAAGACTTGTACGTCAAAATATGTACGAGACAAAGAAGGTCTCCTAAGTGTTTACTGTATACTTTTATATTTTGATGATGATTAACCCTAACCATGTGTTTCAGGTGTAGGGTAGAGGCTCGGATGCGGTGGAGCGGGGTGGGGGCGGTGCAGCCCCCTGCTCAGGCCCGCATGAGGCGCGCCGGCTGAGCGTGCGCGGTGCATGTACGCAGCGGCGGGCGGCGCGTCGCTCGCGGGCCGTAAGGTAAATGAAAAATATATATATTATGGAGAATCAGGAATAAACGTATGTGAGAGATACAGCAGGTTGGAGAGAACAGTGAAACAATTGCAGTAAATTAATATGCTTATGATATCGATTCGACCTCACATAAACACAATACAAGCGTCAACTTTTGCGTTGTGAAAATGCAATGTTGAAGGGTTTACAAGGACAACCTATTTTTTTTTTTAAGTTAGCTTAAACATCAATGGTCAGTAGCGACCACTGTAGGTTTACAATATTGAACTATATCATAGTATTTACTCAATTTTAGAAAAAAACAACTAATGTCAAAACACTTTTTAAAACATTTGGGAAGGTTCACTTTTAATCGTTCTGTGTTATAGATTGGACATTCAATTAATAAATGCTTAATAGATATGTCACTATCACACCTTAGGCATTTGATATGCGATATACCTATTATTACTGCCATAGAAGCCTAATGAAAAATTCAATTTAATTGAATTACAGGTGTTTCATAATAAAAATTATGAAACTGCTTTGAGTTCACAATTGGTTTTCTCAAGAACAATACAACGCAGTAAATACTAGTGACAATAGGAGGCTGTGTATCAAATGGTGCATTTCCTGGAACCTGTGCTAGCTGGATTTACCACGACACAACATGAGCCTGACAAACGTCAGTGACTAATAATGCTTACACAAGGCCGTTCTGTTTGCGATTGTACTTGATACGTATAAGTACAGTCATAGGCAACAGTGTCAAAACTTATTTTATCATTTTCTATGATATTCAAAGTAGCAACAGTTTTATATAAGCGATAAATAAATTACAAATGTGTTTATGTAAGCCGAAAATCGATGAACAAGTATACGAGAAATAGTTTTCTGTTTTTGTTTTGCTGTAACCAAATTCTAGGAAAGTATATAGAGTATCATATATCAGGAAGGTAATTCTCGTAACTATTATCGGTTGAATCTTGTTTTGGATTTTCAGGCTGTGCCTCTCGCGCGCGCACGATTTGACGCGTATGAGTCGGCGAATGAGTTGACCAAACCGAGATTATATCGAAAATAGTTAAGAAAATTGGGCTTCAGAGCATAATATTAGTATTAGAACTAATGTTGTTTTATACAGTTTGGTAGTAATAGATAGCGTGTACCTTAAATAATCATTTACTTCTAGTGTAGTAAATACATTTACTATTTAGTAGTGCAGTAACTTATTTTCACATGCTTACATTTTAGATTAAGAACATAAGTTACTTTTATTACAGTATTCAGATTTCAACTAAACTTACTAGATTTAGCATGTGTTTTTCTAAATAGTAGCTATATGGTCACCGGCTTAAGATTACATCTAAGATTAATAAGTGATTAACATAGTTTTATTAATCTATAACATGAAGTTCAATTAGCAAGTCAGTTATTTGTCAATAATTATTGAAATAAGTGAATATTTTTTAGAAAACACACGTCCTTTTCTTACGCAATTGACCAGATCTCATGCATATTACATAGGCTTGTCCAAAAAGAATTTTAAGCTGCAGTAATACCTATTACTGCAGCTTAAATGCAAAGACTACCCAACATGTAGTCTTTGCAGTTATTGGCGATGTCAAATAACACAGGCAGCCCGTTATATTTATTCAGACTCAAAGGTCTTTGCGTAAGACATCGACACACCATTTTCATTTAATTAAGGGCCTCTGACTTGTTGCCAGTCTTTATTCCTTTTATGAACCGCTGGTTGTGTAGGCGCGCCAACACGGCCGGCAGCCCGCGCCGCCGAGTCCGGGCCACAGCCCCGTTCACCCCGCGCCCACCGGCGTCCGCGCATACTCCTGCCAGCACTGGGAGTCCCGCCTCCTCGCCCCCCCGCGGCCCCCTTCTCTCTCCGAGCCGCAATCGCCATGCGATGTCGTCGAGGTACCGCTGTTGTGTCGATGTTGTCTGCTCGAACTAGATGGCGCTGTGCTGTCGATAGATCGCGCTGAGCGCAGGTGGCGCTGTTGTCGCGACAGCAGCGCCACCATGTTCGAATAGACCATTAGAATAAGCATGATATTATTGTAACCAATTGATGTAAATAAACACATGAAATTCTTATAAAAGATATTTTACTCACAGACTATTTTCTTCTTATAATAATTTTGAGGTATAATAATTCAATTGTGTATAATTTCATGTGTTTTAATAAAGGTAATGTACCTGTGTTGTGTTTATGAAATTAGTGTGTAAGTTGCGCTTTATAAGTTTGTTCGCAAATATAGTATTCGATGTACTGGTTTATTTCAATGTATAAATGTTTAGGCTAGCATGACACAAGTGAGACTATGCGTTTTGGCGTCACCTTTGCGTTTCCACGGTTTAATGTTTTTGTGGTGCAGGAACAGTATACAATGCGCGTCTGGAAAGTGTTAGTTTGTGCTGTGAATCAAGCGGGCCGGCCATGAGACAGGGACGCTTGTGCGAGAAGGTTCGGTGGCAGGTGTTGAAGAATCAGAGACTGCGCCTAGACGAACGGAACGAGACATAGCATACCGCCAGTCGATTCGCCAAATCCCGTTCGCTTCCAATAGTTTTTCTCGCATACACATCGTACTATAAGGCATCTATCAATTCGATTAGCTGTAAAATTAAATTAGTGATAAACGTAATATAGCCTTTTCTCGTGCCTACAATTCCATTCTAAACGAACTATACTGATACTGTGATCTATAGTGAACGAATAATTAGTAACGCTAGTGTATAGTGCGAAGCTTAGCCCGGCTAAGGCGACCCCGACCGCGGTAAATACGGCCTCTAAGCTGGCAAGTATGCAGGCAGCTCTTATGATAAGAGCCAAATCGCGCGAAAGAAGAAAACAGCGACTGAAGCGAGGACTGAAGTACGAACTGCCAAGTAATGTTGCCACAAAGACAATCGCGCCCTTCCCTAGATACCCGCCAACGTCGTGGGTACGTACCTAGCTTTAGCTGTTCAGTGTTGCATGCCGTTGTTTAGATTTCAGCTGTTCAACTCTAGGGATGTCTATCAGCCTTTAAGACTCAATGCTGCTTAGATTAGTGTTGTGTCTTCCAATTTTGGAAGTTCGAGATTATGTTTATCCAGTTTGCAGGTTTTGTCCAAAAAGTGGCTAAACAACTTTTTATATATTCACTTTGAATGTCCTTATTGAAACAACAAACAACAAATTGCAATTTGGATAAATACATTGAAAATATTTTGTATTATTATTTTAAATGTTTTGAGAATTACTTTTCTAACGTCTAAAAACGTATAGCAAATCAACTAGTGGATTTTTAAAGAATTTTGTATGATTTTTATGAATATAATCCATTTATGTTAAATAATATAGCTATGTTTTAGTATCAATTTATTTTCAAAATGGTCATTAATTCGTCATCGGAATGTTGCCAGTTCGTGTAAGTGTTTCGTTGCTTTGTAGGTTCGGTAAAAAACCAAAAACTTATGCCTAGTTTTCGAATTATTACGAAAAATTAGAAATCTGAAAATTTATGGATACTTTTATGTTAATTCTAACTAATGCCCGCTATAGACTATAACGATAAAACACAGTTCGGCCACAGTAGATATATTAAGTATGTGTGCGTGCGCCGATTCAGGCGAACTAGCACGAAGATGTAGTACTGTATACGGCTACTGTGACCGAACTGCGCCATGTGATGTGATGCCACCCAAATATGTGAATAAATAATTCCAATTTGACTCCTATTGCCTAGGTCTTTACCTCGTCAGTACTCGATCTAGGTCAACTAATACCTATGCCATTAATAAAAGCTGTCAGTAAAGCGCGTTTACTAAATGTGTTGTTTGACAGTTGTTTTGACAGATGAGTATGGACTGACAGTTGATACTTCTTTAGAAATCTTTTGTGCAATAAATTCAGACAGTGACCAAATAAAATAAACCTTATTTATTCCCACTCATTAAGATTCATGCATAATAATAATTATGCACGTGAAAATTTTAGGAGACTATTTATTCATGTTCCAAATATTTTTTTAATGTTGTTGAATTATTTTTTAATCCAACCAAAGGTGATTATATCCGCCATCTTTGGGTATATTTAAACAAACATAATAGGTTACATAACAGCAGAAAAAATATCCCAAACACGACCTCTTTTTGTAAACTTTGGATGAAGGTTTGGGGTATAATATTTTGGAACTGATTTTTAGATTAAGATGTACTCTATTTGTGACAATTGTTAGTTTTGTAGGTTTTCCGTTTCATTTGGTCGCAAAATCAACCAAAAACAGCCAAAATAAGCGCGTTTAAAGTAAAAAATATAGTCGTTAAAGGAAATCGTTAATTACAATGACGATCTTCGAAATTGAAAATATATGGTTATGACATAACGTTCGCTAACTGACATAGGTAATAAATGGGTACTGCGCGATACGTTAATAGTCAAAACGATATATTTTCGATTTCTAACTTCATCATCATATTTAGCGATGGCATCTTGGATGAAGGGTTTGGCTTAAGCTTTCTGTCTATATAGTAAAATCTTTAAGAAATAATTTTGCTGTGATTGCGTTTAATGTATGAAATTCATAAAGCCTTCTGATGTCTGTCCGGCACGCACTTGACTTATCCACACTGCCTTACCAATCTGGGTCAAAACATAAAAAATAGGCCAGTACGTCGTACTCGCGCACGAAGCGTTCCGTATCAAACGGAAAAGTCACGTTTGTTGTTTAATTATTTTTCTTAAATTTTTATTTTATTCTGTTTTGCCTGACTGCCAAGAAGGCTATTGTCAGTATTTCTTGTTATAGCGGCAACAGAAATACATGATCTGTGAAATTTTTAATTGTCTAGCTATCACGGTTCATGCGATACGGCTTGGTGACAGACAGACAGACATACGGACTGACAAGCGGAGTATCATTAATAGAGTACAGTTTCTATCCTTTGGATAGGGAACCCTAAAAGGAACAATAGAATGAAGTGATTAACATACGCACTTTCAGTGTTTTCCTGTATGTAAATAAATAAATTAGTCGTTTATTTTCAAGATATTTTACAAACATGAAAAAAAATTTCTGTCCCCCAAACTAGGCTCTGCCTGTCCTATGGGGTAAGTTAGGGGATTCAAATTCTAACAAACTTCAACAGTACTTAGTTCTCATTACTATAACAAAAAATATTTAGTTAATCTATCCTAATATTTGATATGCTCGTTGCTGTGTAACTTTGAAGTTTTCTAGTTTCGTTACGTATTTTGATATAGGTTACAAGTTTTCTAGTTTCGTTACGTATTTTGATATAGGTTAGGCTTTAACAAAAAAATATATAAAAAATATTTCCGAGGGATATTGAATGAATAAACAAAATTAAAAAATTTTGTTAAGCAGTGAGCGAGCTGTTGATGATGAATTATAGCTAAAAACACTTTCAATTATGTCAGCTTTCGAACTTTAATCGGACCTTTCGTTTAGGGGCTACGATGCCACGGACAGACACACAGACAGACTGAGACATCAAACTTAAAACATTTCTCTTTTTCATCGGGGGGTTAAAAATAGAAGGTATACAATAATTATAGACAAAGCAGGAAACGTAACAAAAGACACAGAAGAAAAAATAGTTTGAGTCTCAATCTTAGCCTAAGCCTACTTAGCGTCTTACTTTACCTCTTGCTATTCCGTTTTCAATTTTCACATTCGTATTTCTTTCATTCATTCTTCTCTAACGTAGGAAGTAATATTTTCATTTGAAACGCGATTATATCTTGCTGCAGCTAGTATTTCACCTCGTAGGTCATTGTTCTCAGTTCATATTTCATCGCTATTACAATATGTCGAGCATGGGGTACAACTCCAGTCGAGCCTGTTGCATGACGATACTCATACTTAATCATGTCTAAGCAATAGTGAATTTTAAAATAGCATATTTTGTATTTTGTATGTTTCAACAATTTATTTTCATGTCAGGTTACTCAAGGTCATTTTTCAAGAAAATATATTTCATCTTGTAAATAACAATTATCACAATATCATCTTGTATTATGTGCGCGTCGCGCGCGCGCCACGTCGCGTTGCGTCGAGATATGTTTTAGTCGATTTAAATACTCATTCACCATGATTTCCATCATATTTAGAGTGATTTGTATGCGACACTATATCAGGGGTCAGTTCACACCAATACACGACGATGCTTAAAGATGATGTAATTATATGAATAAATTATTAGCTATTCCCGCGGCTCTACCCGCGTAAATATACTATCCCACTGGAATACTGTACTTTTAGAGATAAAAAGTAGCCTGAGTTTTAATCCAGAGCCTAAACTACTACCATACTACATTTCATCGAAATCAGTTCAGTAGTTTTTGCGTGAAAGAGTAACAAACAAACATCCATCCATCCTCACAAACTTTCACATTTATAATATATTTATACTTTTTTTTATTTTATTATACTATTAAAATAGTAGGATAAGCAGCGCTGTGTAGCGCGATGCCGCGCACAATTTCAATTTTGTATCGCTATTAAAATGTGCGCGTCACATCGCGTCACATCGCCTCCGAAAAGAAGGATGTTATCAATACATCGATCGGATTTTTTATATTGAATCTCCGTGTAATTGGGTAAATTTGACATTAGTTAGCGAGCCGAGCTCGCTGCTCGGCTCGCTAACTAATGTCAACACGATCTGGATTGCACCAGTTCTGAATGTATGCAATTAGCTCGCGATTTTCATTTCCCCGAGCCCGGTGCAAATATTTTACTCAAATATCGTGAGTGAAAGAGGTTCTAGATTTCTAGATTGTTTGTTTGCCAGCTGCTAAGACTGCCTACTTATGTAGCAGCTGAGGCAACCTATTGCATGTTTCATATAATAAGCATGTTGCCAAAAAAAATTTTTTTTCGTCTATTCGATGTTAGACAACATGTTAATAAACAATCTGGAACCCATTTTCGTATATCTTAAAAAATAACGAAGATACAAACAAATTAAAATTACAATATGAAAGAGAACCATATATCGGCCTGTGACGTCACGAGTTGCACCCGCCATACATTTGCCATTACAAAATGTATGGCGGGTGCAACTTTGTGACGTAACAAATCGTTTTGCGAGAAAGAGATGGGCAATAACTTTATTTGCTTATAATTTTTAATCGCGTCAATTTAAATACCTATTTCTTTAAGATTTGTGTATCTTTAATCAACAATTTAAAAATTTTATTTATAAAAATGTGTTATTCCATACTAGGAAACATCCCTATTAACCAAAAGGTCAAACATCCCTGTGGTCGAAATTCGACCATAGTTCGTATTTAAATTTTTAAGTTTCAATGTTCATAATAAAATATTATACACATATACATATTTAATACACATTGCAAATCCATGACCTAGAAACACAGAAAAACTTTGTGTCCCTTCAGCGGGATTCGAACCCGCGAAAACCATGAGCCACAGAGGTCGTCAATTTTAATATTCTTGCAATTTTATTGTACATCCGGGGGGAATTTTAAAACGTGTGATTATCCTGGCGTAAAATATTATAGATTAATCTCCCAGGTTTTCACCATTCTGGCAGTATTAAGTATTAACTCCGGCAACATAAATGAAACTGAATTAAATACCTGGCTACATTTTTTTTGGAACTTCCATTAAGTATATAAATTAAGTATTATTAAAGTGTGGTAAATGTACTCATTTATGGTATCCGCGAAGCCCAGGTGTTGCCTCTTTATCCCCAGCGCACTTGTAATCCCGCAATTAGAGCAGATTCAGAGGCTCACAGGGCTTCGATAACTTTCAGGTTTCCTAGATTAGGAATGAGTAATGTTTATTTTCAAACTGATTTTATTTACTCGAACGTAGTTAGGCTACTCAGTTTCAAGAAGGTTTTATTTATTTAGCAAAGAAAGGACACCAGCTACAGGACATACATTATTATTTATTACATTAACACAATTCACAGCTTTACGTAATATCCTACTATCCTACTTATATTTAAATGTGAAAGTTTGTGAGGATGGATGGATGTATGTATGGATGTTTGTTACACTTTCATGCAACAACTACGTAAGTCAAAGCTAAGTTTAAGCTCTGTATAAAAACATAGACTACTTTTCATTCCGAAAAAGTACCGTGTTCCCGAGGGATACTGTATTTACGCGGGCCGAGCCGCGGGCAAAAGCTAGTAGATTTCATATACCTACATGCACCTTTTGGGGGTCACAAAATAATTTGTTTATTAATAATTTTTATTCAGACTTTAAATTAATAATTAAATAACATAAGATGTATTCAATTATAAAGAATTGATAAAAGTTAAATAATCAGACTTATTCAAAGACTAAACGTTTCCTACTACTTTATTCGCGTGGAATGAAAGCTCGTATTGCCCATCGCACTCCAAAACATTTTACTAGTAAAATGTCTTTTCTTGTTAATTTTTAATTTGTCTTGTCTTGTTTTTCAGTAGCGAAAGAAGGTTTGGTTAGCATTAAACGGAAATCTATGGTTTCTGCATGCCCATGGGAAATCAGCATAATAATATGTTTTTTTAGGATGATTATTGTATAAAAATTCAATATTCGAGTAATATTTTGCAGGGCAATATGTTCCAAAGCGTACCAACCTTGAAAAATATATTTGGACACGTAATGCAGTCCCATAGGCATAGACGTTAATGTGTGACAACTTTACCAAATTAACTAGCTGCTTATAAAGGCTGTGTTACAAATATATTTTCTGTATAATAATAGGTGGTGTTATTACTGGTAACGATGCAAAATAAGAAAGCAAATCTTAAAATTAATTGTGTCTACATTTTAATTAGAGTTAGAATGGTTAATTTAGCTTACTTTTATTATGATTTTTTATAATTTTGATTTTTCTCACGCTATTGATTTGTATTTTTTCTCTAATGATAGTTGTAAGTTGTTAAAAAAATTGAATATAATCTAATTATTTGATTGTTATAAGACGTATTTTTACATAAACGTGAAAGCTGTAACACACGCACGGATTTGGTCCGGTGCAGACCGCGGATTTGGCTGCCAACTTTTTCTCCAAAAAGGAGTTTCTCCCTAAAATTAGTGAAAAAATCCTTTTTAGAGGGTTGTATTTTCTTGTTTTTAATTAAATTAAGCTATTGAACTGTTATATTGACAAGGGATTTGAAAAGTAAACCTGTAGAAAATAAACTTCTGGAAGTTTATTTAAATGTATAAAACAGAATAATAATAATACCTACAGAACATTATTTTTCTATTATTTTATTTATCAGTTTATCTATGTTTGGGGAGAAATATTTTTAAGAGTTGGAACACTGCACAAAAATCGGAATGCAATGTAAATTGAACTTTGTGCTAATATAATAGAGCTGAAAATCAAACACACGAGTGTCATGCTGTCATAGGATCTGCTGCAGACCAAACTGGTACGTGTGTGAGTATTCAAAGTCTACAAATTTGAGTAAAATCTCAGTCTCCTTTGGCTGTACCCGGTTGTATTATGGTAGTGAGTCTAACTCAATACGCCTATTCAGGTTTTGAGCTCGATATGGATTACTCCCGGATGGAAAAGCAGTCAATTTTGAAAGGCCTGTGATATGAAAGGTTTCGATCGCTAAAAATTCGCTTCGAAGAATGTGTATTTTAAATTCTAAATAAAAACATGTGATTCTGACTTTGATCTGCCGCGTGTTATTCAGATTGTAAACTGGTTTCATTTCGTACATTTTACTCAAAACTTACAAATAAAGACCTTAAACGAGTGTGAGAATCCAATAAAATACATATTAAGTACATAAGTAAATCTACAGCTTTTACGATATAAACGAGTTTAGATACATTTCGTCAATTTCTGATTTGACAATCGCCCATTGTGTGTCTCTTGTATGTTATGTACTCGATATAATAGCTCCAATTGAAACCAGTCCGGCTACGCAGGAGTTATTTCAAAGTGCCCAAAATATGTACGCGCAGTATACGTGAACATTTTCACTTTCTTTACTCCTAGCGTCAGTTATGCCCGCGCGCTCCATTTTTCAGACAGCGATGCAATATTGAACTTTATTTACTACACAAGAAGATTATATAAGATACGTTTCATTACAAGAGTGGCGCCGCGCTATGCAGCGAAATTGCATCTTATGTAGTGAATAAAGTTCAATATGGAATAGCTATTTTCAAAATGCAGCACTGCGTCACGTTGCGTTTCGTTTCGGTGTGAGCTGACCCTTATTTTAACAAACTGTTTTTTCTGTAATAGCAAAAGCCGCGCGTTTATTGTATCATCCGGATACAAAAGCTTACAGCAACAAAAATCGCAAGGTATTTCCTGAGACACTTAACCTTGGAGACCACAAACGTTTATTTTCTATACAAAAGCCTTCGTCATCGCCTGCCTATTCATAAAGAGCTATCGATCAGTGCACTGACTATTTGTACTGAATGTTTGGAAAACATAATATCATACTCGATTTTTACATTAACGTTATATGTTTCAGCGAGGTATTTTTGTGTCTTGACATATTCGTGATTATATATATTACTACCATAGACTAGCTGTCCTGACACACATTGTTCTGTCTTAACTATGAACTTAAATAAATATATAACTACACCAACCAAACAGTATAACGAGGAACGCACCTATAAATATTTTGTAGTCGAGTGACAAATTTAAGACATTATTATGATTGCGTGCCATCTTCATAATGAAATATTCTTTATTGTGCACACAACATAAAAAAAAATATAAAAGAAAAGAGGTAAAAAATAACAATATTGAAGTTTGGCGGTCAGTATGCCGAATGTTTTGCGATCCTGGGCTGATTTCTTCAATTATTGTGGGTACTATGCGGTCAGTATGCTAATAAACAGCTATATTTAGTCCATTCCTTCACATCATCCGTCCATTTTCATTTTTGAACACAGTGAACCGTTAGTAGGTATGGGAAAAATCTAAGATAAAGTCCACAACTTCGTTTGCGAAAAACCAGCGCGGGAACCGTCTATTCCGGGATGAAAGTAGCCTATTTCCTCCTCCTTGGTCTAGACTCTAATCTATCCCTGTACCAGTGGCGTGGGGTTCCTATAACTCCATTCCTATCGGCTTCACTTACTAACTTTTTGAAGACTCTCATCCAAATCCCTACCTATTATACAGGCTAGGGCTTCCCTATGAAGGAGAACCAGCCTTCGCCACTGCCCTGCCCACATTTCATTAAAATCTGTACTAAACGGATTGGTTAGGCGTAATGACGTAACAGACAATCAGGCTGCATTTACTATTTATCTACATCTACACTAAAATTTGATTGTTTGTTTTTTTGCATTGAATAGCTGGTGCCGAAACTACTTTCCGTTTCCGTTACTACAAACGAAGATGCGGGCACCCGCTAGTCTATAATAATCGTAATATACTTTTCAGTAGTAATTTGAGTTTATTCGAATCTATCGTCAAAATCTGTATGTACTCATCGATTATATCTAGGCGATAAGAATAAACCAAGAAGTTCCGAGTATAATCAATATGGCGTTTGAAAGTAAAGAGTGCTGGGTGTGCTGACAGCCCTCATTCACTTATCACACGGAAGCTATTATCTACCCCGTTTACACATACATCCACACTCATACACTCAACTTTATTCTCTAAAGTTGGTAGCATAGGGTTTTAAATGAAATTGCAGGTTGTATTCATATCAGGTAAATATTTGTTTCCATGTGACTGAGGTGGAATATTGCGCATTTTTTAATCAGTCGCATAATCTTTTTCAATTTCGAAACTTTGATATATGTCTCAACTGAATATATGAGTATGTTTGTTTTATTCATTTACGTAATAACCTTACCGACACGAAAGTTTTTTGCCCTTGCAGTGTATCTATTTATTACTAGCTGTTTCCCGCAGCTCCGCTCGCGTAAATATACTATCGAGTATCACGCGGGAACACTGTACTTTTCCGGGATAAAAGGGTAGCCTATGTTTTAATCCAGAGCCTAAACTGGAGAGATGAAATTTGGTATGGTAGTAACCATAACAAATTTCATCAAAATCCGTTCAGTAGTTTTTGCGTGAAAGAGTAACAAACATCCATCCATTCTCACAAACTTTCACATTTATAATAATAGTAGGATTATCGTGACTAGTAAAATAACTCGTCGTTGTAAGGAAATATTTTAAAATGCATTACACGCTCTGTCTAGTTTTGTAATTTATAAATATTACTAGGGACCGGCCTCATTTTCGCACAGCATTTGCAATGTATTATACATGTTACATATACACCTTCCTCTTGGCTTTCACTCTGTTGCTGAAACCTGCATTAAAATTCGTTGACTAGTTTACAAGATCTAAGCGAACAGGAAAGGTAGCGACGTTATTATATCGTATACTTTAAACGAGACAATCTTGTTTAAATAAATAATCGGTTTCTAGAAAACGGATGCAAGTATTGCCATGAAATTTTGTGTGCAGGGAGTTATGGGGGAGAAAAATTGATCTAGCTAGGTCTTACCCCTGGTAAACTGCGCATTTTTAAGCTATATAATATGTTTTTTCTTTCGTCGTCCAACAATATATCAATAATTTCAACTCTTTTTCTCTCTCTCTCTTTATTATTATTTTTTTTATTTATCACGACTAGTTACCCGGGGACCACTATGTAAAGATAAATAAGAATGGTAGTAGAACATTTTCTAGGGGCAATAGCTGATCGTCTTTATAATTTGTTCGGAGTATCATGACGTGGGGACGTCAATTAATGGTAACATGAATTTCCGAAGTACCTACCTATGTTCGACCGCTATACATTGCATTTTTGGACCGTTCATTTTTATTGGCGTATAAAAAAAACCAACTGTACTTGTAATTATGTAATGCATATTAGGTACAGTACGACCACAATCTCAATATCTTTCGGGAGTCGACGTTTTTCATAAATCGTCTGTCATGTCCATAGAAAAACGAAGATTGCCGAGGGCCATAACCAACATGTTTTAACTGTAAATGGACGAATGTAATCATAGACTTTTATAATACTGCTAGCTTAAACACTTTTGAAATTATACATGTAATATCGAAATTTGGTTTAAATCCCTATCTAATACAAACCAAATTACAAACTCTACAACTCAAATCCAGGATCTTGAACATGAAAAACTGGTGAAGCGTATAAGTACGTCATTAGGGATCTAGGGCACACGATAAGCTCTAATTACAAGACCTATATTAACATTCAGTTAAATTTCCTTAGCTCCAAGATAGGCCATGTGTGCTGTGAAAACTTTTAAAACTCATTAAGGTTTTTTGAATTAATGAATTATGAAGTGAAAATTGGAACGCAAATCTCTTTTCAATTACAATTATATGAGTAAAAGGTCAAAATGTGTCTATATTCAAAATATTTAGTAGAGCTTTTATAGGACTTAGTTAAATTACAATGGTTAAAATTATAGTTGCATTCAACGTTTTTGTAGCTACTGTTTGCATGTTTTACCGGTAACTAAACAATATTAATTTCCTAGCTGTTGCCCGTGGCTCCGCCCGCGTAAGTACAGTATTCCACGGGAATACTGTACTTTTTCGGGATAAAAAGTCCAGTATCCAGAGCCTAAACTACTACCGTACCAAATTTCATCCAAATCTGTTCAGTAATTTTCGCGTGAAAGAGTAACAAACACTCATACAATCCATCCTCACAAACTTTCACATATACAATAGTAGTTGGATTATCACAAAAGTTAATCAGTGAGGTTGATATCACAAGGCTTTATGACTTCATTTTCGAGTGATTTTCGAAAATATGTACTGGCAAATTCAAACATCGAAAATAAGTATACGTACGTAGAATGAATGTACATAGGTAATTGATTTTTTTGTTTCACCTTAAAATATTTTTAAGCATTTTCGTGCTTTTCTGTTTTTACTTTTTCTTTTTTTATTATTTGGCGATTCCGAGTTCACATTTTCGCGTGTGACAACAACATAATGTTGTATGACACGAGGTGAGATGGGTTTTGTCATGTCAAGGCGAATGCAGATATCGATGCCGATCGATCGACAGCGAGTAGTGACGTAGCTCATGACGTTTTGTCGATGAAATACTTGACATGTTAGGGTCAATTCACACTGAAACGATACGTGACGCGGCGTTGTATTTTTAAGATAGCTATTCGAAATTGAACTTTGTTCATTACACAAGAAGATACACGTTTCATTGTATGAGTTCGAATGTCTAGTTGCACCGCACACAGCGCATGTGCAGTGTATGACTGATGTCATAAGAAATCTTTTTGTGTAATGAATGCTGTTCAATTTTGAATAACTATCTTAAAAATGCAGCGCCGCGTCACGTATCGTTTCATTTCGGTGTGAACTGACTCTTAGGGTCAACTCACACCGAGATGCAACGCGGAGCGACATGTACAAGATAGTGAAACTCGAAATTAAAACTCTTGCAATGAAACGTGTATCTTCTTCTGTAGTGAATAAAGTTCAATTTTAAATCACTATCTTAAAAATGTATCATCACCGCGTAGCATCGTCTCTTGGCGAGTACTGATGCTTACGTGAAGTAAATAATATAATATTGGAGATTTTTGACACCGAATGGGTTGAATTCTTTAAGTTCAGCTCAAGTGGTGAAACAGATCATCGTGATTCGTATCTGAGTCTGATACACTACAACCAAATATTAAAGAAAGAGGAACAGATAAACAGCTACATAGTTAGCTTTTGATTTGATTCCACTAGTACAAGCATACGGTGTGCAGTCCACGATTGTGTGGAAAAACTGTGGGCCGTTGAAAACTGGGGGACGTCAAAATTGTCACGATTTGGATCGATCTATGAAAGCTGTTTCCTGTACGTTAAGTATATAATATATATTTTTATTACTCTATGCTACAACCTGTCCTCGGTGAAACTGATAGTAAAAGTATTTCCTTTTGCGCCGGTTCTATGACAAAAGATTATAATATACAGGTTGGTAAATGTTGCGAATAATAAAGCTCGTACCGAAATCATTATAGTACCTTCTTAAGGTTCCATAGCAAGGATCATAGTTTCGCTCTGTCCGCCTTTCTAACTCCTGTAATATTGAAAATAAGTATATGAAGTTCAGTGAAGTTATAGAATGTGTAAATAGATTTTATTTTAAGCGTCATAAAAAAATACCGGTTGTCTGTAAAGTCGGTTTACTGACGATAGTTGAACGTGACAACGTCAACAACAACACCAACAACAACAACCACAACAACAATAATAATGATGAGGTAAAGGCAATGCGAGGTTACGATGGTACTTGGTAATGGTACTTGGTAACGATAACGGGTAACAGGTAACGCATGAGTCATGTTTTTTCGTGCGTGCAGCCGGCTCCATCGATTTATAAGACGTTATCACGTCAATAACAATATCTTAATTTGTAAAGCACAACTTGTCCCAGGCTAATTATTATTTAACGCCGGACACTTCTTCTTTAGTGATTTATAAACACGCTGCATTGGGCGTAGCTAAATAGCTACGCCCAATGCAAACGGACGCCCCTGGCTAGTGAGAAAAACGGACATTAACGTTTTTTTGTAATACTTTGACTGTAATTATATAAAAAAAAGTTGTACCTAGGGATGATAAAGCTCCAACTATATATATAAAAAAAAAACATTGTTTCGTCTCCGGAGAAATGTCCTTAAAAGTAATCAATATTAAAAATTGATTTACAAAAAACCATAAAATGTCTTCAAAATTTTCACGTGATTTGCTATTATGCATTAAATAAAAATAAAAAAAAAAAAAAAAAAAAACATGTTATTCCCGTGGTGCTTCCCCTTTAATTCTGACTTTTTGTCATCACAATTTTTGCTGTCTCCCGCTTTGCTTGGGGAGGGAAACTGGAATACTTCCTACTCCTCCTACAATCTTCTGATTAATTTCGTTGCGGGTTCCAAGACAGATTTAGCATGTCCCCCGGGCACTCCTGAGACCATATCAAAGGGTTTTTTGCGGTTGGTTACCACTGTCGATCCTGGCTACACAGGAGTTGCAGTGGTGGGTAAGTGTGGTGGGATAATTGCCCGTTAAAAAATATTATGCATGAAATTTAATGCATCGCAATTAGGCTTATTTTATTTGCTCACTGTCTTGCGTGATGTATTCGATCTTTCATTCACTGTTGATGAATTTCATGCGGGTGATGAAATATGAGTAGATATGTGTCATATTCGTGTAAACATCGATATGTGGATGAAGGACGTCGCGTGCCGCTTACCACTATTCTATGTCATGTTACTATGTAACCCCTTCGGATACTAAAACGTACACCACAGTAGGTAGTAACAAGCACTAAAATTCGCACATCATGAAAAAATCCTACTACTATTATAAATGTGAAAGTTTGTAAGGATGGATGGATGTATGTATGGATGGATGTATGGATGGATGTTTGTTACTCTTTCACGCAAAAAGCACTGAACGGATTTACATGAAACTTAGCATGGTAGTAGTTTAGGCTCTGGATTAACGCATAGGCTAATTTTTATCCCCAAAAAGAACAGCACTCCCGTTCTATTATCGCGGGCGAAGCCGCGGGCGAAAGCTAGTACACCTATATATTATATTTGCGTCATTAAATAATGCGTATATTAATTTGTCAAACAATGATTATTAGTTTTGTGCCATTAAGGGCTGATTTTTCAATCGTCAGATAAGTCTTAACTGAGGAATACATATGTGACTTCGACAGATTTTGTATGAAAAATCTGTCAAAGTAGCATGTTTATTCCTCAGTTAGAGTTATCTGACGATTGAAAAATCAGTCCTTAATCCTACAAATATTAAAAATGAAAGTTTATGAGGATGGATGGATGTTTGTTATTCTCTCACGCAAAAACTACTGAACTGATTTTGACGATATTTGGTAAGGTAGCAGTTTAAGCTCTGGATTAACACAAATGCTACTTTTAAAAAGTAAAGTGTTCCCGTGGGCTACAATATTTACGCGGGTGGAGCCGTGGGCAGTAACATTTTTAAATAAATTTTTGATTTGCATTATTGCATTATCGAAGCATCGTTTACATTTCTATAAAGGTAGGTATTTATAGTATCGAGACTGACCCCACTTAACCCCTATGACATGGAAATATCAAAAGTTAACTATGTTACGTTTTACTATCGAGTTGTTTGTTCTGAAAACTTAAAACAGACAGCCATTAATTTAAATATTATGCTTCTGAAACATCGTCTTAACATTATCGCCGGTTCTAAAATGGCAACCTAAAAAAAATGCGAATTCGTCCAAGCCCTACAGGTAAGTACATATTATTGAACTAGTAAAATAAATAAATAAATGATCATGATAATCATGATGATGATGATGAATATCAATGTGGCATCTCGTCGTTTTATGATACATTTTTAATCTATAGTTGGATGGAGTCCAATTAATAGGGAGATTTTGTATCAGTTCCCTAGAAACGGTCCTTTAGAGAATGGTTCTATGTATAGGGTAAGGTTGCATAAGACATCCCCGGCAATATATTGTCTAATATCATTATATTAATACGTGAAGCAAAAATTTCAAGTACAGTTTTACGAGAACTGTGCGCACACATCAGTGTGAAATCCGGCACATTTAAAGTTTAATTGGAGGAACGCCTGCCGAAAGCTTATATTTTTTAAAATAACGCTTAGAAATACATTCAATTTATAAAAATAACAACAACACACACTACCTCACTCGTACCAGCATTTTTGTATATGTTACAGTCAATGAGTGGGAATCTATCTTTCACATTCCATAAGCAACATTTAAATATTTTTGGAACGAAGTTCCTTATCGCGCGTTGCGAAAGGGGGCTAGACGGAAAAAATTAAGACTGTAACGACACTTTTTGCTATAGTTGTAAGCCGTGCGGCGTGCGCTTCTTCTTCTCTGTCTCTCCTTCTCTCTCTCTCTCAATTATTACTCAATTAATAAAATCAATTATTAAAATTGAGCCTACTGATTAAGTTTATATTACATTATATTTGTTAATAATAAAAAAAATATTATTATAACTTAAAAAAAAAAAAAAATTTATTACAATTCCTTCACTAATTAATCGAAAGGAACTTCGTTCCATCCGGGTGTCCCGTGACACCTCTCAAGATTTATTTATTGCGTATCTAAGAGGCAAAAGAAACCTAAAAAAGTTGAAACTTTAAAATTAAAACATGAATTATGGTCGAATTTCGACCATAGGTCTCTCTAGTATTTATAAATTGCGCTATTGAGTGGTGTCAATCTTAGCTACTTACGCCCGAAATTAATAACGTATCTGAAATCTTAGATTGACTTCAATCTTGAATTCTCAAACAAAAATTGACGTTATTTGACGTGAAGTTAATCCTGGGATCGTTGAAATATATTGAAATCTTGATCTCAGATAGCTAAAATGAGATTAAGTTTGACTATTAATTTCGGGCGTTAGTCGAGTGAGTAAACGTAAACAATCGACCGGCTTTGTGAAGTAGTAAATAATTACATACAAACCAAGTTTCAATAAAATCTTTTGACTCATTTCAGTGTGAACTGTCGGTAAGGCAAGTGGTTCTAATAAGGTGACTAGGCATCGTACCGAAAGTATATTTTTGATAAACTTAAAAAATACCTGTTGTCATAAAAGATTTTAAAATTTCTGTGGTATTTATAATTTTAAATAAAAGGCATCCAATAAATACAAAAGATTTTGTTTTAAATTAATTGCGCTGAATATTACAATGTTATTTCCTTAGGGGGTACGACTTGAGCAATCTTACCCTATTGATTTCATACAATAATAATATAATATCAATGGACGCTTTCACACCGCGTCAATCTGGTCCTGTACTAAATATTTAACCGAAGAACTTGTATCACAGGTACCAGACAACGGAAATATATATTATAATACATTTATACTAAGTATACGTATACTACCCAGATCCTGGGTCTTGGTCAGTTACACAATATCCAAGACCCAGGAACACAGACTTTTTTTTCCTTGGGCTGGATTCGAACCCGCGACCTCTAGCTTAAGCGCCGACGCGCTAGCTACTGAGCCACATAAATCGCGAGATAGTAGAGATTGCGATTACATTTGTAGAGCTATTACCCTCTTCAATAATATTTCTTAAGATATTTCTGCTGTTTAATTATGATTTTTGCGATTGTTCAAAACATGGTAAATTTTAGGTAAATATTTGAAAAATAAAAAACATATTTTTTTTTCGAAATATCAAATCCTTAAATAAGAGATCGTTTTTTATATTATTCTATGCATAAAACTTGTTTGTATTAAATTTTAATTCAATGAAACACATTCTTGATAAATCACTTATACATATAGGTACCTATTATAGAAATAGAAAATCATGAGTTCAATTTACAAAAACTCAGCTGAAAGCTTATTGATATTTTAAGTAGTAAAAGTGCTCTTCAGCATAAAATATTTGACAAGTAGTAATTAAAACAGCAAAATACGGTGCTTAGCGAAAATAATGAGGCAGATAGTCACAAGAGTTGAAATTTAAATGTGCAATGGATTTAAATTTTGCGACGTCGTTTTTAGCAGTGCATAAAAAATAAAATTTAGTTGCTTATAAATTTTTGATTTGAGAGTTTTTTTATTGGTACGAGTAAGAACTTTTCACTCTGAGGGTTCATTTAAAAGCATACAATAGGTATACATTTCTTAAATTAAATGTATGCGATTGTTGCCAAGAATACTTCATCGTACATTTTATACTTTTTTTTTGTATCGTGTACTTTTTTTTGAAAATTTGTTGCCACTATGTCAGTACTCGTAACATCCGTATCTACATAATATTATTATTGTATGTATCAACCTCTGTGGTCTAGTGGTTAGAGCTTGGCTCTCGACTCTGAGGTCGTGGGTTCGATTCCCGCATTGGATCAACAAAAAATGTTGTTCCATGTTTGGTTAGGACAATGCAGGCTGATCACCTGATTGTCTGACAAGAAAAATGATTCATGCGGACCTGCGCCTGATCTCTCGCCAGTGGTGTCGGTCTGTCCGCCCACTGGGCTTCTAGAGTAAAATAAGAGAGAGTGCTCTTGTGTACTGCGCACACACTTGGACACTATATAATAACTCCTGCGTAGCTGGCCAGGTTTCAATGAAACTGACCACCGTCACTGAAATCGGTGTGGGGGAGCTACATAGGATAGGTCAATTGGTCATGTGTAGCTGATACCTCTATCTAATACCTCTACAAACATGTGAATGCGGAACGATGAATGGGCCAGTCGACGAGGTATTCCACCATAACGTTCGAATGGCCACACGAGACGGGCATAAAACGATCATCAATAAAATAAATAAAGGCAAGGGAACGAAGGTGACCAGCGACCTTTATTTATTTCACCAAAACCGTGATGGACTTCGTAAACAATTATACATATAAAATAATTGTAGGAAATCTATAAGTGTCCTGATCATAATACTTGTAAGTTAGCTAAAAATGGCATGGCCATTGAGCATATCATTTGTTTTTATTAAACAATATAATAAAAACATGTGAATACGCTTACAGCTATACAGCATGCGCTTATTCACAATCTACGGGTTATATTTTTACCTATTGTCACAATGGCGACACTCTCTACAAATGGCAGTCGAGTCTCCGAGTCGAGAGCCAAGCTCTAAACCACAACCACGGAGGCTGTTTCGATACCTATCCCCTGTAGACTTATTTGTCTTAATACCCATCTATTATGATTGATGATATCGCTGTATAATAGTCATTCGTAATTGTGTTAATCCATATCAGTAATCTCGAGTATGATCTCGCGGTTACCTGTGACAGAAGCTGCAATATTACGTGATATTAGTAGCTCCCCGTAATTGATATGCGACGGATTATGGCAAGTGTGTGACACGATACCTTATTGTGTCATCATCATTATCATCATCATATAATCGTCGTCGTCATCATAGACAAGGTATTGCATCGCTACCAAAGGATATAATTGTATTATATTTTACAAACGTAAAGAATCGTCATTCAATAGACTTATAATAATGACAGCTTGCGGCTATGTGTGCGCGGCTAGATGTATGCGAGGATCGTGCAGCGCGCGCAGGACGCGGGTGCAAACTACAAAGTCGTCGGCTTGGTTTCACGGGGCTGGTCCTTTCGTGCTTTCACATGATTGACAATATTATAATTTCATATTATAAGAAAGATTTGCCTGACGCAACGTTTGAAATTATTTCGGTGTCAACCTTAGGGTCAGTTCACACCACGACGATACGCGATGCTACACCGCTGCGCTGTATTTTTAAGAAGGTTTAAAAGGAAATTGAACTTCATTGACTATACAAAAAGATACACGTTTCAATGTTTAATTATTATTAGAAGAAGGCGTCTTCTAAGCGCGCCGGGCCCTTGAAAGGGGCCTTGGGCGCGAAAACATGATCAGGGGCTATGCCCCTCTGCATGTGGAGATCCTATTAGAGACGCACCCAGTACGAATACTGGGCGCAAGACGTCGGTTTTTAGGGAAGACCCCCCGCGGCAGAACGCGGGGGAAACCCGAGGTAGCGAGGGATCAGAAGGTAGCGAGGGCCGTGGACGGCCAAGACCTGCGGTCGATTCCGACGACGCGTGGGGTCCTGGTCCGGGGACCAGGAAGCGTGTATGGGTCCACTCCCACACGCGCCGCTTTTGTCGACCACGGACACAACCGACCAGGGAAATGAGGGGGGGGGGGGGGGGAGGTATTTCCCGAGCCCCAGACTTTTTATGTCGGGGGGGAAAGGGGCTGCCACGGGGCTGACGTGTGGGCAATAGGGCTGCCCCACGTCATACTCCGGGCGCACAAATGAAGTATTTGCGCCGGTTTGAGCCGGCGCGGGGTAAAGGGGGGCGGGGGCATCGATCCAACGGTGCATTGTCGGGGGCGCACCGCGCATGGGGGCGTCTCGGCCGCGTGGCTCCGGGATGCTCCCTACGTCTGGTGTCGACAGGGCGGTTGCTGTTTGGCGAGCGGGCATGCCACGGCAGCGGGTCAGTTGACCGGGCACGCGGCTACCGCTCGCTCAGAGAAAAAGGTGATCCTGCAACTAAAAGAATACAATTAACGCGTTCAAGGAGCGTGGGGGGGGGGGGGGGAGGCAGTGCATAGCACGCGTGAGTCCCGAGTCCGGTACACGCAGCTCGGATCTCCGGCAGTCACAGTCGGCTCCTCTGATAGGAGCTTCTGGATGCCAGAGATATCCAGGCGCGGGTCCGAGCTAGGGCCTGGGGGTCCAAATTTTAATTATGGCTGCGATGGTGGGGGCGCCTTTTAGGAGGGCCTGAATAAGGGTTGGGAGAATATCCTCCCCGGCCTGAACCTTCTGTACAAGGTCCATGGCCAGGGAGAGGAGGATCTGCAGCAGCTCTGCTGTGGATAAGGGGGCCTCGCTTTCCCCCGACTCTGGGGGCAGCAGAGGGAATACCGGAGTCTGAGAATACGGAGCGGCCACGTGATTTGCGGGCTCCGGGACGATAATATTTTCCACGACTGTGATGGCCGAGGAGGTGGCACTGGGTGTGCGCGAGGAGCGCTGGGTGCGCGGGGAGCGCGAGGGGCGCAGGGTGCGCGGGGAGCGCGAGGAGCGCGGAGAGCGCTGCGAGTCCCGCGTGAGGTCAGGCTGCGGTGGAGCGAGCATAAGTGGCTCCAGCTCCAAATTGATGTTGTCTGTGGGAGAGACGGTATCACAGGGGGCGGCCACAGGAGAAGAGGCATCTTTCCTCCTGGTTTTTTGGGCCTCTTTGCCCTCCGTGCGGGGGAGATAGAGGCCGAGGGGGCAACGACTCTGGGGATGCAGCGTTAGCCTCCGCCATCAAAGAAGTTGAGGTTGGCGGAGGGGGTGGGGCCTCCCGCACGGGGGGAGGCAGGTCGGATTTAGCGCAGGGGGGGGGGGAGCATTTTCTGGTCGCTTCCTTGCCTCCCTGCGGAATTTTGGGCAGTCCCTGCTGTTTCCAGGGTGGGCCCCGCTGCAGTTTGCGCAGAAGGGCGGCTCGGTGGAGGGGCGGGGGCAATCCCGCGCTTAGTGTTCACCGGCACAATGGGCACAGATTGCCTTACGGTGGCAGTTATGGCTGGAGTGCCCGAACCGGAGACGTCGATGGCACTGGGCCGGGCCGCCACGGCCCCGCCAGGCTTCGATATAAATACCCGGCATATACAAAAGTTCAGTGACCTTATATATGCCGGGGACGACGTCAGGAGCCCTGACGATGCGGGCGAAATAAATACATCCGCCGGGTTCGGATCTCGCCGGGACTTCGGACACGTATTCCGCCACGTATCCTAGTTCGGCGAGTCCGGCCTTGATTTGATCGGTGTCAGTGGCGGAAGGTAGGCCCCTGATTCCTACCTTAATAGCCCTGTCTTGCGGTAAGGAAAATGAAAACCAGGAGGCATGTCCCTGCTTTTCCAGGTCCGTGAGGTAAGATTTGGTGACCCGGTATTCATGTTCGCTACGCCGGAAGTGGCGCACCCAGTCGTCGATCTTCTCGACGACCAGGGGTGGGTAGCTAGATGTATTGGGGGGTGGCGACGTTTTTGCCGACACAGATGTGGGAGCAGAGAGTCGGTAGGTTTCGGTAGGTACGGTAGGTACCTGTAGATTGGTGGCACTTACCTCGGCGTAGGTAGGCTGGCGGCCGGTGTACCTGGCCGTCGGTGGTGTAGGCAGGTCGATGAGTGGTGGCGGGAAAGTAGGCGCGCGGTGGCGGTACCCGCGCGGCGTGCTTGTGCGGGGATCTGTGGCCGCACGGGGTGCGGCACGGCGGTTGTCGCACGGCTGTGGTGCCGGCGAGGCATCAGGCGAGCGCGGGGTGCTCGCAGTGGGCTGGTGTGAGCCGTGCGGCTGATTAGCCAGCGCGGCATGATGGTGTCGCGGCTGGGTAGCCAGCGAAAGGCGGGCTGAGCCCGCGGTGTCGCGGGGTGTATCCGCTTTCAGGACGTTGTGGCGTCCAGGGTGTGCAGCAGGGTAGCGGGAGTCGCTCGTCTGCGCAGAGCGGCGCGATGTGCGCCGGGTTTTGGCCGAACCCTGTTCGGCTGTGCGGGACAGGGGCCCAGACTCGCCGCAGGCCGCCATCGGGAGGCATTGGGGCGGGGGGGTACCAGTACACCCCCGCGAGAATGCCGAGGGCGACCCGGGGCGGGCGGTGTCCTGTCCGCACAAGCTAGGCTCGGCGAGCGGGCGGTAGTGCGCGCGGTCCGGGATCGAGCGTGAGCTAGACCTCGACGAGGCCAGGCTGCACGACGACTCGGAGTCCGCACAGAAGTCTTGGTAGTCGCGGCTGTGTAGCCGCGGGTCGTGGTTCGTCATGCTCGACACAAGTGGAGCGCAACATGTAACACACAAGTCACACAAACAGTTAACACTGACGGCAACAAGTGTACGTCTTCTGAAACAAGGTACTCACAGAGAACAAACGGAACACTAAGTGTACGCACACGAGGACGGTACACACACTTAGGTGGGCTGTCTCCTCGTGACCCAACGTTGAGCCGAAACTCAACGGGAGGCCAAGAGCAGGGCAACTCCCCAGCAAGGCGCAAATCCACAACTTATTCTAATGAATAAGGTGTGGATTTACGGTCGCTATTAGGAGTAGTAGGCACTGCACTAATAAGGGTCGGCACGATCGCGGAGTGAGCGCGACACTCGACGCGTTTCCGAGCGAGACGACACTACCGTGGAGTGAGCGAATCACTACGACACGGATAGAGCGGGACGGCACGAAAACGCGGAGTGAGCGAGACACTCGACGCGTTTGGAGCGAGACGACACTAACGCGGAGTGAGTGAGTCACTACTACGCAGTTAGAGCGAGACGGCACGAAACGCGGAGCGAGACACAAACACACGCGAACTAGGAGACAGGACGATCCAATGTTTAATTAGTACTTGGCAGTGTCACATTAGTGACACTGCAAAGGCGCAATGCAGCACGATGCAACCTGACATTCGAACCTGTACAACCTTATATCGTTTACATTTTTTTATTGTTTTTAAATTCCTGTGTTTGCTACTACGTACTTAGCTATTTTCGGACTTTAAATAATTTACTACGTTTTAGTAACTGCAAAAAACAAATTAATAACAAAGCTTGAAAAAGTTTATAAAAGCTCCTATTAAAAAAGCGATTTACCTAACAAATCTAATTGATAATAACTTTTGTATTAAAATTATTTGGATTTAAGTCACCAGGGCATCCCGGGAAATGTAAAAATTAATTTAATTTGATGATTTCTAATATTACTGATATTAAAAAACACTTAAAGATAAATATAAAAAAAAAAAACTATGTGACAGCTTTTGGGCTAGAAATAATAAGAGTTCATTGTATGATATTAGAAAATCAATTTTTGAAAAATGTAATATTAAATTTTAGAATTATTAAAGAGATGAAATAGTTATAAATAGGCTAAGAATAGGTCATTGTAATATAACACACATTCACCTTATTACCAAAGTACCTAATAACAAATGTTCTATATGTGATGGTGTCACTTGACTATAAAATATTTTTATTAATATATTGCCCAATGTTCAATTTAGTAATGATAAGGTTCATTAAAATATTGTTTATCAGATTATGAAAACACTGTTAAATTTTGAATACTGACTAACTATTATTCTTTGATTTGATATGTAGTTATCTGTTATCTGTTCATGCTTGTGGTCGCTTATGACCGTAGATGTTAAAAGCGACCTTAAATTAATGAATAAAAAAAAACAAAAAAAAAAACCATTTGGTTTTTGATTTGGTTTTACTTCATATAAAATAAATCGAACGTTGCTCTGGTGCGGAAAGGACAACAAAGCAGTGCACACAAAATTTAATATTGGACAGGTCAAAAGCACTGACGGTTATGAAAAGTTACGTTTAAAATATACTTTATTAAAAGCGTCACCTAAATGCATTTCTAAAAAATATAAACGATCGATTAATACAATTTCGTTGACAAATTATTATCCGAGTGTTTGTAAAAACTATACTAAAAATACTGTTTTTTTTTGGTCGTTCAGACACGAGTTCTAGGTAACTCAATGTAGCAATGTTAAATTATTACTAGGGTAATAAGTGGGTATTATTACTTAACTAGTTTTTGCCCGTGGCTTTGCCTGCGGTAAATAAGTCGATTACGTTTAAGGATTCAATTTTAAGGGATTCTTAACCTCGATTTCACCAAAGTTGTTGAAATGCTAATATCAGATTTGGTCTCTCTCTATCATACAATATTAGAACGGAACAGACAGATAAACCGAAGCTCAGTGTTACACGTCGTTTTAATACGTTGGCGAAATTAGGGAGACTGCACCGCATCCAAACGCGTAGCGCGAAGCGTAGATTCGATTTCTTTATTTTATAGTTTAAGGGAAAAAGACGCGTACCTACCTACTATACTACGAGAGGACGTGACATAATGTCATATCTCAACATTATAAATATGAAGTCTGTGGTTCTGCGCAATACAATTATATTTTTTTCCTTCAAAGTCAATTTTTAAATAAAAAGATTATCTTACAAAAGCTACCCGATTGCGACATAATTATTGATATAGTATGACAAATTCACTGTATAATCGCAATCAGTAAGCGCAATGATTAACGTAGCTAAAATATAAATTTTATTTAATGAAGGTTCAAAAACTTTTTTATTAATCATATATTCTAATCATAATTTATACAACAATTAGCATAAATGGATTAAACGTATAAGCATAGTTATTAAATTCTGTGAAGTTGAGCGCAGTTGTGTCGAGTTTGACGATAATAGTTTATTATTAATCGTGTTAGAACTTTTATACAAAATACATTAAAGTTTATATGGGTTTCTTTATAAACTTATCGTGGACAAGTTGTACAATATAATAGCTGTAAATATATACAAGTTGTTGAATAGAGCTTCATCTCTCAACTTATCGTTTATAGTTCGGTATAGTTATGGAAATCAAATGTCTTAGAAAATTCAATACGCGTATGGTACTGGTCCTATTTCTCGACGGTAAACGACATATTACGTTATTCACACCATAAGCACAGAGTAGACAATTTGTATACTTACGTACAGAGATTTCATAAGACGATCCAAATCGATTGATAGCTAACTATGTAGCTGTTTATCTGTTCCTCTTTAATTTGTGTCATAAGTGTAGCCATACACCATACTGCCTATGGACGGTAAAATTCAGTGTAGTACACAAACGCCCTAACGCCCTATACATATAATAGTAAGAGCGTTATAAATAGAAAATCAGATGCCGGACTGTAAGATTCAGTGTAGTACACAAACGCCGTAACACCCTATGCATACGGGCGTTATGAATAGAAAAACGGACGTCAGACGATAAAATTGTCACTGCACTGGCAGTGCACAAACGCCCTAACGCCTTATTCATAAGAGCGAGCGTTTTAAAAGAAAATCGCATGCCGGACGGTAAAATTCAGAGTAGTGTGCAAACGACATTCCTGGATAAAATAAATGATTACCTCAGGAATGATTTAACGGCACTCGTCGGCAGGGATCCATACCTCATAATTAATTTTCATAATTCTCCTGATGAAGCTAGAACATGCCCGAAGGTTGGCACTTACTGGGGCATATTAATGACGCTTGAGCACATCGGGATAGGTTAGCTATTTATAATTATAGGCGTATATGGATGACTAGGAGAGTTATATTATGTATGGGTCAGGGAATTAATGTACCTTTAATGTAGTTCGGCATTTTAATTATATTATGATGCATATTTAATACTGCGAATTGTATGGTTATCTACCTATACTAATATTATGAAGAGGAAATATTTGATTGGATTGAATTGATTGTTTGCACTGAATTGGCTCCGAAATTACTGGACCGATTTTGAGGCAGATTTTTATTGCGGTAAAATCGCAGGCAACATCTAGTCTTAAAGTCTTTAGGAAAAGTTTGTTTACATTGAATAGGCTCCGAAACTATTGGACCTATTTTGATGAACTTTGACAAAGATATAGAGTAGACCACGGGGAGGGACATAGGCGACTATAGGCTGACTCCAGTCTATTTTCCACCATAAAAAGTATTTTATGGTGGAAACTGAAGACTGGAGTCTGTCAAATTTGAAAGACTATCCATGGTAATCGATTACCATACATTTTTTTAGTCCTAACCTAAATGTTACCGTTAAACGCTTTACGCTATATGATTTTTTGGCGGTTTTATACCAAAAAATATTATAACACTTTTACTTTATTACCTACGTTTATTACCGCTTTGCATATCTAGATGCCTTACTAATGATACCTGCATTGTAAATAGCAATTCATCTGATGGTTAGATACAAAGCAGAAGAAATCTTCATACAAGGAAAAACTACGCCATCTTGTTTTCACCATATCTCAAATGTCAAAGTGGCCCCAAAAAAAAAACAAAAGTGGGTGGGGTGGGGTTTAAGCGGGACAGTTTTTGCGTCAACATGCCTCGTCTATAATATATACGTTTATGGCTAGATACAATTAGTGCGAAAATAATTGAGCACCCGCTCGATACACCGCGACGCGTAGTCCTATTGACTGTCTGACCAGGTCACCGGAATGTTACATGGGATTTTATGAGTGTGAGTTTGTTTGTTACGTGGATGATAAATCGTTACAAAACGTTTGCGTTTGAATAGCTTCGGCTAAAGGCGAAACCGAAATCGCCTTCTGTAAGGTTAGCCTTACACCAAACTGCCTGTCGTCCGATCGGCAGCGCCATGTAGATTGGCTCAATTGGCGTGATGACTATGGTAAAGAAATACCAAATTATGGTGTTTATCTCCTAAAGTATGATTAATATATTTAGAAATATTTATTGATGTACATTTAAAATGCGAGATTAATTTTATTTATTCATTAAAATAAAACTTCAAAACACAGAAGTCCGCCATGGTCACTCAAACACGAAACAGATTGAATGACGTCACTTCTCGCGCGTCGTCTATGCTTTTGCTATTGGCGTGTTACATTCGCTGTTATTGTTATCCAAAACGCGACGATTTGAGGAAAAAAAATCCCTAAAAAAGTTGCTTTTGCAGAAAAAAAAGTTATTTTTAAAATGTTCGATATAATATGTTATTGATTGTACTGTAGGTCTTGATGGAAATTCATGTTTCACAGTAATAATTTATAATTCACAGAACTTCTTACACTGTTTCCACTTTAATAAGTATTTTACATTAATTTCAAGTGCTTCTAACGCAGCCATCTTCCTCCTATTTGGTAATACATGTAAATATTTTATATTTTTATCGGGGTCAAAGTCGTGTCCATGAGATGTTCGGCAAACGTATCTAAGTTTGCTGAAAGATATCTTTCAGTTTTACTAGAATAAAAGAACTTATAACAGCATAGAAGAAGAGAACTGATAAAATTCATAATATTATTTATTTTAAAAAATTAATAAGTTTATTTTATTTAAAAATATGCACTTGAAAGCTATCTCGGAAAAGGATACATACCTAAATCAAAAAATCGTCTAATAACCTCTTATTGTTTTTAAAAGACTTATCTAATGATACCCCACACACTATGGGGTAGACGCGAGAAAAATTTTAACCCCACTTTACGTGTAGGGAAGTACGCTAAACACAATTATTTTCACGTGTTTTTATTTTAGCATTTGTCAGCGTGGTAATAAACATTTCCATGCAAAGTTTCATTCGTAGCACTAACCGTTTGAAAGGTAAGCTGAAGACTTACGGACATCATGGTAAACATATAAGGAATCCGAGACGTGAAGGTGAACCTTAAAAAGGGAAATATTAAACTTAGAAACTTATGTACTTTTTAAAATTAACATAAAATATCTTAAAACAGGAAAAACGCTTATGTAATCGCGTGTATCAGCTACTTTTATTAAAACTTTGCGTAAATGGAGCCTCCCGTCACCCAACAGCCACTGTAAAAGCCACACAAAGCGAAATGAATTTTTGTTACAAAATACGTTTTTATGAAGTTGCCAACAAAAGCGTCCATTTACCTGAGAGTGACGTTCGAATGGGCCCTCAAAACTCTATTGAAAGCCGCCGATTTGCATCTGTTACATCCATTGTTTATTTTAATTTGCATTTTTATTGAAAATTCGATTGTCCTTGTAAAATGTAGCTTGTTTAAAAAGCAAAGTGATACTGTAGCGTGTGTAGACTTTTGTTGTTAATTTAAAAGGTATTTAAAAGGTTTTCAAAATTGAGTAAAAAGGTTAAATGTTAGTGGTAGCGCCATCTATGAGCGTCGAACGCCACTATGAATGACATCTCATAATATCAATAGATAAGCAGTATTTTCCCTCCCTCTCCTCTCCGACGCAAACCGAAGAGATACGAAGATACCCGACGGCAATACATTGCAAGTCGTCGCGGCGAGTGCGTGTGCGATGGCCGACGCCGCATGTATTATTGGACTTTTCCGCTACTAATTCCCGCCCACGAAAGTGAGATATATTCTTATAGGAACGTGAGAATTCTGGGAAGACTAAAGTGTTGTGAACAGAAGGAAGTTTCGAAAACTCCAGCTGCTAGACGCCCTTCACCGAAGCTGGTTCGGTAAGCGTATTCCCTATCACCTTTCCATTTCATCTAATTATTACTGCATATTCACCTGGCGACGCCAGATACCTTCTGAAATACAGTCCACAAAAATATCGAAGAGAAATTATTCGCTAAACGCCAGGCAAAGGTAGCCCGCGTGGCCATTATTTGGTCCATTCGAGCCGGACCACATTTGGTCCGGATTTTAATCCATTTCCATCACGGATTTATATCCAGATTTTATTTAATTTCCCGCATATGTAGCTTCTAAAAGTGCCTAACTAGGCAGTGGTAATACATATTTACGCTTCTCTAAACCCATTACATGGGAACCGCATCGCCGTAGGTAATACACGATATAACGTGGCTACCTACAGAGATTCCTTATTGGAATTATTATTCGAACTATCATAGTTCTATTATAAAACTCATATTTCAAACGCAATTATATTTTCAAACCGCTTTAAAGGCAGGCAGGTGCGGTTTAATTATTTATTCCTATAGGCAACGGCCTATAGGAATAAATAATTAAACCGCATATATTCTTAGGTATTCTATTTGTAAATTAGTAAATAGATACTTGGGTGTAACATAAATATCGCATAACCTACGTATATTATAAATACCTAGGTATATAATTCGCATAGTATTTTGAATATTATAATAAATCTAATTCAAAATGGCGGATTCAGAGTTAGCCTAGAATGGCTAACTCTGAATCCTAAACGTAATATTTTGTTCGAACGTGTAAAATATATATAAACGTTCGCAAACTGCCGAGTCATCAGAAGCAGATAAGGAATTATTTCTCAGTCAATGTATGACAATAGGTGATATTCTAATAGATTTTCATAACTTGTTAGATGCCTACAACGCGAAGTTGCTATCTATTAATCCGAAAACTCCGCCTAGTTTTCAAGCGTATACTTCATTCGAGGACCTATATTGCGTTATTAAACGCATTCAATCTCGTCTTGAAACTGTTGAACCCGAGGTTAAAACTGAGGTTTATACAACTGTTCGAACGCCGAGGTTGCCTGCGATTGAGATAATGTATTTTGATGGTGACATACGAAATTGGCCACTATTCTATGCCAGTTTTAAATCAACGGTACATGATAATAGTTCGTTGACCGATGCCGACAAATTATATTATTTAATAGGTAAGTTGGCTCAATCAGTATTCGCTGGCGTCACCCCCAGCGCTGAGAATTATCAGTTAATATTTCAGTCGCTGGTGGACAGTCAAGATACTCGTATCCTCGCGTCCACATATTTTGACCAAGCCTTAAGTTTGAAATTGAATGGTTCCGCATCTGTTTCGAATTTTCAGTCGCATTGAAAAAATTCGATACAGAAACTATTCGCGCCTTTGAAATGACGGTACGTAATAAGAAAATTCCTACACTGGACAGTTTTATCTCATTCATTAAAGATCAGTGTAGAATATTTAGACATTCGCAGCCTAGTTCATCTAGCTCGACCAGTAATATTAATAAACAAAGGTTGATTAAACACCGAAATAATAACACCGCGCCTAATCCACAGTCTTATGTAGCATGTTCGGATTCTAGTAATAATAATTATAACCCGCTCAGATGTATATGCAATAACATTAACATTGTGCATGAACATCTTTACAAATGTCCCGCGTTCAATGATTTGGCCCCGTTGGCTCGTTTTAATTATATTAAAGGAAATAAAGTTTGCGTTAATTGCTTAAGCATAAAATATAAATCGAACTCTTGTCTTAGTAAAAAAGTTCTTGTCTTGTCTTGTCTTGTCTCTAAATGCCGCGTTTGTGACCGACGCCACCATAGACTAATGCATTTCGATAAGATCCGGCAGTCAGCTGGCACGCGTGACCTTGAACTTGATAATAACAGTTCTCGCCATCCGATACCGACGCCACAAGCCGATCGAGTACCTACGCGTACAGGTGTTCGAGTCGAACATAACAGCGAAGTGTCGCTGTGCTCGACGTCGCTCGCACGTAAACAGGCAATAAAAAATTGTAGGCAAAACCCTCACCCCGCGCGCGCACGTTATACAATGCGCGACTCGGCCAAACAAACGATTTTGTTAGCTACCGCCCAGGTTATTGTTTACGATGTAAATGACAAACCCATAGTCGTGCGTGTTTACTAGACAGCGCTTCACAAAGTAGTTTCATTACATCGGAATGTTATAATCGTCTAGGGTTTTTGAATAAATTTAAAAATACTGATTTGATAGTTAAAGGAATTGGAGGTTCGGAAAAATCATGTAATAGTTCCGTGGATATTGTCTTATACTCGCGCTTAAATAAAAATATTAGTTTTAATATTTCTCCGCTTATCGTGGAACGTATTACCGATAAGTTACCGAACGCTAACGTATACGTGTCTTCGTTAACGCACTTGAAAGCTCTCCCGCTAGCAGATACTGACTTTTTGCGCCCGACTTTTTCAGTATTCCCGCATTTGCTATTACCTAATATAGTACGTATTTATCAATATGATTTACCTCCCGCTATTGAGACGGTGTTTGGATTTGTGATTATGGGTTCCGTGCCTACGTCGCATACGTCTCATTATACTACGTCTTGCTGCTCTGTGCTTCAAGAAAATAATATTAATTCTCTCGTCCAGCGATTTTGGGAGCTTGAGGAATTGACAGCACCGCCCTCGATGAGTCATAAGGCCCGCTCTCGCTACCGCACCCGCTGCCGCTATCGCGCGCGCTCCCGCTCTCGCTACCGCACCCGCTACCGCTACCGCACCCGCTGCCGCTGCCGCGCGCGCTCCCGCTCTCGTTACCGCACCTGCTACCGCTACCGCTACCGCTCGGCCGCTTGCTACCGCTACCGCTCTCGTTTCTGTTACCGCTCCTCCTTCCGCTCTATTCATGGATGACATTGTTTGTAGCGTCATGAACCTACCGCTCGCAGTTTCGCTTTGTGAAGAGCTTATTCAGCTTTTCAAGCGAGGTCAATTTGACCTTGTCAAATGGACAAGTAACTCTCAAGACGTTCTAGCACGAATACCAGAGTCGCACAAGGCTTCTACAGACATTGAAGTTTGAGAAGTCTTTACCGCATAAGGTTCTTGGCTTGCGCTGGGACAGAGCCTGTGATAGTTTTCGGTTCGACGTCGCGACACCTGATGGTAAGTGCACTAAACGCACTATGTTGTCCACAGTGGCTCGACTATGGGACATAATGGGTTTCGTGGCTGCCACCATTTTGTACGCCAAGCTCTTAATAAAAGACCTTTGGCTATCTAATTGCGATTGGGATGACGCACCACCCGATCACATAGTCGCAGCTTGGAAGCAGTTTTGCGTTGAGCTTCCCCTACTCAACCAAATCAATATACCGCGTCATCTAGGATTGATGGATGGTTGCACTGTTAACTTAATAGGTTTTGCTGATGCTAGTGAACGCGCTTACGGAGAAGTCGTGTATGTACAGGTCTGTATTGGCTCTAACTACGCTGTTCAGCTAGTTTGTGCTAAGTCTAGAGTCTCGCCAGTTAAAACTATTTCGGTTGCGAGGCTGGAATTATGCGCGGCCCTTCTGTTGTCTCAACTACTTCGCAGAGTTCAAGACACAGTTTCGTCTCACTATCCCATTAAGGGAATATACGCGTTTACGGACTCCAAGGTGGCCCTTTCTTGGATTCGTTCTTCTCCGCACCGCTGGCATACCTTTGTCGCAAACCGCGTTACTAAGATAATTGAACTCATCGCCCCCGCTTGTTTTAATCACGTCGCAGGTACTGAAAATCCTGCCGATTGCCTGTCTCGCGGTACCCCTGGTAAGCTTCTAAATCATTCATTGTGGCATCATGCACCCACCTGGATTTCCCATGATCCGTCAGAGTGGCCCATTCAACCCTTTGACCACGATACGGAAAACGAAGACGTACCCGAGCGGAAATCTATGTCTCACCCCATAGTCGTGGAAATTGTGGAATCTCCACTATACACACTCGCACTACGCATGTCGTCGTGGTCTAAATTACTACGCGCCATCGTTTACTTCTATAGGTTTCTTAGGTTATTACCTAACGGGACTTTTATTTTAAGTTCCGATCTTGAATTTCCGGAGTATAGATTATTACGAGCCGTACAGACCGTTTACTTTAGTAACGATATTGAAAATTTGAAAAATAATAAGTCTTGTTCTCCCGCGCTTCTTAAACTTAAGCCGTTCCTTGATAAGCACGGCGTAATACTCGTTAGTGGTCGTCTGTCGAATTCGGACGAACGGTACAACTATAAGCATCCTTATCTTCTACCGCGTCATGATCATGTAGTGGATCTTCTTGTTGATTTTTATCACAAGAAGCATCTCCATGCTGGTCCAGAGTTGCTTACGTCCTTACTCCGGCATAAATATTGGATCTTTGCTGCGCGGCGAATAATTCGCCACAGGATACATAAATGCAACACTTGTTTTAAATTTCGCCCACGCCCGATATTTCCTCTTATGGCCGACTTCCTTGTCAGCGCGTTAATCAAGTGGACAAAGCGCTTACACATACTGGTTGTGATTACGCAGGACGTATTGGAGTGGTCCTCCTCCTTTAACACCTCGACCGCGTGTTAAAGATCGTAAGGCATGGTTATGTATTTTTACGTGTATGGCAACGCGCGCTACGCATATCGAAGTTGCGATGGATTTGAGCACGGTGTCATTTCTGGCTGCCCTAAAACGATTTCTATCGCGGCGCGGTCCCGTACAGTGTTTATACACGGATAACGGCACTTGTTTCGTTGGTGCAAATTCATATCTACACGACCTTTATAATTTCCTAAATAAGGAGTACCGCACGCATCTGCAGGAAGAGCTTTCCACTAATCGTATTGATTGGAAGTTTATTTCGCCGGCTTCACCACATTTTGGGGGATGTTGGGAAAGCATGGTTAAGGTAATTAAAACGCATCTCTTCAAGGTTATAGGGCAACAAATTCTTTCTTATGAAGAGCTTTTAACTGTCCTTGCTCAAGTTGAAGCATTAATTAATTCGCGTCCGCTCACTGCATTAAGTAGTGATCCCGCGGAACCGTCAGCGTTAACTCCTGCACATTTCTTAAACTCGGTGCCATAGAAGTATTTCCCCTCCCTCTCCTCTCCGACGCAAGCCGAAGAGATACGAAGATACAGTACGACAATACATTGCAAATGGCCGACGCCGCATGTGTTATTGGACTTTTCCGCTATTAATTCCCGCCCACGAAAGTGAGATATATTCCTATAGGAACGTGATAAGAATTCTGGGAAGACTAAAGTGTTGTGAACAGAAGGAAGTGACAAAAACTCCAGCTGCTAGACGCCCTTCACCGAAGCTGGTTCGGTAAGCGTATTCCCTATCACCTTTCCATTTCATCTAATTATTACTGCATATTCACCTGGCGACGCCAGATACCTTCTGAAATACAGTCCACAAAAATATCGAAGAGAAATTATTCGCTAAACGCCAGGAAAAGGTGGCCCGCGTGGCCAGTTAGGTTAGGTGGGTTTATATAATAGCAAAAAATATAATTATTATATTTGTAACGTGCTAACCGATAAATCGGTTTTAAAAATCTCTTACCACTAGGCACGTATTACGCACCTTAAACGTCATTGCATGGACGAAAGTGTGCGTGCTGGATAACATAACTCTTTGACATGTATAATTAGTAATGACGTCATGGCAACATTTAAGCCAACATGGTCAGGGGTAACAAATAACCATTTATAACGCCTAGTCGTAAGCAATCTCTCGCTCGTCAGTAATCTGCCGGTCATAGCGGCTGAACAAAAAATTGTCAAGCTGCGATCTATTGATGATCTGTTGATGATCTGTTGATGATATTATATAAGATATGTAGCCTTTTGAATAATATGGTGAATGTTTTATAATTATTACCTATTTCAATATTGGTCGCATGAAATTGCATGAAATTAGTGTATCAGATAATATTACTTAGAATTCATCAATTGGTGAATATTGTGTTTAGTATCTAATCAAGTGCACAGTTAAATATTTAACAGCAGTTACCAAACTATACTAATATTATAGAGAGATTAAGTGTGTAACTTTATGAGGTTGTAATGGTTATCTCAGGATCTACTGGATTTTGAAAATTCTTTTACCAATACAAAGAGACGTTATTTGAGACTGACTGAGACGTTATTAGGCTATAAATTTTATAAGTATCGGGCAAATTAAAAACCGATTTGCGGGCGAAACCGCGGGCAAATGCTATAAGTATCTATTAAATAACTTGAACAAATACTTTCAAAACAAACTTGCAAATTTTACTCATTAAGCCAATTTGAGCTACAAGCTTTTTATCCGTTATAAAAATATTCTAACATTTGCCCACAATTGGCCAAAGATTAGCAAACTCTGATGACGCGCGACAAATACCTGAACGCTAGTTCATATTTATGACATTGTTTGCAAATATTTCTAGTACCTAATAGTGTACTAGAAAATATTCGCAAAGAATGTCCTAGAATTTAGATTGCATGTTCATTAGTGCTATTAACTTAATTGAGAAGTTGTTTCATGTTAAATTAATTAGTAATGGTTTTGACAGAAAATATCTTATTTAATGTTGAAAAATTTCTGTGCCTATTTACATTAAAGGACAATGAAGTTCTCTATATATCCTGCTAATATTAGAAATGTGAAAATTTGTGAGGCTGGATGGATGGATGTTTGTTACTCTTTCACGCAAAAACTACTGAACGGATTTCGGTGAAATTTGGTATGGTATTAGTTTAGGCTCTGGATTAAAACGTAAGCTACTTTTTATCACGAAAAAGTACAGTGTTCCTTTGGGATGCTGTATTTACGCGGGCGGAGCCGCGGTCAACAGCTAGTTTCTCTATAAATATAAATTTTCGTAGTATATTTCGTACGGAATGGATAAACTATATTTTTACTAAATTTAGCGCACAATATTTAACATGTAACTTAGCTTAATACTACTCAATTTATCAATGAGGGTTTTTTAATTTTTGACATCTGACAGCTTTTTGACACGACAAAAAACGCCGGGCTACCAAGCGCCGCCTGGTGACAGAAAAAGAAATCGAAAATAATTCTTATTGACCGTTCTTGATACCACTTACGCCACCAGATGACGCTTTGTGTACGTTGGGTCTGCCCCTAGCGGCAGAAAAAATATCAAACACCCTCATTGGTTCACAGTGACAGCTGCGAATGTTATCACTCAGTTTCTACTTGTATACAAACTCAGTTGGACACGAGTTAGTTACCCGTCCGTCCCTAGCAACCTGAGTATTGAAACTGAGTTACTCGCCAGTTAGTGTAAATTCACACCACGACGACACGCGACGCTACGCGGCGTTGCATTTTTAATATAGCTATTCAAAATTTAGCTTTATTCAGTACAAAAAAAGAAAAAGAACACGTTTTATATGACATCAGTCATATGCGCTGCACTGCACATGCGCTGTGCTGCGCGGTGCAACATGACATTCGAACTGTTATATACTAGTCCTGTATATAATAGTGCCTACAGTCAGCCTTTCCTACTGATATATAATCCCTGTAATCGGCCCTGCCAGCCAGTTCATCTCCAGTCCTTATTAAGACAATTCCTCAGTTTTGAGTATCTGCACGCGACATTTGCCTTTTGCCAGTTTGCAACTTTTTATTTTGTATTCAATTAACTTTTCAGTGTAATAAAAGTTCTTTTTGACGTGATAACGTCTTATAATTCGATGGAGCCGGCTGCACGCACGAAAAAACATGACTCATGCGGCGTTACCTCGCTCGCACTATCGTCAGTAAACCGACTTTACAGACAACCGATTTTTTTAAAGTGATTTTCAAAATCCCCCATAACAGAACTCTTGCAAGTGTATATTCTTGTGTAATGAATAAAGTTCAATATTGAATAGCTATCTTAAAAAGCAGCGCCATGCTGCGTATCGTTTCGTTTCGGTGTGAATTGACCCTTAGTTGCCTAGTACCTGGCAACCTGCCCGCGATGGAGCGCTCTTCAATGGAGATAGTAACAGATAGCTTCAGTGCACAGTTATTTTTAAATATTTTTATGTTCTCAGTTTTTAGGGTCCGGCCCTATTATTAATTCTCATAAACCTTTACTAATATGTAAGTTTTGTTCTTTAAAAAGAACATGCCTTTACTTTTTTTCTTTTTTTTGCACTGTCTTTTTATCGCATTATATATAAACTTCTTGTTATATTTTCCGTGTAAAAAGGTTACCTATTTTCAGTTTCATCAATTCATGTTAGTAGCATCGGAGTTGGTTAACTTTTATCAACAAAACTTTTTCCCTTACGACCGTGCTCAACGTTCAAATCAATAAATAAGAAGACAATTCTTTGGGATTTTCTTTGTGTCGAGATGAAATCCTGGATACGGACGTATGACGTATTAAGTTTGTCAAGATTTATTTTAAATACTTTTGTTAATATTTATCTTGTGTGGATGCTTTTTGTTTGTGTTCAACGTATCAACTGTCCAACTTTGAATGCGATAGGTAATTTATTGCTTGGTAGGATACACACCGTGAACATACGGGATGCGGCGCTGCATTGTTAAGATAGCTATTGCAAAATTGAACTTCATTCGCTACACATAAAGACGCTTCATATGACATGAGTCGCGGTGCAACTTGACTTTCGAGCTCTTACAATGAAACGTGTATCTTCTAGAATCTAGTGTAATGAATAAAGTTCAACTTTGCATAGCTATCTTAAAAAATGCAGCGCCGCGTCACGTATCGTTTCGTTCAGGTTCAGTTAAGCCGATATTATACTTTATTTAGATCCGATTTAATCTGAGCCAAATGTTAATTTCTCCTTATATTTGTTTATTGCATTATAAATAATAATAATATTTATCTCAAAGTAAGGTATTAGGTAACTAACCTGACCTATACATATACCTTATCTTGTATTTTAAACGAGCGATTCTTGTAAATAGGTATATAATCAGAATCTAGGAAACGACTTCAAGTATTTCCATGAAATTTAAGTGTGTAGGGGATTTTGGGGGAGAATAATCGATCCAACTATTTATCCCCAGCTTATATTATCCCTGTAAAACTGTGCATTTTTAAGTTACTATGTTTTTTCTTTCGCCGTGCAATAAATCAAAAGTCTGAATGACAGTTTGGTAGGCGTGTGTGTTGCGTTGTTGTCTCGGGTTTGATTCCCGGACAGAATATGAATGTTTTTGAGAATATTTTTACCTTTTTTAAATATCATAAAAAGAAGATTTACAAGGTCGGTTATATCTTGAAGAAACAAATTTGAAATGAGTTCAACAAAATTTATAAAATAACCCGTTCAACAAAATGTTCCCTACTCTATGTACTAGAAATCCGAGCAAAGTTCGGTCCCCAGGTACTTTCATTAAACAATAGAGTAAAAATATTAAAATAAAGTCTGTCTACGTTTAAAACAATTTTTCGGCAATTTCCCTGCATACTCGGCATGTCTATTAATTTCGCAGTCTATGTGCTATCGTGATTCGTGACGTTGCTCCGTGGTAAATATGAATTTAATGAAGTCGGCAATTCGGGTCACCGTGGTCAGAGGTTTCGGCCGAATGTAATGATGAAACTTTGTATGAAGTTTATCGTAATTGGTATGATTACTGTAGGCATGCTTTGTTGGATTTGTAGTAATCGAACTTAGCAGAGCATTTTTTTTCTCTTTTGTACCTATATACAATTGCTTTTAGAGGGCGAAATGAAAAAGACGAAAAAGAATTAAAATTTCGCCTACTTCGCGATTTGATTCCGGCATAGCGCGAGTTACGCGTTTTGTGAGTTACGTAAGCGTAATGGGAAAAAACCTTTCACTTTTACCCTATTTTCGATACTATTATTAATATAGTGATACGGTAAAAAAAATTTTTTGAGGTAAGCGTTCAATATTGTCTGTAACATACATTAAAGTAGGGTTACCATAAAGTAATGTAGCTAAAACTACAAAGAGCAGGCATTTATGTATTTTAATTTATACAGTCAATCAAGTACCTACGTCCTACAAAGAACACTATAAAAATCACGCTTGTTGATACAATAATTATTGGCACAGTGGCAAATTATAAACTACTTGATGTTGTCCGCGACTTCGTAAGCGCAAAAAGAAATCTCGCGGGAACCGTACATTCTTCCGCTATAAAAAGTAGCCTATGTCCTTCTCAGTGGTCTACTCTAAATCTGTGACAAATTTCATCAAAATTGTTCCAGTAGTTTTAAAGCCTATTCAATGCAAACAAACAATTATACAAACAAAGAAATCTTTACTATTTATATTATTAGTATAGGGAAGTACCTAGGTCACTTTTAGATCGTCGAATTCGATGAAAACAGAGTGATAACATTTTGTAGGATAGTTTATATAAATTCATAACAGTGGCGAAGGCTGGCTCTCCTTCATAGGGAAACCCAAGCCTGTATAATAGATAGGGATTTGAATGAGGGTCTTCAAAAGGTAAGTGGTAAGGAATGGAGTTATAGGAACCCCACGCCACCGATTCATAATTAAGATAAATAGGTAAATTTAAATAAATAGGAACACCAGTTATCACATAGAGAGCTGATGAAAATGTTTTGAATACAGTAAGTATTAAAGAACATTTTTGTGCTTGAGAAATGGTAACCCTTATCCCATGACAAAAACTACTTTTCACATGTATTATTTTGGAAGTTTTTGTTGCTTTGTACAATAATATGTACATTATACATTAAGTTTGGTGGTAAATATTGTTAATTGTGTATATGCATTTTAGTTAAATACCGGAAAACGAGAAGATAAAAATCGTTATTTTACGCCGGTTCTGTGTAAGGCTGTCGTATCTCTTTAGTAGAGAGTATATATGACGAAGTATGGCTTCCGTAGTTAGTTATTTATTGGTATAGATAGGTCAATAACACTGTATTGAGTTGGGCAAGTCGAAGGCCATATCTCATCACAATGGATAAAGTAAGCCGCGAATTCATGAGATCTAAAATGGCCACATTGAGTGAATCGTATTATGAAACATCATCTATTCAATTTCAATAGATGATGTTTCATAATACGATTCACTTAATGTGGCTATTTCAGATCTGTAAATCGTAAATTATAGAAAACTAGCTTTTGCCCGCTAATCCGCCCGCGTAAATATAGAATCCCACGGGAATACCTGTACTTTTTCGGGATAAAAACTAGCCTATGTTTTAATCTAGAGCCTAAACTACTACCATACTAAATATTATCGAAAACCGTTCAGTACTTTTTGCATGAAAGAGTGATAAACATCCATCCATCCAAGTTTGTGAGGATGTAAGCAGGATGATAGATGTGTCAGTATTATTTCATAATTTCAACCCAGCTATGATACCACCGATTTTCGTTGACCGACAAACTAGCAAATGGGTGATGGAACATTGAAATGAAATAAAATGTAGATTGCGAGAGACGAACAAATATAAACTCTTAAAAGTACTGGACCATGTTAATACAATATAAAAATAACAAATAGTATTGAAACGTTTTAGAAAACTTTTCATGATTTAAATATTTTAATTTTAGCGAGTACAAAGGTCTTTGAATAAGATGAAAACGTTTTGCTAAAATTCTTAGCGTAATTAGAATAAACAACTTCATGACACAATTTGGCTTTAATTGAGAAATGGTGAAAAATTTAGCTCGTATTTCAAATACTCAAATACTTTTATCCTCATTTTCATCTAAAAACTGCCTAGAAAATATTGTTGAATTTAAAAAACATACCTATTTTAGAGAATATATCATGCAATCTAAAAGATTTTACGAAATGTTTGCTATTGTCAGTCAGTCAGTTCAAATCAGTTTTTAAACTTTTATACATAATATAAAGACGTATATATTATCATAGACATGTTATGAGAATGTTGAGGCAAAAAGTGTCTCCAGTTAAATGGCCGTTTTGACATTTGAAGTATGGTGAAAACAAGATGACTGACATCCGAAGTATGGTGAAAATCAAGATGGCGTAACTTTTTTGTATGAAGGTTTGTTCTGTCAAATGTACGTCATAGCCTATCTTGAGTTTTGAAATCTTTGCTTTTATAATCAAAAATTTTAATGAGGGTGTTTGAAATTTTTTCTGCCGCTAGGGAGCAGACCCAACGCACACAAAGCGTCATCTGGTGGCGTAAGCGATATCAAAAACGGTCAATAAGAATTTTCGATTCTTTTTCTGTCACCAGGCGGCGCTTGGTTGCCCGACGGTCCTTGTCGTGTCAAAAGGCTGCCAGATGTCACGAATTTAAAAACCCTCATCCAATTAACTTTCTCTATGACATTTTCGTCCGCCATTCCGCTATCTATATTTTCGATTTATCTGCACCTACATTTACCAATACACTTAAAATAACCTTAATAATTTTTAATCACTCACAAATCGCAATCAGTAATAATTTTGTGCTCCCATACAACAAACGTAAATTTTTTGCCGCTTTGTATGAAGCCCTTCGTTGTGAGTCCGACTCGCACTTGGCCGGTTTTACTTTGTAAAGAATAGTTATCTCACGTTAACGTTAAACAACTCGTTTAACGTTAACGAGTATGTACACAACTGTAACCTGTATCCATAGCTCGATACGGTAATTTCATTCACTTCATTCGTTCGTTCACGGCTCAATAAAATGTGAATTGATAATAAGAACTTGTTAAAATGTCGATAAGGGATTATATTTTCCGTCTTTATTTTTGTTTTAATGAATATGATCTGATAAAAATAATGAGACGACTACACCTGTGCAAATGTGAAAGATTATTGTTATTTATATTCAAAATTACTTTGTCGTAGTGACGCGTTACATTGTCATATTATGCAGTAGTAGGTTCACATCAAATTCTAGATTAAAAGCTTATATATAAAAAATAATATACCAATTTGATAAAATATTTAATGCAAGTTATCGTATTCAAAAATGGTCAAGGAGATTGGTGATTAGCAAATTGACACAATATGGTTTCATGGGACAAGGCAAGGCGTACTTCATTTTCATTCTGGGTCAAAAGGAAAACACTTTTTGTGTGTCACTGGCTGCCCTTAGCCTTAGCCAGTTCACGCCGAGACGCAACGCATCGCGCACGTTTTATTATAGCGATTCAAAGTTGTTTATAAGCGACACAAAAAAAAACACGTTTCATTGCAAGAGTTTGAATTGCGTTTTGCATGAGCGGCTGCAATGAAACGAGTATCCTTTTTTGTAGTGAATAAAGTTCAATTTTGAAAAAGCTGAAAATGCAGCTCCGCGTCGCGTATCATCGCGTTCCGGTGTGAACTGACTCTTAGACCTTACTAACATGCGAAGGTACTTCAAGTTATGTACCTACTCTTTCCCGGCGGATCTAACTACTAAACGATCATTTATTTGACAGTACCTTCTAGAAAAAGATTAAAAAATCCAGATACCGAAACTATTGTCCAGACTTAGGCTCTAGGTCAACTTTAGGTCAACAAGTCCGTAGTAATTGATTGTACAGCCATATTGTTGCTCAGGTCATCAAATTATCCTACTTACAATCAACTGTCTCCAGAGACTTCTGTGAAACCTAGTCGGTATAGTTTTCGCCAACTGGACTTACACGATCCAATATTTAATTGTTATTATGTACAAACCAGACTATTTTTTGTAATTTTTCATTGACATTGTCCTAGAAAACCATGAAATAATATTCACCTCAAGAGTTTTATTTTTATTTTATTTATTTATTATAAACAAATTACAGGCTTAGTGCCCATACCCTATACCCATTAGCCAAATATTACAAATATCATGGTCAAGACATTATTAAATTTCCTACAATTATTTTATATTATGTATAATTGTTAACGAAGTCCATGACGGTTTTGGTAAACTAAAAATCGAGATCGCTGGTCACTTTCGTTCCCTTGGCCTTTTAATAACTTTATTGATGATTGTTTTATGCCTCGTATGGCCATTCGAAGGTTATGGTCGAATACCTAATCGACTGGCGTATTCATCGTTCGCCTGTAGTAAACTCAGGTGTTGATGCCTCAGCCTACCACTCCTAGTCTGTAAAATGAATGGACCTCAAGAGTTTTGTCTGTCCGTCTGTCTAGTCCAGCTTATCTCTGAAACGGCTGATGTTGTAAGGCTACTTTTATCTTAAGGTTCCGTTTCCGTTAGTCTTACGCAAACGAAGTCGCGGGCACCATCTAGTTTATTTTATAACCGTTGTAACTTGCGGCTCAATAGAATACAAGTTAAAATATAAGTCAAATATCGTTGCCCGCGCCTGCTCTACCGTTAAATTATGTTCTTCCGTACAAACTTTGGACACCTATTCTAACTCCTTAGAGGGTTGAATTTTAAAAAACATTTTCCTACTCCCTGGCAAAATTTCATTTTGGTTCGACATGGTTTAACTTTTCTTTTTGTGACACAGGATATAAAAATATTAAAAATATGTCTTGATCCTAGCAAAAAAAAAATGACGGAAAAATTTACCAATTACATTAGTCAGCAGGCGCGCGCCGGTCGCGTGCGGCTCAAGTGCCGCGCCCGTTATTATGTAAATGATCGTTTTAACTATATTCTTAACAGATACTTACAATTTGCATATTTCAATATTTTATACAAAGCCTAATTTTCTAGTAAACTTAATTGAACGTCAATGCATGTTCCAATTACAAGTGGTCATAGTTCAACATCAATTGATGACTTGGTTCACTCTTGACTCTGTATATCTTAGTAAGATAAAACAAAAATTAAAAATGTATGTAACCTCCATCATTGTCAAGCAGAAAGGGACACGATGATGATGAATTATAGCTAGGAACACTCTTATTACACGCCTCTATTTTCGTCGGGAGTCAAAAATAAAACTGAACAATTAAGCCCTTTCAGATGATAACGAGAAGTTTGTAAATAAAAATAAAGATCGCCATTTTATGACCGCGGCTATTTTGAGTTCACAATATTATTGAATACACCAAATTTTAGTGTCAATAAAACCAAAAGTGTGTGTACTAATTATCAGATCAGGCTATCAAAAATAAAGGGGTAACATTTCTATTCGAAAGTTGTCTGTCTACAAAACTGGGAGTTGCGCAAACTTTCAAACTCTGGTTCTGATAAAACTGATTTTATTATACTAAAATATAAAAATAAATTGCCACACATGAATTTAAAGAAATAAGTATTTAAGACAAAATGCTTCTTTATTTTTATACTTTTATATTTGAGATTTTATATTTTATATTTTTATATTTTATATATTGATATTTTATAATTGTGACAACCGGACCCAAAAGGATAAACGGGTCCGCCGTTTTACCTTTTGGGTGCGGAACCCTAAAAACTAACATCCAAAGCATTGGAGGTTTCAAAATCTAAAATAAGTATAAGTATCTGATTACAAAATAAGACAAGTAGGTATAACAAACCTTTTTATTGAACACGATAAAAGAATAAAGATTAAACATTTAACATGAGCGTCAGTCGTCACAAATCTTTTTATTAGGGCACGTTATTAGGATAGTTCCACATTGGTGGGTGAAATATAGTGGGCAATAAGGGAGAAAACAAATCCTCTTATAAGGCGATACGTCTTCCCACCCTGCTTAGCGTCCGTGACTTGTTTGAAAATTATTGTGTATGGCTTTATATCTTTTTTGAAGTGATTGTAGGTGCTTTGGTAACATTTACACATTAATTTGAACTTTAAACTTCAAAGGCGCGTTTAATAAACAAAAAAATTAACTGATTTCCAAAGTATAAATGCACAAAAAAGTTAAACTATTTCTCTACTAAATCTTCTTAATTTTGAAGTCGGTACCAGCCCGAACAACATCCTGATAAAACAATATTTTATAGAACTTACGTTCAACTTTGCTGGTACCGACCTTAAATTTATGAAGATTGAGTAGAGAAATAGTTAAAATTTTAGCCGAATTTAAAAGGGAAATTATTTAGAAAATGTGTTTTATTCATACTTTTTTCTGCATTTTTATTTTGGAAGTCGGTTTAATTTTTTGTTTCAAAATAATATTTATTCCGTTTTAGTGATATTTGTAAAATTATTATTAATACATTTTAACAACGTTTAAAATTTAAAATAAATTGAATACGCGTTAAGCTTCCATTAGGTACTGTAAATAAGATGATGATGATATAATTATCATCTTCATCTTATTTACAATACCTAGGTACCGTACCTAAGTACAGTAAACTGTAAGTTGCATAGTGGCATATGCTTGCAGTTCTTTAAACAATGCCGAAATTTTATAAACGCGTATCGTTAAGGACTGAGGAGTACTGTTCAGTGCTTTTGGATACAGGATATTTGTGCAAAGTCTTATTTTTTTGGTAGCATATGCTTGTGTTACTTCAGAAAAAGTCAAAATCACTATATATGAGTGCATATAAGTTTCGAGGAGTTCCCTGGATGCCTCGTGGATCCTTCATCAGGTTTCCGCTTCGGTAACTAAAGGACCAATTTAGAATTATACCCTTTATAACAAATATTTGTTTAAATAGGTCCATAAACGGCAGAGCAATGTTCAATGTATCCGTGTCGGTGTAAAATACTATGAGAAGTACTTTTATATCATCATAATGTGATTATGTATGGTGTGATGATGGTGGTGATGATGATGATTACTCTAATTGACAAACTGGCATTATATGCTTGCAGTTCTTTAAACAACGTCGAAATCCCCAAACATTTATTTATAAGGATTCAGGAGTTCTGTTCTTCTGTTCTGAGCATATGCTTAGACTAATTCAGAAAATGTCTAAATCACCATAAGTGTCCATATAAATTTCGAGGTGTTCCCTCGATTCCTCATGGATCCCATCATTAGGTCACCACTTTGATGTCAAAAGGACCAATTTGGGATTATACGCTATACATCAAAAAAAGAAATTTGAAAATCGGTCCACAGACGGCGGATTAATCGTTGAACATACAAAAAAAATACAGCCGAACGGATAACGGCCTCCTTTTTTTGGAAGTCGGTTAAAATAAAGTCGGTTAAAAAGTTAAATAAAGCGGCAAATACAGGTTAATCGGTATTGTATTAATTTCACTTTAAGACAATTGTCACTTACCCATATCGTCAATAAAACATTAGCAAATAATATAAATACTATACTATAAATTAAAATATTCAGTCAGTGTTAAGAAAATAAATGAAGTCTAAAAATAATTTAAATCAAAACCTATTTGTTAGATATATAAGTTTCAGTAAAGCGTTTACCACTTTACTGAATCGACCGACTTGACTAATTGACTGCATTGACGATTTATGTGGACTTAGACTTGACGATTTAGAAAAACGGCGTTGAAAGATTTTAATAAAATTATTTTCCGCCTTTTTAACTTGACACTGGCAATGGTTTAATGGTCAACAGTTCCCTACCTTGTCTGTGGCGAAGTACACAAGACCCCACGTGTCAGTGCCAATAAAGTAAAAAAAAAAAGTGTGATTTGTCACGAGCGCATACGTCACAGTGTCAGGGCCTGGCACTTGTCATCGGCTGCAGTCAGTCGTTAAATAGGCGTCAGGCCGAGGAGACGTGGCGATATATTGTCACGCCAACACTACCGACAAAATTCTCATTTCACAGGGTTTGTAACCAAACATTTTTGGTGTATATTCGGTAGGTCTGAGAATTGGTCATAGACTATAACGAGCGATAATTCAGACGGCAGAACAACGTTTGCTGGGTCAGCTAGTATGGTATAAAATCCAAGATTAACGAAGTTTACAAATTAGGACTTACGCGCGCGAGTCATCTCGACCGTACGCGGAAGGGGAGAGGGACGGCCCTCTCAGTACCGATATCGACCAAATCGAGAGCTCCTCTATCGCGATAACTCGCACGCCGCTAGTCTCTGCTACCGCGCGCGAGCAACCTCACTCATCAGCGAGTGAGGAAGGGGTCGGACCCCTCAGCAGGAGAGACCCGCGTCTCCCCTGTCATAATAATAGCTCTTAATCCGTAGCTGTCCCCAATATCCGGTTTGAACATCACCCGGGTGATGTTAGGGAGGGTCAAACCCTCCCATCGTCTACCACCAAACAAACTAGCCACCAGGCTAGTTATAGTCCGACTTAGCTACAGCGGTCTTAACCCGACCCTTAGCATAGACCCGTTCGAAAAAAAAAAAAGTTTACAAAAAATAAGTTCTGTTTAATAGGATTTAAATACTTAGAAACCTATATTGTGTCTCTGTGTAACGAAGACCTCTGTTAAGGATTTTATAATTTAAATTATAAAACAATCTATTATTACGGGAATAATAATCAAATGGGTGGATCGTGAAAACGTGAGCCAAAAGGGGCGTGGTTGATAGTAAAAGTGCCTACTCTGATATATTGCCTTCGGTATTAAAATAATCAAAACAGAGATCTATAATTTGACTAGTGCAATGTTACATAATACCATCATGGTCTATGCATAATTATACCGATCTTCATGCGTAGTATGACCGCCATAAAAATGGGTTAGACATATGAAAGAAAGTAAAAAATTACAGGTTTTATAGACAAAATTACAGATTTTTATCTATCTGTCATTTTGTTTATTCATCCGTAGACAAAACCCATTTCTACGGTGTCGAAACTATTTTATCTTACTCAAACCGTAAATACGTAGTAATACGATACTAATTAATGATTTTAGTCGCACATTCGATTTAAAATTCACAGAAGATATATGGAGACTAAAAACTAGGTTTTAATTTACAATAGCATTAACTGGTAACATTTTGATAACGTAATCGTTTCCTATTCACCCTCATGGATGAATCATGTAACTTAAGATTGGCTTTAACTGGTTACATTAATGGAACACCAGACGACTTAAAAGCAAGGGTGTCTATAGGCAGCGGAAATTTCTTACCATCATGCGATCCCGCTGCTCGTTTTCCAACCTGCCCATTGATCTAATCGCTTTTGTTTTCTAGTTTTCCCAAAAAAAATTACCATTTGGGACATCAGGCTGATTTCAATTTTTTGTTGGCAGTGCGCAGCTGGGCGGGCGGCGTGGCAGGAGGCAGCTGCGCTGTCTATCGGCGGCGGCGCGGCGGGGGCGGGGGGCGCGGCGCGGCGCTGCTCCGTGTTGGGGGACCACCCGGGCGCGCGCCGGGACCCCCGCGCCAAGTGGCACCGTACCAACCGGGTAAGCGCATCGAGCGAGACAGCTTGGATCGGATTGGAATGTGTAGAGTAATACTGCGGTAGGAGTTAAACATTGCACGAACCCGGTCAAATGCAGTCATCGCATGGAGTAAGTGAATCGGATGGGGTAAGCGACATCGCATTAGTGCAGCGACATCACAAAGGCTAATGCCCGCTACACACCACAACGATAAACCTACACAGTTCAGTCACAGTATACGTATACAGTACTACATCTTCACTAGACCACCTGAATCTGCGTACGCACACACACTAAATATGTCAGAATGTAAGCGAACTGTGCAGTTTTATCATTATGATCTATAACGGGCATAAGCGTCATCGTATTGGGTTGATCGACATCACATGGGTTAATCGACATCACATGGACGGGTAAATGACATCGCAGGAATCAGGCAAGCAACGTCGCTCGTCGACTGTCGGTTAAGCGTCGAGTTTATCCTATGAAGCACATATTTTGTTTATTTTTCATTTGTAAACTTTTATTAATATTTTATTTTCACATTGAGGTTTCTGTTTATATAATATTATGTCCATTACCAGTCTTCAAGAACGTTAAGTTTCTGAGAAGGTAACAAAGTTGTTAATAAGTTTTAAGTACAATACTTTTCCATAAGGACTTGGCTACATAAATTATTGTGTTTGATACAAACAAGTAAAATGGAACTTATTACGCCGCTGCACTTCCTAGTGCATGTTTGTATGATATTTTTTGCCGCAACGCCAGCGGTGAAACGTCACAACTCCTGCTGTAGAAATTCCGGAGCTGCGACGTGTGTGTAAAGACGCTAACGGATTATTGTCATATGGGATTTGCATTCGTTTCGGTAGAGTTACGGAGTTCTAATCTTCATAACACTACCAGTGTGTATCAGTTAGACTGGGACTATATTGTTCGGAATCCGGGGTCTGGTGAAAATCAGACCATTGAAAATGGAACTTTGCGCTAATATAATAGAGTTGAAAATCGAAGTATCGAGTGTCGAGCTGGCATATATGACAATGACATTTGACTCGACATTTGTGTTAGATTTTCAATGCTCTGAATTTTCCCTGACCTTACGGATTCCGGACAATATAGTCCCGGTCTTACGGGTACGAGTATTTTTTTACCGGGTATCCGATTTTAACGGTTACGATTCTTAGCTCCACACCCCACTTGATGCAGGAGCGGGACATTTTCGTCTACGGTCGCTAAGCTGCATTCTCCCATATGTTGTAGGATCTGGTCATTTACTGTTACGGCTAATTCACTGCATACACCGTGTTTTAGGTGCGGGACGCCTCATATGGTTCATCATCGGAGTCGGAGGAGGAGGGCGGGGACGGGTGGGGCGTGGCGCGGCTGCTGTATGCCGGCCTGGTCACACTCGCGGTCGGCCTCGTCGTCTACTTCGTCGGCACCGGCGACAAGGTGAGAGATATGAAACAGAGAGAGGAGATCCCCTCAATATGAGGAGAATTTTCTGGTGTGGCGCGGCTCCTGTATGCCGGCCTTGGCCCCGGTCGCATTTTTCCTCGTCGTCTACTTTGTCGGCACCGTAGACAAGGTGAGAGATATGAGAAGGAGAGAGAGAGAGATAAGAGATCCCCTCAACTTGAGGATTATTTTTGAGTGTGGTGCGGCTTCTATACGCCGGCTTCTCATATCTCTCACCTTATCTCCGGTGTCGACAAAGTTGAAGACGAGGCCACGACCGCGAGCGTGACCTCGGGGTCTAAAAAGGCCACTTTAGGCGTTTCATATTATGATTCAAATATTTTTTTCAACTCATATTATGTGCGCCATTTTACGCATTTCAATTGAAAACTGACAAAATTGATGTTTTCTAATATGATGAAATCAGATGAATCATGTAGCCATTTTACAATTTCACGATTTTTGTATGGAAAAAAATATATGAAACATATTTATATAAACATTATATTTCGTTACAGCACATTTTGATACATTTTCTATTTAATTCCAGGGTTTCAAAACGCCAGCGCTGCGGCTGGTGGGCCCGTCGCTTATCGTGGCAGGACTCGCCTGCTGCCTGCTCCGCATCATGTTCTGTATCTTCGCCAAGCCCTGCTGCCGGCGACGGACCAACCACAAGGAGAACAGAAGGTTATTTTTTTACCACCATTGACTATGTGGGGCGGGGCGTGGGTACCATATTACATTCAACTAGCTTTTGCCCGCGGCTCTGCTTTTAAGTTAGTAAAGCATCCCACGGGAATACTGTAATTTTTTTAATCTACAGCTTAAACTACTACCATACCAAATTTCATCGAAACCTGTTCAGTAGTTTTTGCGTGAAACAGTAAGAAACATCCATACATCCATCCATACATCCATCCATACATCCATCCATACATGCATCCTCACAAACTTTCATATTAATAATAGTAGCAGGATTTATTAACTGAAGGTTTACCGTATTGGTGGTGTAAGGGTCATAGTGAAGTGTTAGGAGGCGGAAACGTATATGATCTTTTTTTGTTTTAATTATGCATTCCAGACTGTCCGGGTGCGCGGAGGGCGAGGAGCTGCCGCTGGCGGGGCGCGGGCCGGCGCAGTGCTCCCCCGCGCGCCGCCTCGACTCCTCCTGCGATGTGTCCAGCCTGTCCAGCGGGGAGGAAGACGAGCGCCTGCGCCGGTACCGTACCGCCGCCCCGCAACCGCAACCGCACTCAGTTCTCGTCCAACCGGTACGTTACATTACCCATGTGTTCACTGTCCATCGGGAAGATGGACGAGCGCCTACGGCGGTACCGCACCGCAGCTCCGCAACCGCAATCAGTTCTCGTGCAACCGGTACGTTACAGTAGCCATGTGTTCACTGTCCGTCGGGAAGATGGACGAGCGCCTACGGCGGTACCGCACCGCAGCTCCGCAACCGCACTCAGTTCTCGTGCAACCGGTACGTTACATTACCCATGTGTTCACTGTCCGTCGGGAAGATGGACGAGCGCCTACGGCGGTACCGCACCGCAGCTCCGCAACCGCACTCAGTTCTCGTGCAATAGCCATGTGTTCACTGTCCGTCGGGAAGATGGACGAGCGCCTACGGCGGTACCGCACCGCAGCTCCGCAACCGCAATCAGTTCTCGTGCAACCGGTACGTTACAGTAGCCATGTGTTCACTGTCCGTCGGGAAGATGGACGAGCGCCTACGGCGGTACCGCACCGCAGCTCCGCAACCGCACTCAGTTCTCGTGCAACCGGTACGTTACAGTAACCATGTGTTCACTGTCCGTCGGGAAGATGGACGAGCGCCTACGGCGGTACCGCACCGCAGCTCCGCAACCGCCATCAGTTCTCGTGCAACCGGTACGTTACAGTAGCCATGTGTTCACTGTCCGTCGGGAAGATGGACGAGCGCCTACGGCGGTACCGCACCGCAGCTCCGCAACCGCACTCAGTTCTCGTGCAACCGGTACGTTACAGTAGCCATGTGTTCACTGTCCGTCGGGAAGATGGACGAGCGCCTACGGCGGTACCGCACCGCAGCTCCGCAACCGCAATCAGTTCTCGTGCAACCGGTACGTTACAGTAGCCATGTGTTCACTGTCCGTCGGGAAGATGGACGAGCGCCTACGGCGGTACCGCACCGCAGCTCCGCAACCGCAATCAGTTCTCGTGCAACCGGTACGTTACAGTAGCCATGTGTTCACTGTCCGTCGGGAAGATGGACGAGCGCCTACGGCGGTACCGCACCGCAGCTCCGCAACCGCAATCAGTTCTCGTGAAACCGGTACGTTACAGTAGCCATGTGTTCACTGTCCGTCGGGAAGATGGACGAGCGCCTACGGCGGTACCGTACCGCAGCTCCGCAACCGCACTCAGTTCTCGTGCAACCGGTACGTTACAGTAGCCATGTGTTCACTGTCCGTCGGGAAGATGGACGAGCGCCTACGGCGGTACCGCACCGCAGCTCCGCAACCGCACTCAGTTCTCGTGCAACCGGTACGTTACAGTAGCCATGTGTTCAGTGTCCGTCGGGAAGAAGGACGAGAGCCTACGCTGGTAATGTACCACCGCTCCGCAACCGCACCGTCAACTCGTGCACCCGGTACTTTAATATAGTAGCAGTCTATCTCCTACAACATGTCCCGTGAGTCGAGTGGGGAGAAGAACAGCAACCGTGTTTATTTTTCGGTATATTTAGATTTTTTTTTTTTTAAGTTTACTTATGATCACGGGTCACGATGATTTCTGTAGGTTTTTTTAATGTACGTAACGAGTGCCTTTTGCAATTTCTTCATCGGCGTCGTTTCTGCGTTTTAAAGACTATTATTTTTAACAATATTACAGACGAGCTCCCACCAAAAGCCGTCGTCGTCAGGCATGCGGCCGGAGGGACGGCGCCCCCCGCCCCGCACCGTGTCGTTCGTGGGCCCCGGCGAGTTGCTGCTCAGCCCCGCGCAGCTGCGCTCCTAACACATAACTACGCCCCTGACGCAAGCAATAAGCGCAATACTTTTTGTACTGTGAAGTGAAGTGACGCAGTGTCTAGTTAAGTCTATATGTAGTTGAGTGTACTAGTCCCATCCGTACCGCCAGGCGATCGGTGCGGTTCTTTGACAGTCTGGAATAAGAACGCCAATTCTCGTATTTAACCTTTGACTTTTAATTTACTTTGAATGAATTATAAATAAATCTACTTGATATCATAAACTGATTTTTGGAGTTTGGACCAGTCAAAACGCGTTAGACGCTTGTTTGACGTTTATGAGTTCCATATGAATCCATTTTGCTGTTTTAACATATCGAAACTGTATTATTGTAAGATTTAACTAGCAGAATCGACCTACTGGATTACCATATTGACAGTTTATAATATTGACCACTTCACCACGTCAATCTGATCCCGTGCTAATACGAGATCTTGTGATTAAAAAGCACTTGAACTTGAATATAATAATAATTGCATGGCGATAACGGACGGGCGGTAGTCACGCATCAAAATAAAATTTTATGAGAAAACTTACAAGAAAAATAAAAAATGGCATTTCGCCACAGAAAAAGAGTTTAAATATGAGCTTATTAGTAAGGACATTTTTTTAAATAAACGAGTAAAAGTAAGTTTCTTATTTCAGTTTTGCAACGGTCTTGCATTCTTTTGATTTGGTCAAACAAATTATTATGAAAAAAAAAATGGATGCAACGTAAATAACGAAGCCGATATCGGCCAGATAGACTCTATCGACGAGGCGAGGCGATATTACTATCTTTGTTCCGAAAAGATAAATTGAATAGGATTCATTGTGACAGTAAAACAAATCCACACGAATAATGTGCACCTACTCCATGAAGAACCGTGCCGAGTCGCGCCATCCTAAATAGTGAGTATAACGATTATTTAAAACTGCCTACTTAATAGTCGCGAATTTATATTAAATATAAAATACATAAAAATATATTTATAACTGACAATAATGATTGTTAACTGATGGTTAAAGTGTTATGTGTTAATTTTATTTGACGTCATATTTATGTGTAGTTCATACGCCGAAAACGAATATCTGTTGGAGTAAATGTCAATAATATATTGTTATAAATTAATGTATAGAAATATAATATAGGCTTTATTTGACATTATTCTGTTCGAATAGAATAATAAAATCCAAAAAAATGTTCTTGTAATCTCGTAGGCAAATGCTACGTTACTCGTAGGCGTCTACGACACGTCGTAGCAGCATAGACGTACTAGGTCCACGATTTTCCACTTCTCTCATAGACATCTTGATATAATATTATGACCTTCAGAAACACCACAGGAATTATTGTACCTGTACCAGAGTACCTTCGAAACGGTTTGTACAAAATACTTATTTGTGAATTAACTAAATATTTCTATCGTTGTTATTAAAAATATTATGTTGCTTTGATGGTAATTTTACTGTAGGTTCTTAAACCAAAATATAAACGAGTAAATTTATATTTATTTAGATCAAATCGTTATATTTATTATGAATACCAATGTTCAAAGTTTATGAATGTTTAAAATTTAAAGTATAACAGAATTATTAGTTTGGCGTGTGAACTACTCAAAGAAGAAGTTCATAGATAGCTAACATAAATGGATGTATAGTAATACTGTGTAACAGTGATGTTGTTATATGTAAGTAACGTTTTAAAGTGTGTGTTGCGCGTGCGTCGTATTTTGCACAATTATAGCCGAACTGTTTATATACTATACCTATATTTTAGAAATATTTGCACCTTTAGTGGACTATTCTATATCTGCAGGTCTAGTGTAGCTTAACACATGTAAAAGTGTACGGTTTTCGGGAGTTACATTTCATAGTTCGAATGTGAATTTATTTATTTACATGAGGCTCAGTGAATAGTGTTATTTTTTAACAATTACCATAATATTGTGTGATATGTTTCGTGTTATCGGTGTACAATGAAGACGATACTACACCAGTAACACGTTCTGCAATTTGTGTTACAGTGTGTGATGAGTCTGTTGTTGTAAAAGTAACACGTTACATTACAAATTACAATCGTACTGTGAATTACTGTAAAAATATTATTATGTATTTTTTCTGCTACGTATAGAAATTTAATTAAAATGACGTCTATTTACTGAGCTCCATGTTGATATTATAGTTTTTGTCAATTATAAACATACAAAAATGAACGTAGTTATTTTATATGATTTATATCTAAGAATTGTCAATTACTTATTTTCGGAGTAAGATTTAAAATTAGCCTTTTTTGTAATGTCGTAAACATTATTTAGGCTTGCAATTATTTCGATATTATTACTAGTTTTTGTCATTTATGTTTTAGATTTAAACTTTCGGAAGTGCGAAAGTTACTTTTGTGTATGTTACAAATATTTAACGCTAACACTACCGAAAAATAATAACGCGACACATTATATGAAATACCTAAGAACCAAGAAACTTTTTTCACTTATATATAGATATCAAACATTTTTTGATAAGACAAAACTTGCGAATAAGCTATCCGACAATTATCAGTAAATTGTGAAACAGGCCCTTGTAATCATAAATATATGTGGTGTATACAAGTGTCAGTTTCTTGAATGCAGTCGAAAACCGAAATGGAATAGATATTAAGGAAATAATGAGCTTCATTTAGACTATTGGCTTGTATAGAAATGGTATACAAAATAACATACATCATCGATAATTTTACATCTATGTACAGTCAGGAAAATTAATGTTTAGCAGCATAGACAAAAACAAATCATTTATCTACGTTTAGCAGCTCACCATCCTCATGATATTTTAAGCGTATTATAACGACGAGGTTGTCCTCAGTCGCTTCGCATCGGGAAACAGTTACACGACCAATTTTAGAAGTACCTAAACCAGCTAAACATTAATTTTTCGCGACTATACAACAGATTATAATTTCACCTTTAAATGCGCACATACTCAGGTGACAGGGTTACGAATCTAAAATTTTTGTATTCGCCTCAACTAAATCGCTTTCGAAGTTAGCGTTTTAAAAGTTTTATTTAAAATATACGAAAATAATATTACACTTGTAACGTAAGTTGATTTTTAAACACTAACAATGCATCGAAAAAATTATTAACTATTTTGTTAAAAATAATTTGATAGTATTTATGTATTACATTTTTACTCTCGTATAATTGACTTTATTGATAATATTAACGACACTGTTACTGATGTATTATTCCTATTATAAAATATTGTTAACTTACAACATACCTACATAATTTATGGCCTGTTTCAATAACCTATCTACCAGTAACTATTTGTTAGAAACGTCAAACTTGTGTCGAAAAAACCGTCAAATGGTTGAATGGCGACGTTTTTAACAAATTGTTAAAGATAGATAGGTTATTGAAACTGGCCGTTACAGCGATTACATTATCTTATGAATTTACACCTTGGTAAAAATAATTTTCGAAAGAACCTCTCACTCTCATAGTGTTATCTATGTACCTACTTATTATCTATTTACCTTATTTTCTTGTCTTATCTACCTATTTTTCCAACAACTCTAGTTTCGTCTTCAATACGGCATATGCCATTCGACAAATTCGTGTAATCATTTTAATCTTTGTACATTACTTTTACATATTTGACCGTAATGATTTCATGGAAAATTCGACTTTTACACGATTAAAAGAAACCATTCTTGATGTTTAATTTAAATATGAAATTTAATGCAATCTATAAAAGAGATATTTACATTTTGAGATCCAAACTTTTAATATTCAGTAATAAAATACGTAACATTATTTTTAGAAATTATATGTCTATCGGTATGAACGACTTGTATGGGATGATATCGCGGTTTTTTTATAACACGAACTGCTATACAATCTATAAAGGTAGTTTTTTCAGAAGTAACATTCATTATACCTACATCAAAACCTATCAAAATATTATTATTTTTGCAGAATTTATTTTGACTACCAAACAGTTACGTTTAGGGTCAGCTCACATCGAGACGCGGCGCCGCGCTACGCAGCTCGGTACAGCTCGAAATTCGAACTCTAGCAATTAATCATATATCTTCTTGTGTTGTGAATAAAGTTCAATTTTGAATTGCTATCTTTAAAATGCAGTGCCGCGTCGCGTCTCGGCGTGAAGAGACGCTTAGAATAAGAAGTATATGCTAGTAATAAAGTTATTCTTCTATTTACATGTCTTACGTAGAATACCAATGTATATTTTTACCCACTTACTTATAAAATATTTTCACAGTGGATAAGCTATACAATGTTTTGTCCTTGTCTGTCAAGTGACAGTGTTCGAATGTATCAGACAAGGACAAAACATTGTATAGCTTATCCATTGTGTAAATGTTTTTATTAGTAAGCGGGATAATCATTTAAATGCGAGTTTCAACATTTGTATCTGAAAATTTGCTTTCGAAAACTGCTGTAACATTTATTTGGATAATTTTAAACTCTCATTTTGGTATGTGCTTCCAATTGTGCTACGCGCTTTTCCTAGTGATTTCGCTGTTCGTTCCATAATTTGGCCTAAATTAATATTTAGATTGTAACGCATCTGTATATAGTTTGTAATAATTTGAGCAATAAATATTAATCTAGTCACAACACCATTGAAATGCTATACCTAAGGACCACTCATTCATAGTTACGGGCAAAAAGTGTGTACCAAAACGACTTTTAGAACCTACACACATCGACTAAGCTAAAGAACATCGATAAACGCTGAAAATGTAAAAAAAATAGTGTGGCGATTCTTCGCCGCTTCCCAGATGGCGCGCACTATACTCACCTAAGCAGAATCGATTTTTCAATAGAAAATTGTACCCATTTGTCAAGCTTGAAGTAGGAAGCTTTTGATGTTGTATGAGATCCATAGGTACAGTATATCAATGCACAGTTTGAGTTGCACGTACCGAGTTGTTCATACATTAAGATTATTATAAATGACGTTAAGGTTTTATTAAGATTATTATAAATGACGTTCCTTTAATATTGAAATAGTCTTAAGTGTAGACTAGCTTAACATTTTTTTACTGATACGCGATTTTCCAATGCAGATTTATATTAATAACCTACAAAAACACCTACTGAGGAAAGAAAGAAAATAACGGTCAAAACATCTGCTTTGGAAGACCGACTAGTTTAAAGTTACCATGTTTGCTGGATTTGAAGTGTACACAAAAATCGTTTATTTTATTAATACAGAGCGACTAGCATAGTTTTTTTTGCTATTGATAATATTATATAATATTAATCGTCTTGTAAATCCTTTAATAGTCTTAAACTTCACTTTTGTAATGTCCTAATACTTTCAGGTCTCTCAAATTCTTAATCTTCTTCTATGGTTTTCTAGAATAATAGTTAAAAATATAAAAAACCTTCTCAGATACAAAAAAAACCTTTTAATTAATGTCGTATAAGGCGAACATTTAAAATAACAATGTGTCTTCAGAAGTTTATATTTTTCAGTTAATTTTATCTTGTTTAAGGTGGAGGAAATGCTTTTTTGAGAAAATGACGACCTCTGTGAAGCGTCCGTAGATAATATTATTATTCCTTTATAGTCCCAAACACGACGAATTTTGCCTACTCTTTCTATATCACTCTAAAGTACTTTTTCTTTTTGTTATTCTAGAAAACCAAAGTGAAGCAGTCGTTGGTTTGATGTCTGCGAAGCGCCGCGTGCGCATAGACTGTGATTTGATGTTGAGAATATAGATGGCGCGAGTGTAGTGGTACATCTACTCACAATACCGGCTAAGCATTTTTTTTTAATTATAGAAATCGGAAAGAAGTTATTTTCTTTTAGGCTAGGACTGTATGATCCAGAATCCGGAACGCCGGAGAAATTTCAGTCGGAGTCACTGAAAATATAACTCTGGGCGAATACATATTGACCTAAAAATCGAACACGCAAGTGTCGAGTCAAATGTCAACTCAATTGTATTAACGCAGATTTCTATTTTCAGTGCCCCGAATTTTCCGGGGCCCGCCGGATTCCGGATCATATTGTGGTCCCGGCCTTAGGTCTTAGAAAGGTTTTTTTAGAACGTAACGTCACCAAAGAGCGACTAAAAAAATACAAATTAAATGTGGGTAGTTATGAGTCAGCTAAGGTATTGTGTGCAGAGGTTGATAATACGACGTGGGAATTTGTCCACAAATTGTGATTCGCTCAATAAGTTGTCATGTTGTAAACTCATTGACAATTTTTGTTGTAAATATTTGATTTGTACCCGTGGAGTTCGTTTGTATTATTTATAGGCATTGGTGCATATCATGTGTATAGGGCAGATGATTAATCAAATAAATTAGAACAATACATTGTTTTCTTTATTTACCCTCAAATTGCAATGTCGCAACATAGATTTTTTTTTTAATTGACATTTTAGTCTAGTTAAAAACAAAAATCTCGATACTCATCTCATATAACTAATGCTATCAGAAACTCGACAAAATCTCCGAGTTATTAAACACGAGAAAATTACTAAAATGATGAAGTTAGCGACATTAATTCATGACTCAATTGATAAATATATCATACTACTTAAAATTTTAATACTCAGTTTAGGTATTTAAAAAAAATGTTCAATACAAGTTCAATAGTGAAATATTTTTATGTTTCGCTATTGCTATTATGCTAACATTTTAATGGAATGTACGCATTCATTGTACTGTATACGCTCGTGGAAGAAATCTAATGCAATTGCTAATGGGGGATTTACACGGGTCTATTTTAGCACCACGATTTCCGCCGCACGTCGCAAATCGACCCATGTAAATTCGCATAACAGTCGGAAGGTACCAGGAGAACATAAGCTTAAAGGAGGTGTTTAATTTTTAATAACGTACATAAGTGAATTTGTTATACGGCCGGAAGGTTAGACAGGGAGAACATAAGCTTGTTGGAGGCAAGCAATTTTTAATAACTCAAGTGAATTATTCGGCAGGTTAGACTAGGAGTGCATAAGCTTATAGGAGTTATACAATTCTTAATAACGTGTAAGTGAATTGTTCAAAAATCGGAAGGCACTAGGAGAACATAAGCTCGTAGGAGGTTTATATACAAATTTTCATAATGTGTAAGTGAAGTTGTTCTACTGTCGGAAGCGGGAAGGTAATAGGAGAACTTATGTTCACAAGCTTATGCTTTTAGGAGGAATATACAATTTTTAATAACGTGTAAGTAAAGTTGTTCGCATACGTATATGGTACTAGTAGTACATAAGCTTGTACAAAAGGTATACAATTTTTAATAACGGGTAGGTGAATTGCTACATTCGGACGGTACAATGAAAGATTAGTCTATAGGAGACCTTATAAACAACGTAATTTAATAAAGACAAGTAATAAACAACGTAAGTTTAATAAGGTATATTAAAAAAATGTATATCTTTTTTTTGTTTGATATTATTTAAAATAAAACACCAAATTGTTTAACGTTTTATATTTTCCAACTCCATATTATTTTGAATATCTATTATTATTTACATTTAAAATCTTATAGACAAAAAATAAACATGACTACGACGCCATTTGACATGTACACATATTATCTTTGAAACATAATATAAATATCAAGTTCACATGTAACTAAACTACGCTTTACATATAAAAATAAATAAAATTAATTTTAATTGTTTGTAATAGCTAAGGATTCTATGTAATTTTTTTTTTATTAAATAAGGGGGCCAGCGAGCAAACGGGTTACCTGATGGTAAGCAACTACCGTCGCCCATGGACACTCGCAACATCAGAAGAGCTGCAGGTGCGTTGCCGGCCTTTTAAGAGGGAATACGCTCTTGAAGGTTTGCAGGTCGTATAGGTCCGGAAATACTGCTGGTGACAGTTCGTTCCAGAGTTTTACAGTGCGCGGCAGAAAGTTACGCGAAAAGCGCACGGTGGAAGACTGCCACTCATCAAGGTGATGAGGATGGTATGTTTTTCGCGTGGGACGATGGCGAAAAGTTGCAGGTGGTATGATTCCGAACAATTCCTCAGAGCACTCCCCGTGATACAACCGATGCAGAGTGAAGCTACATCTCGGCGTAATTCCAAGGGGTCCAAGCTGTTTGAAACACTATGGCAGTCAACAATTCGAGCGGCCCTTCGTTGGATACGATCCAGAGGGAGCAGTTGGTATTTTGCCGCCCCTGCCCAGAGATGAGAAAAATATTCCATATGAGGCCGAACCTGCGCCTTGTAGAGTTGTAGGCGTTGGTCCGGACTGAAGTACTGTCTCGCTCTGTTAAGAACACCAAGCTTCTTCGAGGCTAACTTGGCCTTACCCTCTAGATGATATCGGAACTGGACTTCGGTCGATATGCTGACGCCAAGTATCTCAATGCTAGGGGAGATGGTTAAAGATGTGCCCTCGAAACGAGGATATACGACCATTGGTGACTTTTTAGTGGTGAACGCGCAGACTTGTGTCTTGGCGGGGTTGAATTGGACTAAGTTACGTCTACCCCATTCAGAGACTTTCTCCAATGAATTCTCTATTTTAGACACAAGTTCGTTTCGACTCTCAATGACATTTAGCCGAGAAATATTCGGGGAGCCGGTATATACAGCATCACCTGTACTATCATCCGCATAGCAATGAATGCCGTTGGTCTGTAACATGTCATTGATATGCAGTATGAATAGGGTAGGCGATAGCACACAGCCCTGAGGGACACCATCATCAACAGACTGAGTTTCCGAGCATTCGCCGTCAACTACGACCTTTATGCTTCTATCTGCTAAGAAACTAGTGACCCACTTACATAATTTCTCGGGCAGCCCGTATGATGGAAGCTTTGATAGCAGCGCTTTATGCCAAACCCGATCAAAGGCCTTCGCAATGTCCAAACTAACAGCCGATGCCTCTCCCTTCGACTCAATTGCCTGAGCCCAACGATGAGTTAGGTACGCCAAGAGATCACCAGCCGAGCGACCCTTACGAAACCCGTATTGTTTATCGTTTAGTAATCCCTGGCCGTCCAAGTATCGGAGAAGCTGGCTATTGATAATGGATTCCATTATCTTCGAGAAGAGAGAGGTTATAGCGATTGGTCTGTAGTTGGAAGGATTTGAGCGATCACCTTTTTTGGGGATCGGGTGTACCAAGGCTGTCTTCCAAGAAGCCGGGACGATGCCAGAAGAGTAGGAGAACCGAAAAAGACGCGTCAAGACCGGGGCCAACTCTGGAGCACACTTTTTCAACACAATAGGAGGGATTCCGTCAGGCCCACTCGACTTTTGGATATCAAGGGAACGGAGGGCTTTTCGCACTGAGCGCTGATGAAACCGAATATCCGACATGATGCTCGTGCATCGCGGTATGGTCGACGGTTCCTGCCCCCCGTCATCCAGGGTCGAGTTTGATGCAAAGAGCTTGTCCAGAAGATCGGGTTTGTCCTTTGCGTCCTGGGCCAACGATCCATTTCCTACGCGTAGGGATGGTAGGGTTGGCTTGCAGAAATTTCCTTCAATAGCTTTGGCCAGAGACCAGAATGCACGGGTTCCCGAGGGGAGGCGCTCAAGTCTCTTACCAATTCTATTGACATGCTGTTTCTTTGCCCGAGTGATCTCTTTCTTGAGGGACCTAGAGGCAAGGTTGTACTCCTTTTTATATGTGCTGGTATTTAAATCCTGAGCAGACACTGCATTGGCCCAGGATTGGTAAGCCTCCTGCTTCCGGCGAGAAGCTTTTTTGGGGGATGAACCAAACTAGGGACGAAATCTGCCGCCAGTTGGCACTACAGAGGATCCACATCGGCAACAGAGTTGGCAGTGTTGTCGGGATCATCCGGCGAGAAGCACACGTTCTCTCAAGGATAGGATGCAAAAAACGACCGCATCCCATCCTAGTCTGCTGACTTGCAGTGCCACACACGACGGTATTTAACAGCACGCTGTCGTAACACCGTCGTAAGTGGCACAGAACTCCTAACAAGGCAATGATCCGATGAACCAAGTGGTGCGATTACGGATATTTGGTAGCCTTCAGGATTTGAAGTCAGCAGAAGGTCCAATAAGGAAGGATTCTGACCATCCACATCTGGGATTCGCGTAGGCGTAGTAACCAGTTGTGTCAAGTCGTTCGCAAGGGCAAAGTTGCAGACAGATCTCCCCGCATGATCAGTTTTACTGGAATTGAGCCAGTCGGCGTGGTGGGCATTAAAGTCGCCAAGTATTATGATCTCTGCGGATGGGATCTGCCGCTGCACAAAATCTGAAGCAGCTTGCAGGTGTTCCAAGAGTCGGTCCGTCTCGGGGTCACCACTATGGGACCTATATAGGCACGCATAGACGCGAGGGTGGTCGTCGCAATCTATGCGGAGCCATAACGTTGACAGGTCCCTGTCCTCAAGATTGCTGAGGCGGCGAGAGCTGATATCATCTCTGATATACACACACACTCCAGCTTTGGGCAGAAAGGAGTGCTCGAGAGAATACCCTGGGTGGGAAAGGTATGATGTGTCACTCGGAGATGATATCTGCGTCTCGGTTAAAAAGAGCAAAGCCGGCTTTGCCGTCTCAAGGTGGTAATGGACGGCATTAAGGTTGGAGTGTAATCCCCTGATATTACAAAAGTCCATGTTTAATATTGAGAGCCTTTGTGCGTTTGCTCTTGCCCCCAGCAGATTGGAGCGCAGTTTTGCCCTCCCCAGAATACGAGGGGCAGCCTGGACGTCCACGTTCAGTTCCAGGGGTACCTGAGCACGGACGTCCAGAGAGGGATTCTCCAACGCAGTTGGTACCCTCCTGGGGTAACAAATTGCTTTTCAACTGCGGCATTTCTAGGGGGGTAGGGGATTGGGCCTCCGGTAAACTCACTCACTCGGCGAAACACAGCGCAAGCGCTGTTTCACGCCGGTTTTCTGTGACGCCGAATATGACGCCTTAGGGTCAGCTCACACCGAAGCGCGACACGACATGATGCGGCGCTGCATTTTTTACATTCAAAATTGAAATTTTATGACTACACAAGATACACGTTTCCTTGCCAGAGCAGCGACGCGCGATTGACGCGACGCGGCGTTTTAAGATAGCAATTCAAAATTGAACTTTATTCACTTTTACTTTTTCCAAGAAGATACACGTTTCATTGCAAGAGTTTATTATTCATATTAAGTAGGCGTCATATTGCATAGTCAGTATCCTTAGCTTTTCCTTATAAACTTAACATGTCTAGTACATAATATTTGATTTAAATTAATGTAAACAAAATTGAATTTAGTGAGGTTTTTTGGATACTTAAAAAAATAAAACATTTTAGGATATACATATTCGATACAAGTATTTTGGACGTATTTTAATGCTGATGATGCGGACGTATTATTATTATGATGTAGTATACAGCATAATAATACATACAATCATAAAAAGCTATGTAAATTTATCTAGTTTTGGACATTTATTTTAAAGTTCGAATAAAAAACACACATTTTTATGTATATACAAAATTTATATTGTTTAATAATTATTTAATTTATAGCCTGATCAGAAAAATAAAAACCATGGCTGAGAGCGCTTAATTTTTGATTGGAGCAACACTTGGAAAAGCTGGGATGTGATTGGTTAAAATCTTGAAGATATCACATTAATGGCATTTTACCTTGTTCCGCATTTTTAGCAATATGGCGGGGTTTTTTATTTCCCTGTCACATATATTAAAAGCCTTTTGGCTATTACGAGCTCCTTATTATGCATTCATAAATAAAAATTTGGGAAGATTAAAAAAAAGTGCAAAAAACCGAAAAGATGCTTTTACTATTTAAGCTAGCAGCTTTCTAGCAAAATATTACATACATATTTACATAAAATAGAAGTAAATAAATGAGATCTAAATTGAAATAATATTATGCACATTTCGAATACTTATTTTCTACACATTTTCCATTAAATTAATATCTATACTATTGGAAGATATAAATATGTACATTTATCGGAGTTATTATCGTGATAACAAAAATGCCTAATTTTACTAACATTTTATTAAAACAAACAAGAAATTTAGGAAATATTTGGAAAGATTTTCAAAAGAACAACTATTTTATAGTTTGGTCTAGTTCGAAATAAAGTCAACAACCTCTGTGGCTCAGTGGTCGAGCGCGTCGGAGCTCAAGCCGGAGGTGATGGGTACGAATCCCGAAGGAACAAAAAAGTTTTCTGACTACGACATGTTATAAATATGCGTTTAATTTAATAAAAATATTAAATATTTAAAAGTATTAAATATTACTTCCGTCGTCCGGTACACAAGTTCTTCGAGGACTTAACGCGGATATGGACTGATAAAAAAATATTTTGAAATATGTAGAACCACAGCACTCAAATATAAAGCAGACTATTCGTGATGTTTTGTAATGTCATAACTCATAACTATGTTCTAAAATATTATAAAAATAAAAAATCACAAAAGAAATCAATATTTAAAATACTTTTTAAAGTACGCAAGACGTTTTTTTTTTTTCACGTGCACACTGCACATTACTTGCGTATTTACGTTTTGCGTCGCAACCGGCGCAACGCGTGACAATTGATAGTTAACATTGTAGATAGAGTAACGATAAATATACAATATTGCGGAAATTCTCACTTGACCAAATAAATCAAAATGTTTTAGACAAATTTTATCTATACGTTTACACAAATTCATCTGATCATAAGTAAGGTATAAACGCCGTGAGCACTTTTAAAAAATAATATACTAGTCACAACACATTACATTCACAAAATCACAATACGTCTTAACATTATGTCAATTAACATTTGCTCATCGAGTTGACTGTCATTCTTTATATGCTATGAAACAGAAAATCTTAATTTTTTGACATTCGTGCAAACTATACAGAATTGTGCAATCTGTCATTTTTTTTAATGTTTTTGACAGTTTGCACACTGTCAAGAGTTTGATTACTGAATTGTGCAAAGTGTCCAAACTTGGTAAGATTTTGACACTTTGCACACTTTCATTTTTGAGAAAGTAACAAACGTGTTTCCGCTAATATCGGAATGAAATTTGTATTATGCACAATCGTGACACGTTTGACGTCTTAAATCGAGTGAAATAAACAAGTTATTGCACGGAATAAACTTAATGTCAACTAACAAATTTTAGGTTAGATTGATGCTTAAACGATTGCAGAATTAAACTAATATCAAATGGTCTCTACGATACCTTTCCGTTTCTTCGGGTCACTTGAAATAAAAGAGGTTTCCTCTGAAGAAATTTTCTTCATCATTTGGAAGGTAGTGGATACATTCTGAAATTGTATTAAAATAACATGAAAATACACATAATTATGCCGTTTCTGTACATAGATAATATTTACATATTTTCATTATCTAAATTCTAAACATTTTTTTCTTTAAAAAGCACACATAAACAATAAAATTTATAATACAATTTTAAAGTTTACAATTGTTTAGGCTACTCGCACATCATAGTTAACCAGCAGTTAGTCACTTTAAAACAAAATATAACACCTAATTTTCCTAATCAGTTTTAGTCAGAATCAAGTGTTTTTATCATAACTGCATACTTTACAGGAATTATTTGTAAAAGCATATTATGCTATAATCTTTGAAACTATATATAAGAAAACACTAAGCACCAATATCACCAACGTATTAGAACCACGTTTAACGTTGAACTAAGGTTTTCGATCTATCTGTCCCGTTCTAACATTGAATCTGAGAGAGAGATCGAATCCGGGTTTAGAGTTAAGCGTCGAATCCGGGTTTAGAGTTAAGCGCGTTTAAAGAAGTTTTGGTAAAATCAGGGCTAAAAGTTAACTTTAATATAAAACTTATATAAAACTTAGTTTTGGGCAAATCAAAAAAGCTTAACTCGTATAAGATCGTGCTAAAACATAACAATATAGTGCGTATTTTATTTTCAAATTCATAATAATATAGAATATAGTATTATAAAGAACTTTATATGATATATAAGAAAGCAGACTAATTAGACTATGTTAAACTTTATAAATAAGGCTAAGCTGAGTGGTCGATGCTGATTAGTAAGGTATTATATGATGTTATAAGGGTTAATCTCCAAAAAAAGGTGTTTTGTAACGGATAATGACGGTAGGTTTTTTTAAACACTACGCGGAAATTTTAACGTCCGGCAGCCAATTTTTTACTTATAAAATATTATATATTTTATATACCTACCCCCTTACTAATAAAAAATATTTACACAATGAATGAGCTATACAATGTTTTGCCCGCGTCTGATACGTGCTCAAAAAACCTACCGGTCATTATCACTATATAGTATAAAACAAAGTATCTTCTTTGTCTGTCCCTATGTATGCTTAGATCCGTAAAACTACGCAACGGTTTTTTAATAGATAGAGTGATTCTAGAGGAAGGTTTATATGTATATAACATGCATAATATAGTAGAGAAACACTGATCATTTTAGAGGTTTGTAATGTGATGTCGTAAATACATTATGTATGGTATTTTCAGAAGCTATTGAGACGGATACAGTGTGATCCTTACGTTACTCACTTTAAGCATTTTACACATATTATAGTAGCCCTTTGAACCATAACAGTTATAATAAACCAACAGTTTAAATTAATATCTTATATTTATAAGATATCGTAAAATTTATATTCAAGCGCGAAAAATATATATCAAGCGGTCTCGCACGTCACGTCGAGGTGAGGGCCCCGTTTTTACCCCAATGGGTAAAAACGGGGCCCTCACCTCGACGTGACGTTTTAGGGTTTCGTGCCCAATGGCACGAAACCCTAAAAACAATTTCAATATTATATACAGAAGTATATAATAATGTATATAATTGCCGCGGGCAAAAGCTAGTCCATTACAAAATAAATTTTCTTGGAGATTGACCCATAATATGGGTTATGCATAAGCATTAGTGATATCATTTTGTGGTAAATAGAACTATTGAGACGTTTTGGAATCTATAACATATTTGTTGCAGTAAAATCCACTATTCAAGCTGAACCTTTTCAGAAACTATAGTAGGTATATATCTCTTGTTAAAATGCGTTGACAGTGGATGTGAAATATATCGACGCTTAATAGCCATGTTTTCCACAAAATTATACATCATAAACAATCGATGTTTAGCAATATTACTGGTTTTCATGTAAGGACATTATACCTTAACTCCATCGAAATCAAGGTTTACTCTAGGCAAACATTATAAAGTTAATTAAATTATACATGAACAAGAAGTCTCAAAAGTTCTATTTTTGCGGCTTTATATTATTTACCTCACTATCCAGCACCTCTTCATAGTTTCTGCAAAACGTACACTATAGCTAGAATACAAATAATCTAAGTTATACTTTTGTTAGTACGTAGGTGTAATTTTAATCTGGAATGACACAAATGCATAAAACAAACTCCATAACCACACAAACACCAAAACAAACGTGCGAATAAGAAGTACTATCAGGGGATCTTTGTGTCAATGCGTTGTATATGTATGCGTGACAGATATTTATTGACAATCCTAGTGAAGTTACCTAACGAAACTTAACCGATTGTTTAGAAGTATCGAATCAGTTGGCAAAGGAAATATAAATTCAACTATTTTTACATAGGAATTACGACTACAAGATAATTACTCGTATTCATCGATTTGATGTCGAATCAGTGTCAAGCTCTATCGGCAGTAGTGCCATTCCATGCATTTGACATTTTTAACGTAACATATTTGTCATTTAATTTCGATTCAATAATTTACATTTAATTATAATAAAGTACAGTACATTAAAATAATATGAATAGTCTAATTTGTAATTTTCGAAAAAACATTTGTTAGACAAGTAGTAAATTATATTTATTTCGATTACTTTTTTTTACTTGCAAGAAGTTTGCGTAGCCTGGAATATGACAACTGTCACACAAGTGTCATAACACAATAACTATAATTCTTAAGCAGTTGACCGTTGTCATTTGTTCGTATTATAATCATATTTTATATTAAACTGACATGCCATGCAGTTACAATACCAGTGTATTGTAACTGCATGCCGTTATAATAATACAAATAAATATTATGAGAACACTCTACCTGCTTCTGAACTAGATTCCCTGATAGTACTTTGAGCCGTAATAATAGGTCTTTACCTATGAAATTGTCGTTTTGTATTAAAAAATTGAAACGAATTTTTTTCATGTATTTTTAATTTGTATTAATCGAAGTAATCACCCATGCAATCAATGCATCTTTGCCAACGCAGCGGCAGTTTATTGATGCCCTTCTTAAAGAAATCAGCTGGACGGGAGGCAATAAATTCTTCAAAGGCATTTTGTACTGCCTCTCGGGTATTGAATTTTTTTCCCGCCATGAAGTCATCCAAATTCTGGAAAAAGTAGTAGTCTGTAGGCGCAGGTCTGGTGAGTAGGGCGGATGACGGAGAGCTTCCAACCCCAGTTCTTGCAACTTGGAGACCGTCTGCTGTGCAGTATGAGGTCGCGCGTTGTCGTGCAGGAGCAGCGGAGACGAGCGATTGATCAATGCTGGTTGGAGATGTACCAGCTTCTCCATCATTGTGTTCAGTTCTTCACAGTACACATCTGCAGTAATGCTCACCCCGTTTGGTAAGAAGCTGTGATGAATTACACCGGCGCTAGACCACCAAACAGTGACCATCACTTTTCTAGGGGTAAGTTTTCGTTTAGGGCATTGTTTAGGTGCTGAACCAGGATCCAACCAACTTGCTGAGCGCTTGCGGTTATCAAACAGAATCCATTTTTCATCGCAGGTAACAATGCGGTTCAAAATTCCTTTATTTGTGTGCCTGTTGAGCAGTGCAAGGCACGTCTCGACGCGTACTTCGCGCTGGCGATCATTGATTTCGTGGGGCACCCATTTGTCAAGCTTTTTTACCCTGCCAATTTGACGCAAATGGACTAATATTGTTTTTATGCTAACGTCGAAAGCTGCTGCAATTCAGCCGTAGATTGTGTATCATCAGCTTCCACAATCGCCTTTAATTCGTCATTGTTGACCAAAGTCTTCGGACGACCGCGAGGTTCATTTTTCAGGCCGAAATTTCCAGAACGGATGCGAGCAAACCAATAACAGGTGGTGCGTTGGTTTGTAGTGTTAGCTCCGTAAACGTCGTTGATGTTGCGTGCCGCTTGTGCCGCGTTGCTGCCACGACGGTACTCATATTCCATAATTACTCGAATTTTTAACGTGTCCACGATGACGAAAACGATTGAAATGCGATGAAAATGGAACACTAATCAATAAACAAATGACTACTTTTGGAAAAAGAATTCCATGTTTTTAAAATAAAATTAATTTGAAATTAGAATTCTTTGCCAAACAAAAATTATTTTGATTTGAAATGGCCAGTACTGCAGAGCGGCAATTCATAGGTAAAGGCCTATTATCATCCTCAGTATTGGGCTATCTGTCTATCATTTATATGAGGCACAGACCAGAGTTTACTGTATGGGATGGTAGCGTAACGTAACGCGTCGCCTTTTAATTTGACTTGTACAATTACATATTCGTCACAATTCCGGAAAAATATATTATTTATTTATATAAATAATGTACCTTTATAACATAATAATAACCTTTATATTGTATGTAGCCTTATGGCTACATTGTAAAGTCTAAAACATTCCTAAATGGGGCTCAACCCATCTATGTATTATTAGGCGTTCTTCGAAAGATTCAAAATATTATACATCCCTACTAATGTTATAAACGCGATACTTTGTAAGTATGGATGTAAAGATGTTCGTTATTCTTTTACGCAACGGATTTTGATGAAATTTTGTATGGTAGTAGTTTAGGATCTAAATTACCACATAGGCAACTTTTTTTCGCAGCAAAATGTACGGTTCCGACGAGGTTTCTTTTTTCGCGTACGAAGTCACGGGCAACATCCAGTTCTATATAATATCGTTGTCATCTCACGATTACCCCATCTCCAGATATCGGAAGACGGAAAAAATGAGACGAACCTATTTTTGTAAATTAATATGGCGATCGGCCTAAAACCATTGCCAACGTCAGGTTAAAAAGGCGGGGAAATAGAATTTTCGTATAGGTTTTTAACACCGTTTTTCTAAATCGTCAAGTCTAAAGTCTTGTCAAAGTCCAAATAAATAGTCAACGAGTCACGTCAGTCGATTTAGTAAAGTGGTAGACGGCTTAGTGAAACTTCCTAGGGAGTTTTTGAGGGAACACAGAATAACACGCTTTTTGAGGTTGTACCACTTGCCCATACTTGTGCACGTTAACGAATATTTAATGGTTATTGTCCTATCAATATTTACACATTAAGAATCGAAGTAACACAAATTTATGGAAGAAATACAAAATCACAACGTCACTCTTCTACATGTCCGCCAAAACTCTCGGGACGCACCTTCTGCACGCTAGTGGACGGTATCGCGGCGGCCAGGCCCGAGCTGCGGCGTATGTCCTCCATGGGGATCTCCTCCGAGCGCGCGCGCGGCGAGCACTCGCGCGACCCCGCACTACTGCGGGACACGCTGCTGCAATACAATGTTAATATTATATTTAGAAGTGCGTATTGTAATTTGTAGGTTTGGTAAGTAATTAATTAATTCTTGATATAATTTGGCGACCTCTGTGGCTGCGGTTGAGCGCCAAAGGAACAAAAAGTTTCCTATGTTCCAGTCATGAATGTGTATTAAATATGTATATAATATAATAAAAATCTTAAATATGTGTATAGCATCAAAGTATTAAATATATTTCCGTTGTCTGTTACCTGTTGTTGCATAAATAATAAAGTAGTTATAAAAAGTATATAATGTCAATGTCTTATTGACAGCTGGCACATCGATAGGCTATCGAGATAATTTAATTAGCTATAAGGCTATGTAAAGTGTAGACGTATCTGTGTTAAGCATCTCTCTTATATGTACCAATAAAGAGTATCATAATTGTTGATGTATCATTGTTATCACCACTCTAACATAAGAAGGATTTATAAGAATCAAGACGTCGCAGCACACAAGAAGTCTCCTCAAGTCGGAGGAGAACCCGTCAGGCTGTGCTAGTCGTGGTTTAACAGCCTTACAGTTAAGAGATCATAAACTATGGTGGAAAGGGCCGACTTGGCTAAAAACGCTTAACACTAAAAATCTATGTAATATTCAAACAACATTTTTCACGGATCAAGAAGTGAAAAGAACCAAAAAAGTAGTGGCATCTGTAACAAAAAATCAAGACTCATAAAATCATCATAAAATCATTACTTTTTAAATACAGCTCGCTAAGCAAGATTGCGAGAATTTTAGCATGGGTATATAGATTTATAAACAATAAACGTGAAACAAAGAAATACTTAACGTTGAGTGAAATAAAGCAAGCCAACATAAAAATCAGTCAACAGTGTCAGCAAGAATATTTTATTGAAGAATTACAAGATATTCAGAAAGGAAAACATGTTGCATCAAAAAGCAAGATTTGCATGCTCAACCTTATTCTCGATCAGGGTCTTGGAAGTTTTAAGAGTGGGGTACGTCTTAAACACGCTAATATTAACCTAGACATGAAACATTCCATTATCATACCGAAAAACAGTCGTCTATCAGAATTAATTATCGACCAATATAATGAACTTACCTATTACGGTGGCGCTAAGCTTACATCGGAGATCATTCGACGAAAATATTGGTTAGTAGGGGGACTCAAAGCCACGAAAAAGCGTATTTACCAATGTGTTAAGTGCAGAAAGCATAGTCCCAGCCAACACTATCAAATAATGGGCGATTTGCCTACAGTAAGGGTGAACCCATCGCGGCCATACTACCACACAGGGGTAGATTATACAGGTCACGTGTTTGTCAAGGTCAACAAGGGCCGAGGTATTCTAACAATAAAAGGCTACGTGGCTGTATTTGTCTGCATGGTGACTAAAGCTATACGTCATTTTTAGCTGCATTGCGCCGAATGGCAGCTAGACGAGGAGTGCCGAAAAATGTGTACAGTGATCAAGGTACAACCTTCATCGGAGCAAACAAGGTTCTACAGGAAAAAGAACAACAGATATTTAGTACCTTCGAAAACACAGAATTTATCAACGAAGTAACGCAAATGGGTATCAAGTGGCATTTTAATGCCCCTTCTTGGCCCTCAGCAGGTGGTCTGTGGGAAGCTTCGGTCAAGTCTTAAATATTATATGAAGCGGGTGATAGGCGAACAACGACGAATTGCCTTACACCATCACATTTCCTAACTAGCGGCCCTCATTTAGCATTTTACAATACTGCGACGGACTTACGTACTCGTTGGCACCAAACACAAATATTGTTCGATGATATCTGAAAAAAATGGCGCTTAGAATATCTTACGCAATTATCAGTACGCAGCAAGTGGAGACAACCACAAGAGAACATCAAGGCACTAATTTGCCAGCCGGAAGGTGGCCACTCGGCCGCGTCCTGCAGCTACACCCGAGAAGCGACGGTTTCGTAAGGGTCGTTACGCTAAAAACAAAAAGCGGTATCATGAAACGACCGGTAGTTAAACTGTCAATACTACCAGTCAATAATCAAGAATCAAATGTAAAACAGGATGATGATATAAAGCCAGTATATCACATTACTCAACCTATCAAGAAAAATACCTATTCCTTTTCTAAATTGGTATTTACAATTTTACTTTTTATAATGACCTTTATATCGAGCTCGAAAGGCTTATTTAATATTACACCGCTTCAAAATCAAAGTTTGTACTTCGACAAGGTGACAAACATGGCTCTCATTAAAAACAAGTGGCGCCTAGTCGTCTACTACGACATAAGTTACACGAGTACATGAGTACTTAGATTATTTACAAAACATGTGTGATAGTAAACAAGACCATTCACAATGCGCAGCGATCATGTTACAACTACACCACAGCTACGAACAATTAAGTTATTATAATAATGTTATAATGAACAAGTAAACTTCACGCACGCGACGAGGACTTATAAACGGAGTCGGCAATATAGCAAATCTTTATTCGGAATTCTTGATAGTAATTTCGCTGAAAAATATGAACAAGACATACAACTCATGAAGCATAATCAAGATCATCTCGCCGCGCTCTGGAAGAACCAGACCTCCATCGTCGAAGCCGAATTTAATATTTTGAAACGTAAGGAGAACGTCATGAACAAGCAGCATAAGCTCATCAACCTACTATTAAATCAGGTATAACAACAATTAAACGCCGCAAAGAAGGAAAGCTTTGAAAATAACGATTTTATTCTCTCCGCAATAGTAGCCAACAATATATTAGCTCATCTCAAGTACATGCAGAATACTCTATAGGCACTATGACTAACATCTACAACGGCCAACTCAGTTTACACCTCCTGACACCTGATCAACTACGCCAAGAGCTAAATACTATTTCAGGGAAAATATCAAAAGACCTATGACTACCCTTTGAGTATATCAGTTTACTTATATTTATCATTTACTAAAAGTTAAGGCTAGAATATCAACGGAATATTTATTATTTGAAACTAAAATACCTCTAATTCACCGAGATACCTATGAAATTCATAAAATCATTGCCGTACCACGTTTAGTAAATAAGATGATGATTAATATACCGTAATCCATATCTAGTATCTAGTTACCTAGCGATTAACCTTAAGAAAGACGCTCTGTTTCCTATGACTGAAAGTGATTTAAAATCGTGTCTTCAGCAAGAATCAGGCACTTTTTTATGTAGGAGCAAGTCTCCGATGTACGCCTTAAAGGACGACGAGAGTCTCTGTGAAAAGGATGCAGCCACCGGAAGATGCAGGATTTTTCAAGAACCGTGCCGGTCACAGTGGCAGGAGTTAAATACGTCAAGTCAATACATACTTTTATTTTTATTGTCAGCAACAAAACGTAAAATTACTATGCGATGATCAAGTTTCATCGTTGCAGTTATTGCACTCCGGTCACAAACAATCAAGGTTGTCTACTGAAGTTCAAGGACTTTACTGTATACTCATAAACAAGTCATAGCCTCGGCGCTACTAGCGCAGGTGATGAGGATGGCGTCAGCGAGCATTCAAAGCAGCTGATTTATCTGCAGAAGATAGAGGAGATGAAGCAGACTGTCCCGCTGTACGACAGCGTCAGTAGCCACGACATTCATCATTATACTGCAACGTACATCATGGTTGTCGTGGGTATTGTTGGGACAGCTGTTTAGGGAAGCGAGCAGAGCATGCGAGCTCGCATGGCGGGCGGCGCCGGCCACCCCGGTGGTGGCGAGGCGGCGGCCACCCCGGTGGTGGCGAGGCGGCGGCCGCCCTCCTCCTCCACGGCGGTTAGTGGCAATCAGTGTGTGTGTAGTGCAACTAGTGCAAGTGATAAGTGCGTTACTAAGGTTCCACCGTTCCACCACAGTTATCCAAACCTCGATATGTATATCGTGTTCTGTGTAAACAAGACTTTAAGGGTGTATCGTGTTCTAGCGTACCTAAGCAAAACAAAGGCACGTCACCGACCATCCGCTCTGTATACGTATTCGGTGACGATAGTGTTAAGTTTAATTCTGTTTAGATTATTAGTATGTATTCACTTCCTAACAAATGTAGGTTAAGGATAAAATGGTATTATCTTATATCATCTCATCACTATTAAGTTGGGAGCATGTACGATGCAAATCGTACATCAAGCATTTTTAGGTTTAAGGCATCAGCGGTTTGTGACACGCGCATAATTAATTAATTATTAAATATAATTTAGTACCGTCAAATCTATTAAGGCGAACGCGCGTGCACGCACACCGGGTCATTTGGTCATATCAAGGATCAATAAATCAGTTTATTTTTATTGTTCGTAACTCTAGTTTAATTTCATCTCTATCAAGTAAAAGTGTGTAGAGTCAATCAAGGACGCTACAACCCGTAATACAAGTTCTTCGAGAACTTACCACAGGATCAGATTGACGTGGTGTGTAAGCGTCCATAGATATATTATTATTATAATACACCACATTACCCACGCCCATCAGAACATAAATATTGAATACAGAATACAGATTATCGTCAGTTTGAAGTTGTATAATTTCCGTGAAACTTATAGTTTAGAGGAAGATTAAATCGTGTTGAAACTTCAAAGGGAAGATGATTTAATGAATAAGTCGAGAATTTGTAAAATGAGGCGCTTATCTTCCTCACTCTACTTACTCATATTCACTTTACTTCTCTTTCTTTAGTTTATCTTTATGTATATTCGTTTCTTTCTGTGTATTCGTTTGTTCGAGATTGAAATGAGCTTGCTCATAGAAGATTTTATTATAAATTGAACGTCATTTTAATCAGTTTTTTTTCACATCATATTACAATTGGATGTGAAGTAGACGTAAAATCAATGATTTCGATATTAAGGACGGGCTGTGACGTACATTTGACAGAACAAATCTTCATACAAGAAAAAGTTACGCTATCTTGATTTCACCATACGAGGTATGGTGAAATCAAGATAGCGTAACTAAAGTTTAATTCTGTTTAGATTATTAGTATGTATTCACTTCCTAACAAATGTAGGTTAAGGATAAAATGGTATTATCTTATATCATCTCATCACTATTAAGTTGGGAGCATGTACGATGCAAATCGTACATCAAGCATTTTTAGGTTTAAGGCATCAGCGGTTTGTGACACGCGCATAATTAATTAATTATTAAATATAATTTAGTACCGTCAAATCTATTAAGGCGAACGCGCGTGCACGCACACCGGGTCATTTGGTCATATCAAGGATCAATAAATCAGTTTATTTTTATTGTTCGTAACTCTAGTTTAATTTCATCTCTATCAAGTAAAAGTGTGTAGAGTCAATCAAGGACGCTACAACCCGTAATACAAGTTCTTCGAGAACTTACCACAGGATCAGATTGACGTGGTGTGTAAGCGTCCATAGATATATTATTATTATAATACACCACATTACCCACGCCCATCAGAACATAAATATTGAATACAGAATACAGATTATCGTCAGTTTGAAGTTGTATAATTTCCGTGAAACTTATAGTTTAGAGGAAGATTAAATCGTGTTGAAACTTCAAAGGGAAGATGATTTAATGAATAAGTCGAGAATTTGTAAAATGAGGCGCTTATCTTCCTCACTCTACTTACTCATATTCACTTTACTTCTCTTTCTTTAGTTTATCTTTATGTATATTCGTTTCTTTCTGTGTATTCGTTTGTTCGAGATTGAAATGAGCTTGCTCATAGAAGATTTTATTATAAATTGAACGTCATTTTAATCAGTTTTTTTTCACATCATATTACAATTGGATGTGAAGTAGACGTAAAATCAATGATTTCGATATTAAGGACGGGCTGTGACGTACATTTGACAGAACAAATCTTCATACAAGAAAAAGTTACGCTATCTTGATTTCACCATACCTCGTATGCCCCGAACAACCGCAAAAGTGGGGCCATTTAAGTGGGGACAATTTTTGGCTCGACATGCCTCATCTATAAAATAAACGTCTATGCGTAAAATAGTTGTATGTAGCGTTTCCCGTTATAGTGTCAGGACACAATAACTGGAAACGCTATAAAATATTTCGTTTATCTCGTTAGTTCATCATCGTTGAAGGACATTCTCGACGACCTCTGTGGCTCAGTGGTTAGCGCGCTGGAGCTCTAGCCGGAGGTCGCGGGTTCGAATCCCGCCGGATAACAACAAGTTTTTAGTGTTCTTGGGTGGATGATGGATGTGTAATAAACATGTGTATTATATAATAAAAATCTCAAATATAAGTATAGTAACTATAAAAAGTATTAAATATATTTCCGTTGTCTGGTACCCGCAACACAAGTTCTTCAAGAACATTCTATTAGATATTATTATTCTAGTTAGTGCTGTCAAAGTATGATCAATAAGTGTGAGAAACCTCTCTCTGCTGGTGGTCCGCTCGCGGTACACAACGATGCCGTCTTTCACCACGTGCCCGCTCGGCCGCCGTAGTCGCCTGTCACAGTCGTCACCGTCAATTCCTGGAGAATATAATAAAGAGGACATAAGAACGATATTTCTTACGATCGGCGACCGAACAAAGCTCTCGCACACGGGTTGATTATAAACTAGACCAATAAGTAAATTACTTATAATAATAAAAATAATATTATGTATGTACATATAAAATTAAATATTAATTTCAATAATACTTTGATATTTTATTTATTTTATATATGAAACTATTATTTGATGTGATAACGTCTTACAAATCGATGAACAGCGGCTGCACGCACGAAAAATTGTCACGTTCCGCCTGAGCCGAGCGTGCAAGCGAGAGCGCCGAACGTGAAACAGAGAGGCACGATCGGCCTAAGCGTTCGGCTTGTGCTGACGTTGTCACGTAAAATCGTCCGTAAACGTCCGTCGTAAAAACGTCCGTATACCGACGTAACAGACAGCCATATTTTTTTTGCATGCCTTTCAATTGGCAAAAGTGCTGTACTGAATACTCATTACTGTTTATAACGCCTGTAAAAAACACGTTTGAGCAAATAAAGAATTTTGAATTCTTTATCCCTTCTCAGCGCCCCTGAGAGAGGTTGACAGATATACTTCTTTCTCACGCACACGCTCTTCTCTCACCTTTCCGGCGCAGCGCGGGACGGGCGAACAGCGGCGCGGCGCGGGGCGTGGGCAGCGGCGCCGCCACACCCGCCACTTCTAGCAGCCGCCCAATCTGCTGCATCTTCTTCTGCCGCGCCTTAGTGCGCCCCTGAAAAAGAGAGAGACAATGATATTTGCATTGATTCCTCAGCAAACATTTTAACAATACAGGTTTTTCCTACTTGTCTATCGTTTAAAACTTAGTACGATAGACGGTATCTTAGAAGCGCCCTTATTTAAGATGTATGGCACTTTTAGGAAATAAAATTCTAATCGCAACAGTTTATTTTGACAAAGTCACAGCACTCAATAATAAGTCTTGGTTTAAACATCTGCCTAAATATATTAAGTCAATTTTCATTTGCTCACCAAGATGAAATTCATTGTAGCAAGAGACTAAAACTGGAATTCCTGAGATCGTTTCAAATGGTTTTGTTGGTTACCGCTGTCGAATTTGGCTCACAGGAGTTGCAGTGTTAGACCGATTGCCCGTAAAAAAATATATCTGCATAATCATCATCCTCACCTTGGTGAGGCGCTGCTTGGCGGCCATGCTGCGGATGTGGTCGTCGAACTTGAACTTGGCGCGCAGCAGCACGGTGCGTGGCGCGGCGCCGGCACGCGGCTTGTGCACGGTGAGGTGCAGGCAGCGCGGGTCCTCCTTGTCGCCTTGGATCTAGAAAAAAAGTTAGTGTCAATAATAGGCTAGATAACTAATTTATTTTTATTGCATGTATGAATAAGTACTATTAAATATGAATAACTTATCAGAAGAAACAGTATATCAAGAGTCAATATTGTCTAAGGTACAGCAATTTGTATACAAAATTTCACAAGTCTCGTGAAAACGCTTTATACTAAAGTCGTGCCTAGCTGTGACGTCACGCCTAGGTTAGTGTAGGAAGTATTTGTAAATATCTCCGATATTTGTGCGTTTAAGTTCGTACTTACCATAATGTATGTTTTTGTACATTGTGATGTAAGTAAACTAATGATGTAGGTTTTGTTAACTAATTTACCAAAAAAAAATTTAAACATTTTTGGACTTTTTAGATGTACTTATCTTATTACTACTACACATGAAATATTATATTTTTGACGTGATAACGTCTTATTAATTGATGGAGCCGGCTGCACGCACGAAAAAACATGACTCATGAGTTACCTTGCTAAATATGACGCATTGCCGTTACCTCAGCTGGCCGCGCCTTAGGTATGTGAGCGGTGGGACGGAGGGCGGTGGCGCTTGATGTTATTACTCAGCTCGGCGCCGGACTTCGCGGCGTCAACACGCCTATCTAAGGCGCGGCCAATTAGTTCCGCGCGCACTATAAACATGACGTTGTCACGTTCAACTATCGTCAGTAAACCGACTTTACAGACAACCGATTTTTTACATTTACTAAGTAGTAATGCCTCAATATTTCTGATTATATATTAGATGTAGTCATCGTCCCTATTGTTTTACCTTTTTTTTTCTAAATGAACAATTATCCATCTTTTTGATAAGAGATGGCCCCGCTCGTGTTTTTTTACGCCGCGCCGGTTCATCTCGCCAGGCTAGTTCTTGATCCGGTGGTAGGCGTCATGTAGATTGACGTTCAGAAAGTGTATAATCATCTTGTGTCTCAATATGCAAGGTCAGCTCAGCTTAAATGCATTGAGCGCTTTTCTAACACGAGCCGCTCGACCAGACCATAATATGATGAAAATCGCTTAACAGCACCGTTGAATCCTGCGCACGCACAATGCTCGCGTGTAAATACGTAGTTCAACCACGTCTGCAGTCGTTGTGGTCACTTACTTTGAGTTTAAATATTTTAAGGTGTACTAGTGTAAAGAAAAATGTTTAGAAACTGGTCCAGTAGGAACATTGTCGTCTAACGATATTGTACATACGCGGCTGGCGTCATCTCAAGCAAGTGAACACTTTTCAAACAGGCGCTTTACTAACGCGTATTGGAAAACTGCCCCTGTCAAATGTGTGTGTGTGAATGAAATGAGTGTGAATGAGTGTAATCTGAATTGTCATACCTCTAAGTCCTGCAGGCTGCCGACCAGCTTAGCGACGCCCCAGCCCAGCCGCTGCTTGTCGGGCTCCACTAGTATAATCTGGATACTGTCGACGGCTAAGAACCGGTGTTGCCAAGTTCCGTCCTTCTGGATTATGTCGCACGATATGAGATCTGAGTCGTCTGTAAAAATAAAAATATTACTAGTTTTAGTAATGCTTAAACTTTAATTTATATCGGCCAATCTTCGACCACCTGAGTCATGAACACGGCAGTACGTATATTATAACTATAGAGGCGCTTTCCCCGTCATCACAGTCCGCATTCAGCGTAATTAATTGAGTATTTGTTACCCAGTGATGTAATTAAATCATGTATTTATATGATATAATATGTATCATGTCCGTGTGTGTGTAGCTGTACCAGCAAACTACATACACCAATTTTAAATTATTAGTTTTTTACTGGAAGCAGTGGCCTGCTGAGAATAGGGATGATGACTACATCTAAACTATTTAGTTTCATTAATATACTCAGACATATTGAGGCATTACTACTTGGTGAATGTAAAAAAATATAATATTTCATGTATAGTTTAGTAATTAGATACTTACTTACATCTAAAAAGTACCAAAAATTTTATTTTTTTTTGCTAAATTAAGTAAACAAAACCTACATCATTAGTTTACTTACATCATATACAAAAACATACATTATGGTAAGTATGAACTTGAACGCACAAATATCGGAGATATTTACAAATATGTTCCTGCGGCCGTATACTTCATACACTTTAACCTAGGCGTGACGTCACAGCTAGGTACGACTTGAGTCTGGAGCGTATTCACGAGACTTGCGAAATTTTGTATACAAATTGCTGTGTATCTTTGAAAATATTTACTTTTGATACACTGTTTCTTCTGCGAAGTTACTCATATTTATGAGTACTATTCATTTATGCAATCAAAAATATTGACATCCGCAGATCTCACGCTTCGCCACTGGTATCTATTATACCTATTATAATATAGTAAAAATATGCTCACTAAGGTCCAAAACGTCCCCCACCCGCTCGAATGGCGCGGGGTTGGATAGCGGCAGTTGAGTCTCAGGTTTGCCCGCCAGCGCAAGATACGCCCCGCGGACGAGGAAGAATGTGCGTATGGCGCGCCGGGCTCTCTCCATCTATAAACATTTTTAAAACCCAAAAGAGTGTTATGCAAGTAATTACTTCCTACTACTATTGTAAATGTCAAAGTTTGTGAGGATAGATGGATGGATGGAAGTTTGTTACTCTTTTACAGAAAAACTACAGATCGGATTTTGATGAAATTAGGTAGGGTATTAGTTTGAGCTTTGGATTACCACATAGGTTACGTTTTATCCCGAAAAGTACAGTGTTCCCGTGGGATACTGTATTTACGCGGGCGGAGCCGCGGGCAAAAGCTAGTAGGATATAAATAATTCCTCGATATGTTACCTCTCCGCTAGGTAGACGTTTCTCGAAGGCGATCCCGGACATGGGCGTCTTGGTGGGCGGCAGCAGGATCGCCGCGTCCATGCACAGCCACTCCACGTTCAGCGGCTTCTTGCTCATCTCGCAGTACCTGGAGAGACCAAGAGCTTACATAAGTAATAGGAAAAACTTTTTTTTCTGTTTGCACCATGTAATATGTAAACATACAGAAATACATAATTAAAGAAGTATTACAAAACGTTAGCGTAATCTTGCCGTAATTTCGTACTGTTATATCCCGTCCCTGTAAGGGTTGTTGCTGACGTAATGTCAAATCAGCACATCCCGTGTTTAGTCTGGACTAGACTCTAGCTATGAGACTCAGTTGGTCTTCAGTCCTCGGTCGTGACGGTTCTGCCCAAGGGTCCCTTCATATATTATTGTATTTTCTTTTAATAAAAGTGGTGGGTTGTGGAAATAAACCTTTTTTTTAAAGACTAATCCGAAGGGGTCCTTAACATTTTTGATGGCAGCGGTGGGATCGGATATCCCCAGTGTCGTTTAATCCCGGAAAGTTATCCTAAGAAAGTGAAAAACTAAAAACTCGTCAGGAAAAAAAATCCCAAGTGAAAGTGCATTGTATAAGTGCAGTGAGGAAACTAACTAATTTCCATAAAGTCATTAAAAGCAAAAGCCAAAGTGAAAAGTGAAAATCCCAAGTGCATAGTGTTAAAATCCTAAAAGTTATAACCGTGTGAACGAGTCATCCTATCCGACCGGGCGCGGGCATACATCGAATCGCCCAAGCGCTGATATCACTGTGAGTCTTTGGTCACTGTTTACATTTAGTAGCCTTCTAAGGCTACCTAGATTTAGGGTTCGGTACTCCACTAGGATAATCCATATTTGTAATTTAATTTGTTATCATTCTAATTAATAATCTTTTTCGATATGTCGAAAAGTGAACTATTAAATCTTAACATTCCTATGTCCGAATCGGAAACTGGTCCATCTAACACTGCCAAAAACCCTCCTGTTTCTCCCAAAGCAACGACCCGAAAGGGAACCGCTTCGGGTACGAGTGCCATGATGGTCGAACTGGATTTAAATGCACTATTTATATCAAATCCAATATAATATATCAAACCATTTGATGGTTCCCGGGAGTGCGTAAATTTATTTATTATAAATTGTAAGAACGCCTATGACTTGGCCACCAAGGTACAAAAGGAAATTCTATTTTGTTATATATTTAGCCAGTTGCAAGGTAAAGTCGAAATTGCTTGCGCTATCAAAGAATTCAAAAAGTGGGACCAATTAAAAGAATTTCTGCGAAACCAATTTTATGAACGTAAGCATTATGCTCACATACTTATGGACTTGCAAGAAAGTAAACAGGGTCCTAATGAAAACGTTACACAATATTCTTTTACGCATAGAAACCTATATTTCACAGCTTCTGACTGTGGTAACCCTGTCCAACTGAACACTAAGACCCATGGCCGCTGAACGACCAGGGATTTCCCCTGGTCGTTCAGCGGCCATGGAGGATTTAGCGCTTCATCGTTTCCTTATTGGTTTACACCCCCGTATCTCAAACATTGTGCGTTGCAGAAATCCGCGAAATTTAAATGACGCTATTAATATTGCGATCCCTGAGGAACGTCAGTCTTTACAAACGACCTCAGTTCCTAACTGTATAGTAGTTAAATAATAATAATCAATATAACTTGACCCAGACCGTTTTTCTCATGATCATATGGAGAGCCAAGCACGTCACGTTATCAGTCTTCTTATCAAACAACAATAATAATAATTGTTTTAAACACTTACGGATTGTGTCGCGGTGCACTTTTCTTTTTCCCGACGTTTCGACTACTTTCCAGCAGCCGTGGTCACGGGAGGACTGATGTGTCAATTGTCCTATTTGTTAAAGTTGTTCAAACTACCCGAAAATTCTTCAATTATTATTTGTGTTCCGATCCACGCAAAACATACTAACAGCATCTTGAAGCCGCGGTGATTTTAAATTACATTTTATTTAGTTAATTATTGGATCCCAACTAGATGGCAGCACCCAGCCATCTTCTCGGTTAAAATTAGGGTACTTTTTAATTTCTATAGCTTCGCGTATCATTCTTGGGCGATAACGGTGTTCCTTTGCTAGTACTTGTGGCTTATCAATGTAATGGCGAGGTTGATCCAGTGTGTGTTGGCAAATTGCAGATTTATTGTTGCGGCGGTGTTTAACATCTGCGATGTGTTGATGGATCTTTTAGTTTGTCCTATGTAGGAGAGACCGCAGTAGCATGTAGACTCCTTCATCTTGAAGGGGAATGTTACATTTCACTGGTGGTAAAAATTGACTATCTTTTTGGGCGGCTTGAAATATGTTTTTATAGAAGCTTTCCTTAGAATATAGCCAATTTATTAGTGACTCGTTTCATAAAAGGTAGAACTGCAGGTATTTGTTCGACAGTGGCTGGTTTCACTCGGTCATTGTGATGCAGGCGTGGGATTCGAAGCTTATTGTCACGTAGAACTTGTGTGTCATGATGAAGCTCAGTTCATCATGTCACACAATCCGTAAGTGTTTAAAATAATGAACAATATTCGCGTAAACATAAGAAATCAATATAATAATTATTATTATTTAGATAGAACCCAATCGGTATTTTGTCGCTATTGTAAAACTACGGGCCATGATAATACAGAGTGCGCGAAAAGGGAATACAATAACAGCCGATTTAATAATAAATTCCGGCAACACCAAATCAAATGCATTTGGTTATCAATCGACATGATGATCCACACGTTGATGACTCACCCCAATCGGATAATAATAATTTAAACTAAATTCCGTCTCATTTTTTCCACGTTCGATACAAAAGATTCGCTCGAAAACAGAATATTTTGTACCTATATGTAGCTTATATTTATTTTTCAACAGACTCCGACCCCTTTTAAAAACAAACTCGACCACCCCAAGGGTCGTGACCCCGCGCTTGAGAAACGATGCTCTAAGGCATTTTAATATTATACTAATACTGCGTTGTCATAAACCCTTATTTAAACAAAATTTTTTATCCTTACTCATTTCAAACATATCGAGGAATATAATCTTATATATTAATTATTATTATTATAAGTTGTAGAAGTTTTTAGAAAGCGCTGCAGGGCATGCACGGCGTTTTTTTTAGCGTTTTATTTCTTGTTGTATTCGCGCAAACCGTACATTTTTCCGCGATAAAAAGTAGCATATGTCCTTCCCCGTGTTCTACTCTATATATGTGCCAAATTTCACCAAAATCAATCCAGTACTTTCGGAGCCTATTCAATGTAAACAAACATACAAACTTTTCCTCTTTTTAATATTAGTATATAAAAGTCGTAAATACTTACTCGTCCTCGAACATGTCGAGGAATATGTCGTCGCACTTGTAGAAGTTTCTGGCGAGCGCGGCGGCGCGTGCGCGCAGCGCGTCCGCGGCGGCAACGTTGCGCGCGCTCACCGCCCGCCCGCTTGACATCGCCGTGCGCAGTAGCCGTATGCTCAGCTCGCAGGTCACTAGACGGACTTTGGATGCTGTAATGAACATAATGTATTAGTGTTCTGATTCGAGGGAAAACGCATCAAAATATATGTTGGCTTAAAAAACTGCCACACTGTGTTTGCTTAGGTTCACCGTTGCAATGGAATTAAATTCTTAAGTAGCAAATAACTCCTTTATAGGGAAGGAAGTGGTAAGTGAAGCGGATAGGAATGGATTTATTTATAGGAACACCAAGCCACTGACAGCAAATTAATAGCAAATAAATAACATCAATATATCAGCTGTGGTTAATGAAGTTAACGCAATAAAGAGCGTAATTTTATCTAATTTTTTTTTTTCGAAATGTTCAATTATTTTCCTGCCTTAACGTCTTTACGTAAGCAGTAGATCATTAGTTCTTTCAGTTAACAGTTCTTGACTAACATGCAGAAAGCTTGTTTCAACACAAATTGCTCGGTCATGCTGAAGCCCATTTTGTAAGCATTTCTGACGTATTTATAGCGCCGAACTGTCAAAACTTCGATAGCGCCATTCAGGATCGTGGCGCTAATTGGTCTGCCATAAACATACCAGGTTTACAGCTTAGATTAGCTATTGCCAGTAGCTTTGAGATGAGCAGCGCGTTGAAACTCTCCGTATATCGCTTCCTGGGAGTCTCGCTCGCGTCGCTCGCGTCGCTCGCGTCGCTCGGGTCCCGGCTTTCTGAGCTTTCCCCCTTGTCTTTGGCACTGAAGTCATCGGAACTAAGGAGTATCTCTAGAAGTTCTGGACTTACGCCTGGAAATTAGTATTTCAATGTTACCTAAAAATAAGTGAACTTACCATAAAGAATGTTATATTATTATGTAATAAAAATGTGTAAAAAAAGTCACTATATTGTAACGGACACATGGGTCAGTTCACACCGCGATGATACGCAGTGATGCATTTTTATTATAACTATTGAAAATTGAACTTTATTCGTTACACAAAAAGATACACGTTTCATATGGACATCAGTCATACACTGCACATGCGCTGTACAGCGCGGTGCAACTTGACATTCGAACTCTTACAATGAAACGTGTATCTTCTTGTGTAGTGAATAAAGTTCTATTTTGAATAGGTATATTAAAAATGCAGCGCGATGTCGCATATCGCTTCGTTTCGGTGCGAATTGATAAGCAAGGTAAGAGCCTGAAATCTAGTCATTAATTTGACGTCGTATAGAAAATCTTATTATATTTCAAATTCTACTCTTGTATGATCTCATTTAATATTTACATAAGAATGGCATAAAAAATGTAGTAATACCGAAATATCTTACCAACTGATAACCCATGTCAGGCATAATGAGAAAAAGATTAATAATTAGCTCATTAATCATTATGTTATTGTAAATAAATAATAATATTATAATATAATTAACACGGAAATGTGATAATAGAACATGTACATAATAATAGTAATAATAATAACAGTTACTAGTGTTCAATCAGCGAATTTACCTTTAAATATAATAACAAATTAAGTTTTAAAACAAACAACAATAGCCTAATGACATAATAATGTTTTAAATTCCTATTGTGATATTAAACATTCGGACTTTTCTTTCTTTAAATGAAGTATTCTTGGCCTAAAGTTCCGTGTTAAAATAAGATGTCTCTCTTAAATATAACCTAATGTAGTGTAAACATACCTTTATTGTTGATCAGCGCAAACAATAAGCACAGTGCGAATAACGCCTTATAATCGTTTTCACTGCAGTCCAATGAGTCCAGTACAGTTTTCAGAAACGGCCTCTTTTCTATAACCCTTGTTTGAATTTCTAGCAATTTCTCTAAGCTCATAGTATGTTCAGTTGACGTACTTGGTGTTACCTTTAATAACTTCTGTTTCTCTTCATCGGTTATATTATTTAAATCTGATAAGGTTTTTGAGGAACTAGAGTCGATACCAGAGTATAGCAGCGGCGAATCCGGCATATTTTCCTTTGGCTTTGGATGGATTTGGGTCACTAAATCTTCTGTTGAGTCATGCGCTACACTTGATGACTCACTTATATGAGATGTGGAAGGGAGTGACGTAGAAACCAGCTCTGGGTCTAAATCACAACTCGATTGGTCGGTGTCATAACCGAACGTTTTCTGACCAGAATATTCCGGAGTTGTGTAATCTCTTTCTGAACATGAAGTATTTTCTAACGCCTTCTCTAAGCTTATCTGTGGCTTACTGAACTCCAGTTTAACGTTAGATTTAGCATTCAACATGTAAACATCTAAAACCATTGAAGCGCCATCTTCGAAAATTGACATGTCGCCTTGTATGATGATCCAAGCTAACGCGTGAACTATAGGACCATGCGTTATTATTAAAAATACTTGTGATAGTAAAAATAAGGATACGACACACGATACAAACGGCTTTTCGTCTTCCGAGTCTACCCTTTGTATGGGATAATTCATTCTAGAAGTATCCGTAGATTTGCCAGTCAATATCGCTTCTAGATTTCGGGTTATCGCTTCTATGCTTTGTAAGTGATCCCTATTATACGGCGATGACGTCACAGGCCTTCTAGACTCCATCAAAGAGTAAATATATAGAGGTATTAGGAGTTTATGCAACAGGTGCTCTGTTAGCACGTCATTCAGATCCGGAATATTGAGGCAGAGTATGTCATTGATGTAATGCAAGTAGTCCAGATGCTCGGCTACTAGATCATCCAACTTCTGTTGAGATTGGTGGCTGGAAAGTAAAGCTATTTTTATGACGAAATGTATTTTAAAGCTCGACGACCTCTGTGGCTGTGGTTGAGCGTGTTGGTGGTCAAGCCGGGGGTCGCGGGTTCGATTCCCGCCGAAGCAAAAAAAAAGTTTTTCCATGTTCCTGGGTCATGGATTTGTATTAAATATGTGATAAAAATCTTAAATATGTGTTATGTATATAATATAAAAGTATTAAATATATTTCCGTTGTCTGGTGTCCGTAACACAAGTTCTTTGAGAACTTTCCACAGGATGTGGTGTGAAGCGTCCATAGATATTATATTATACAGGTTGGGCCAAGAATTCGTTAACATTTTAACCTAACATCCCGCGCTAATACAAGCCGCGCGGGGAGCGGGGAGGGAACTTACCACTAGCTCGCTTCTCGGAAATTTAGTCGCAATGGATCGCTTCACGGGGCCGCAGCGCGCTTATTGTGTGAAACAATTTTATCTAAACAACAGTTCGCTCATTACTGTGAGACGCTTATTTCGAGTTGAATACGATTTACACGATTTAAATCAGTGTCCGAGTGCTCCATTAATAAAGAAATGGGTTAAGAAGTTCGAAGAGACGGGATCTACACTAAACGTGAAGCAAACCGGCGGCCCACGGACTTCTCGGAGCGAAGAGAACGTGCAGCGAGTTTCCGCATCAGTTCGACGTGATCCACATTTATCGACACGCAAACGTTCGGCTGAATTAGGATTATCCCGTACATCATTGCGCCGTATTTTGAAATTAGATTTGAAATTACATCCATATAAGATCCAGTTAGTGCAGGAATTAAAACCTAATGATTTAAATTTGCGCAAGTTGTATGCCGAAACAATGTTAGATCGATTGAATAATTTTGACAACCTCTTATTTTCCGACGAAGCGCATTTCCATCTAAACGGACACGTAAATAAACAGAATTGCAGGTAATGGAGCAGCAAAAATCCCAAATCTGAACACGAGAGGCCACTTCATTCTCCCAAGGTAACGGTATGGGCTGCAATTTCAGCAAAAGGAATCATTGGGCCCTACTTTTTCGAAGATTCTCGTGGCCGTTCGGTTACTGTGAATTCTGCTGAGTATGTGAAAATGTTACGGGAGTTCTTGGCATCGAAGCTACTGGAATTTGCTGGCTATAATAGTAACACATGGTTTCAGCAAGATGGAGCCACTTGTCACACATCTAACGAGTCCCTGCCGGTGGTCAAAGAATTGTTTCCGGAAAAGCTGATTTCCTGACGAGGCGACATCCCATGGCCACCCAGGAGTCCAGATTTAACCCCAGCAGACTTCTTTTTATGGGGTTATTTGAAGAGTCGTGTTTACATCCATAAACCAAAAACACTAGGTGAATTAACGGAAAAAATTAGCGAAGAAATGTCGGCGATCTCGCGGTCTCTTTGTCGACGAGTATTCGAAAATTTCGGTGCTCGCTTAGAAGAGTGCAAAAATCGAAACGGTGGTCATTTAGATGATGTTATTTTTAAAAAATAAATTCCAAATCATTAACTTTCTTATCAATAAACAATTTTAAAAATATGTCAAATGGTTTTTTTTATATGATTTTTTAAATTGATAACTAATTCATGGCCCACCCTGTATAAAGCCGTGTGCGACTTGCAACAAAATAATCTCCTTCCGCCACCATTTGCATTCCGATTATCGACTTTAGCGCACATGAAATAGAGACAACTTTTCTGCAAAACATGAAACGTATAGGAAAGCAATTATGTTTTGCGGAATACTTAACTCTATTTTGCTTGTGCTAAAGTTCACAATCAGAATGTAAATAGTGGGCGACAGAGACAATTGTATTGCCAGTGCGCGCATGCACTAATATTTTAAAAATTATCTTATACTAGATTTTTTAGTGTGTGTATTTTATTACTTGTAATTATCAAAAATTACTTATTAATACATACTCAGCGTCGTTTCTGACACAGGCGTCCAATTCCAGGATATGTTTCCCAATGAACCAGACTAAGTTACTGAAGTAGGGTGCTGCAGTTCTGAAATCACAAAATATCATTCAAAATGTAGCTTAAAAATACAAAAGATGAAGTAGGAAAATCAACAATTACTTATAAATTGTATAATATACTTCAAACTAATAATACACAAAATAATAATGAGGAAGATCCTATAAAAATCTTCATTATTTTATATATATAAATTAAATAAACTTATTATATTGTATTTTGAGTCACTAAACATTTTGTTCCGGATTGCAGCTTACGACGCTCACAAATATGAATCAAAAACCATTTCATGTGAATAAATTAAACAATACCTGTCTCTTATAAACCTCAGCATACTGGCATCTTGCACCCTATACACATTCAAAGTGAGTGTTCGTACAGCTATCCGCACCATGGATTCAGGGTGGTTGAAGAATTTTATGGCTTCAGTGTATAGAGGAAAGTCTTTTGTATGCTGAAAAATATAAGGTTGATCAATATTGATAACGGATCTGTAAATAAATAAAAATTCTTTATTTGCATAATACAAAAATATGGTTGGTTAACACATTAATTACGGTTACAAAACATAAAATACGGTTTCTTCCAGACAGCCCTTGCTGCAGTAAGAGAAAAAATTGGAGTAATATTAGTTCTATACAAATATTGTATACTTGTATCCAAATGTATACTTGTATAGAAATGTATACTATCTGTAATTGCTTATGTAAAGACATTTGGACAGAAAAATATTAACAAACGTTCGAAAAAGAAACTAAATAAATTACAGTATGCTTTTACAGCGCTGTTAAGGTCATTGACCTCACACATCTGATTGCATTGATGTTATTTAGGCAGTCTTTGCTTCCCCTTTAAATCAGCTGTTTCTGTTAGGTTGATGACTTCAACGCCTAAGAGACCACAATGTTATTTTATTTGGTATGATATCCTTTTTTATTTTTTATTCTTTTTTCTACCTAAACGTTTCTACATAATCAGTAGATTTTATGGCCAAAATATCAGTAATTGATTTCGAACAACCATACTATGCAGGTATGTTGTACGTGACTTTGTGCACGCAAAAGGAAATTCTACAGGAACCATACATTTTTACGCAATAAAAAGTAGCATATGCCCTTCCCCATAGTCTACCTACCCTATATCTGTACTAAATTTCATTAATACCAGTCCAGTCGTTTTGCAGCTTATTTAATGCAAATAAAGAAACAAATATTTCCTAATAATAAGCAAATAAATCTATAAATATAATGAAAAACTAAAAATGTAAAATTGTTCCAGAAACAACACTAATTTCATAGAAATCAACTAAAAATCCATATTTTTTGCCTTGGTAATAATAAACTTTGTAATTTAGACGTGACTTCCAATCCGGTTCAATATCAAATTACATAGTTTTCTAGATTAACTTCTAGTATTTTTACATGGTATAAATTACACTGTCAGTATAAATACTGTAAATTAAAATTATATTGAATACTCACCTCATTGTAAAAAAAGTGTATGGTGTGATTATTAAGTTTCAAACTGAGGGTTTTTAGAAAGGAAATATAGTAAGCCATGACTTCCTCATCCGAAACATCAAACTTATGTACAATTATACTATTAACATGATTATTGCTTAGCAAATAATCTGAAAAAAAAAAACATTAGTCTTTGGATATTCCATAGTTACTGAACTAAAAACAAAAAAATCTTATAATACTTATAAAATTAAAAGTGTATTTTTTTAAATCCACTTACATAAAGATGTCTCATTTCTTATGTTTTCAAATAAAATGTTAAGTGTTTGTAGTAACTGCACACAGACATACGATGAACCGCCACACTTTTGCCTCATGATTTTCAAAAAATATGACAACATATTTTTTTCTAAGAAAAAACTGAAAACAATAATCTTCAAAACATAATAGAAACCACATAGAAACGCAATTAAATGATCCTTTATGTTGATTAAGTCAATGTTACAGTAATTTTAAGGAATACTTTTTTAGTATTGTAAAAAACAAAGTTAGTGATATTTTATTATAAAAATAAAATTGTCTTATACTTACTCAAATACCGAGCTATCATTTTGGTCGCCCCAAATCAGTATTTCTGCAATACAACGCAATGATTCCACCAATATCCCTCGATTACTTTCAGAAACTGTTGTATTCTTACAAAGTATGTTATGTAGATATTTCAATCGTTCTAGTGAATGAGGATTCTTGGGGCGACCCCATCCACCCCCGAACCAGCTTCTACTTCGAAACATGGTGTTCGGTCACGATTTTATTTCGTAAAACACGACGCACCTAAACGTCTTAAATTAATGCTCTAAGTTCGTCATAATTTTTCGTCACTAGTATAAATATTTTGGTTCCGTCACACATCATTTACAAGACAAATGAAAATGTATTAATTGCACATTAATACCGTCCTTTTGATCCTATGGCCCATTTTAGAAAAACTTGGATTATTTATATTTTTCACACCTGTGTTGGTAATGTGTTCATCATCTGAGAATTAATTCTTGACATTGGCAACTGACAAGACAATTTTTTTTTTTTTATTTATATATGACATCGGCTTATAACCATTTGCCAGTGTCAAGTTAAAAAGGCGGGTAATAGAACTTTCGTTTCAATTTTCAACACCGTTTTCCTAAATCGTCAAGTCTAAAGTCTAGTCAAAGTCCAAATAAATAGTCAGTGCAGCTCATGAGCATGTCAGTCGATTCAATAAAGTGGTAGAAGCTTTACTGAAAGTTCCTAGGGAGTTTTAGAGGGAAACTCAATAAAGTTGTAGAAGCTTTACTGAAAGTTCCTAGGGAGTTTTGGAGGGAAACTCAAAATAGCACGTTTTTAGAAGTAATACCACTGGTCCACACTTGTGCACGTTAACGAATATTTAATGGTTAATATTCTACCAATATTACACATTAAGAACCGAAATAACACAAATTTATGAAAGAATTAATTCAAAATCCATAACGTCACCCATTGAATACCCCGAAAAAACTCCCAAGACAACATTCGTCTGACAAATCATAGAGTCCAGTTTTGCCGGGAATGTTAATCAGCGCAGTTGTTGTATTTGTATTTCCTCCAAATTTGTGTTATTTCGATGTTTAATGTGTAATATTGGTAAAATATTAACCATTAGATATTCGTTGAGATGCACAACTGTCAGTGGGCAAGTGATACAAAGTACAAAATGCGTGCTATTTTGAGTTTCCCTCCAAAACTCCCTAGGAAGTTTCAGTAAAGCGTCTACCACTTTACTGAATCGACTGACTTGACTCATTGAATGCACTGACTATTTATTTGGACTTTGACTAGACTTTGGATTTGACGATTTAGAAATACGGTGTTTAAAATTTAAACGAAAATTCTATATAACTTGACACTGGCAAATGGTTATAAGCCGACGCCAATTATTTCAACGATTTAAGAAAAATTGTTTAGATAAAATACAATAAAATCAAACCACGGGAACACTGTACTTTTTCGAGCCGTAAAACGTATATTGTGTTAATTCAGAGCCTAAACTATTACAATACTAAATTTCTTCAGTCCGTTGAGTAGTTTTTGCGTGAAACAGCCTCAAACATTCATCCATCCATCCATCCATATTCTATCCTCTCAAAGTTTCACCTAAATAGTAGCAGGAAGTAGTAGGTTAATAATAATATTATTGCTATATTTTATGTGCAATATCTATATTGCTATATAATCATCTCAGGCACCATAGATGAAACTCCACAGTAACTATTATTTTAATTAGGTATACCAACCGTAAAGATTATTATCCTACTAAAATAATTATTTAAAACGAGAAAGTTTATGAGGATAGATGGATGGATGGACGATGGAAATCGGTATGGTATGGTATATCTTATGCTCTGGATGAACACTTAAGCTACTTTTTCTTTTGCGCGCACTAAGTCGTGGAGAATGTTATCTAGGAGGCGGTATTTCGAATTACAACTACCTATTTATAGGAGCCCCTTGAGTTGATTATTATTTGTAAAGCTCCCTAATAATATTTTGTATTCAAGGTATTTACTTAGTTTAGGTTAGTAAATACTTACTTATTAGAACAGTACCTGGGTAACCGGAGCTTTGCTCGGATCTCTAGTAGATTAAAAAAAAGAATCACATAAATATATTACCAGGGTTCGAACCCATTTCGAATATTTGAACAACGAAAAAATGAACCAAACTGCCAATCGGACTGACATTATTAGAGTCGAAAGTATTGATTGCACGACGAAAGAAAAGAAATATATACTTAACTTAAAAATGCGCAGTTATTCCAGGGATAAAACCTAGCTAGATCGATTTTTCTCCTCGAAAACTCCTTGTATACTAAATTTTCTTCCAGCCGTTTTCGAGATACCGATTATATACATACAAGATTGTCTCGTTTAAAGTAGATATAAGATTATTATTTGTGTACAGGACCTCGCCGACCCCCGAATCGGCGCACGCACACATACTTACTAATTATTATGTTCGACGACCTCTGTGGCTCAGTGGTTAGCGCGTTGGCGCTCAAGCCGAAGGTCGTGGGTTCGAATCCCGCCAGGGGACAAAAATTTTTCTGTGTTCCTGCGTCATGGTTGTGTAGTGTAATGTGTATTAAATATGTGTATTAAGTAATAAAAATCTTAAATAAATGTGTAGTATTTAATATTATATTTCCGTTGTCTGGGACCCGTAACACAAGTTCTTTGAGAACTTACCACGGGACCAGATTGACGTGGTGTGAAAGCGTCCATAGAAATTTTATTGGAACGAAGTTCCTTATCGCGCGTTGCGAAAGGGGGCTAGACGGAAAAAATTAAGACTAAAAGTTGTAACGACACTTTTTGCTATAGTTGTAAGCCGTGCGGCGTGCTCGTGTTTCTCTGTCTGTCTCTCTCTCTCTCTCTCTCAATTATTACTAAAATTGAGCCTACTGATTCAGTTTATATTACATTATATTTCTTAATAATAAAAACAATATTATTATAACTTAAAAAAAATATATTATAATTCCTTCACTAATTAATCGAAAGGAACTTCGAAATTATTATGTCTACCTACTGTGACCGAACTGTGCAGTTGTATCGTTGTGGTCTGTAGTGGGCGTTATGGTAATTATAATTAAAGTAAAAGGCATAGTAGATGTTAAATAATAATTTATTAATTCAAATTATAAGCTAGGGATTATAATGATATTTTTATCAGTTATTGTCATTCGGTACAGCCATGTTACCTAGTGCTAAGTATTTCATAAACGTAGAGAGCCGTACATAAAACCTAACGTATTTTTGTGACTTAGCCGAAGTACAATCCCTAAAACATTAACTAACTACAATTAATAAATAACAATTACTTAAGTCTTGTAATTTAAAAAAAAAATACTTAATGGACGGACTTTCTATACCTACCTACCTACTACCGACAAAACTGACATTGACTCACTGCAAACTTAATTTAATACTTTATTTATTTACCATAACGCAAATAGACTTTAATTATTCGTCTTCTCAATCAAAATGTTATTAAACTTTAATTTCATGTACTTATTTCATATTAAAACAAACTACCTATATTATTTAATTGCGGAATGGTTGTCATAGATTTCGTTACTAATCTCAAACAAGTGAAAATTATAGGACAACCTAAACCTAATTTAGCTTATACATGCTTACACTAAATAGTTTAATATAAATAATTAGATAAAATCACTTTATTTATTTCAAGCATTGCCGATTTTAATATGTCTTACAAAATATTTTTAACTGTTTTTTTTCGTACACTTTAATTAATTTTCTATGTCCATATTTAAGCACCAAATTCAGCGTATTCTACTTAAAATAAAGTTGAAATATTTCTTAGCGTATTAATTATGTTTCTTTTAAAAAATTAAACACCCAACAAGCCTACCAACATTTCTTACTCAAAGCCGTCTAATGTTTGTACGTAGCTTATAAATTAATTAAAATAAATTATCAAAATAAATATCAAAACCTTACTAGTTAGGTTCATTATTAATATTGGTTTACTTAATTACGTATTATATAATAATGACTATCTACGAAAAATATATGAGTAGATAATAATCTATTCTTGTCGACAAGATTCGCGTGGTCATTCCCATATTCAACAAAGTAACAATAATCGCAAGATCACTAAGGAACATCTCACACCGAGATGCGACGTTCAAAATTGAACCTTCTTCACTACACAACACAATAGTCTATTCAGTTCATTGCAAGAGCGGCGTCGCGCTACGTAGCTCGGTGCAGCTCGAAATTCGAACTCTTGCAATTAAACATGTATCTTCTTGTGTACCTAGTGAATAAAGTTAAATTTTGCTATCTTAATCACGTCGCGTTTCGGTATGTAACGACGCTATATGGGACCCCGTCAGACTATCGTTTAATAAATGTGAATAGAATGTTTTAGAAAAAGCCGGTCAGAATCCAACACACAACTGCCTGATTTATAAATTATTTGTTATCGGCTCGACTATCGGTTCTACCAAAAGTCAGTCGTATGGGAACCTTGTCGATACCAAAATTTAGTAGACAATCTACAAGCTACAATTGCACCACAGGGAATCATCTCTACCTTGAATATCTTGAAACGTCCAGTTATGAAATAATTTAGCAGTTCAGTACGATATCTATCTATCACGAGCTCATACAGACGAACGGCACTCCGCCACCCGTAGCACATCTATAGTTCGTTCGTCTATAAAAGCTGTTAATGCAATCTTTTAATCGTACTCGAAAATAAGTCTAAGAAATTCCTGTAAAACTGCAAGTCTAGGCAAATAAAAAGAAGAAGGACCTTCTCATATCATATTCTGAGAATATAACCGCACATGCTTCAAATTATATCTTAGTTCTTTTTTCTAGAACTAACCTAATTTTGCCTTTCCAGTCTTCACAATTTCTCTTCGTTCTTGTAAAAAATAGATAATTTGTAAAGTATTTCAAATGAGTAGTTGATATAATATTATGTTATACCTATTTCATCATTGTATTTCATCATCAATTAACTTCGGCTCTATGCTGTGACAAAATTATCTTACCCAAAAGTCTTCCGATTATCACCCTCCAATTTTTCATACAAAATTACATTGTTATACCCTATCATTTGCATTGGTGGTATTACATCTAACGAAGATTTTGGTCCAATATGAATTAGATCAAAGAAATCGAATGACTTTATCTGAACATCTTTATCAAATAAACAGAGAAAGGAGATACATATACAAACGAAAGAGAAAGAGACAATAAATTTTATTAATATTGGATATCCAAAATCTTTGATCAAATATTTTATCCAATCTGTTTTCCCTTTTCTTTTCGTTTGTATCTGTATCTTCTTTCCTTGTTCATTTGATGAATATTTTATAAAGCATGTCCAACTTCTTAGATGACATTATGTACAGTTAACGGCAGATCGCTCTACCGCCTAAGAAACTTATTGGCGAGTACTAAGTTCGAAAAGCTGTACTCCGGATGTGTCTTCGACTGCACATTAGACAAAGATATTTGATAGATGTAATACCACCCTATAACACGAGTAAACAATATCCTACTTGACATTGGGTAAGACTCTGAGCGACATTTTGTAATTATTACTCTATCGACTCGATACGAGCCACACATTAAATACAGAAGAACTTATGGATAGAAGTTTTGAAGGGCATCCGAATATATAGAGTTGTATGTGTCTCTTAAAACATATACACTGTCTCCAGGCTTGCCGTTGAAGACGTAGGGGCCTTTGAGGTTGGTAATCTTCGAATTGCTTGGAGCTGGCTTAGGTTTGGGCTTGGTGTAACCATTGTAGCTTGGGCGCGATGGCATCATGGGCTGGGCTCCACCATAGTACGGATCCATTGGTGGAGAAGGAGGAAAACCACCAGCACCACTCCATTGGTATACCCCAGTGGGTTTTCCGTTCGATACGAAGTCGAGGGGCAAGTTTATGAACGGATCTTGGGCTGGGCTCGGTGGCATCATGGGAGGCATGGGGGGGCCCATAGTCGGTGGTTGGGATACATAACCTAACCCTGGTACAAACATGTACGGGGTAGGAGGTAGCCGTATGTAGAAGATGGGAGAATTGTCGTATTGTAAGGAGTTTAGTCTGTCGTTGGAATACGTGTCTTGGTTTCCATTTTTGTGCTTATTCTGCTGGCGACGTTTGGACGGTATCGTTCTGGAAAGGTCTTCGCCGTCGAAGTTGTCATCGTTGACAGAGAATGTGATGTCATCGTCGTCATCTTCCGCGTAATCCAAGCTGGAGGACAGGAATGGTGGGAAGTATCCGAACAAGTTAAGCGCTTTGTTTCTTCTGCTGCTCGGTTTAGGCGCCTCGGTTGTTGTCGTTTTGTACTTTTCTTCTAGCTTGCTCTCTCTATTCGTAGTGTCTTCTAAGGCTGCAGCGCGTGACCTTCTCCCTGGCGCCGACTGCACATTGTAAATTAGTCCGAGGACGATTGCGATCACCAGTAGTTTCGAACTCATCTCGAATTACCTGAAAAAGAAAAAAAAAGAAAATTAACAAATGAAACCGATTTTACTAAATTATTTATGTTTGTAATATAAATCTATATATATAAAACAAATTCGTGTTAGTTACACTTTTTAAACCTTTTAACTGGCTGGACCGATTTGGCTGAAAATTGGTAGGGAGGTAGCTTAGAACCAGGAGATGGACATAGGATACTTTTTATCCCGTTCCCGAGGGACGTAAAAATGGATTGCAATTCCAATATCTCGCTAAAACTCGAGAACGGCTGGACCGATTTGGCTAATTTTGGTCTTGAAATAATTGTGCAAGTTCAGGGAAGGTTTACACGGTGAGAAATATTGGAAAAGCTGTAGGTTGTAGGAGTAGGTGTAGGTGTAGGACTAGGACGTAGGTTGCATTGTAGATGTAGTTATTTATTTATTCCAGTCCATAATTAAGACAGAACAACGTGTGTCGGGACAGCTAGTTCTATATAATATGAATACGTGAAGCCAAAACTTTAAGTTTTACGGAAATTGTGCGGCGGAGTATGAAAATTTGTACAGTAAAAGTTTATGTGGAGCTAAAATTTTTTTTAATACAAGCTTAGAAATACACAAATTTAATAAAAATCAAGTGACACACACTACCTCACTCACATTACCGTGTGTTTTTATAATAACAGTAGGTGTTGGTTTGACACAATTATCAATATTTCTTTCACATTTCATAGAAAACATCCTACTACTATACTATTATACCTACTACTATTATAAATGTGAAAGTTTGTGAGGATGGATGGATAGATTTTTCACGCAAAAACTACAGAACGGATTTCGATTAAATTTGGTATGGTAGTTGTTTATGCTCTGGATTAAAATATAGACTAGTTTTTATCCCAAAAAAGTACAGTATTCCCGTGGGATAGCCGATACTATATTTACGCAGGCGGAGCCCCGGGAAAAAGCTAGTTTACATAATATTTATATTGCGTATTTAAGATGTAAAAGAACCCTAAAAAGTTAAAAATTAAAATAATAATATGAATTATGATCGAATTTCGACCACTTGCCGACCTCTAGCTTACTCGAATAATATGTGCATTGTACAATGATTCTAATAATAAACTACGTTTTAATTTTTAATGATACTCCATTCTACATCATTAATATAATATAATTTGTGTCTATCCATTTTGACAAACAGACACCAAACATAAAAGTTCTCTACAAAATTCTTAAAATTCAAACCAAAAGAAAACGATGCTAAACTTAACAAACTATAGCAAAATATGTTACAACTCTATAAAAAGTTCGGACTCTTTTAGCTTATAGCTTCAAATAAGGCACGAAACACGTTGATTATTGAAATTTATTTGCTCATAAATTTTTAAACACCCTACGACAGCTGCATACGAACTGAGGTTTTGTACTTTTTGTAAGGAGACCGGTTTCCACAACCGTCTCTCGTGCTAACATTGTCACATCATATCAACCATAAAAATAGGCGAATCGAACAATGATTCAGAGATCCTCGCACTGGAAATGTACCTTAAATTTTAGGTTTGCAAAAGTAGAATGGCCAAGCAACCAATGGATTAGGCATACGTATTATGTAAGTAATTATTTTTACGATTTTTAAAAGTAAAATTAATTTAAAATTCGTGAATATAATCTAGGACTGGCCAGGAAATTAAAAAAAAAATACCTGCACTGAAGGCGCTTTATGTTTATCGCAGCAACACTACATAAAGCTGGAATATGGTTGGTATTAAACCAATCGCATCCCAGCTTTTTGTAGTGTTGTTGTCCCGAAGATTTGCTATGGAGTTTTGCCGGGGAGTTCAATGGGTGATGTTGTGGAATTTGTAATATTTCATAAATTTGTGATATCTCGGTTCTTAATGTGTAATATTGGTAGAATATCAACCATTAAATATTCGTTAACGTGCACAAGTGTTGGCAAGTGCTACAAATTCTAAAAACGTGCTATTTTGTGTTTCCCGCCAAAACTCCCTAAGAACTTTAAGTAAAGCTTCTACCACTTTACTGAATCGACTGACTCATGGACTGTACTGACTATATATTTGACTTTGACTAGACTTTAGACTTGACGATATAGGAATACGGTGTTGAAAATTGAAACGAAAGTCCTATTTCCCGCCTTTTTAACTTGACACTGGTAAATGGTTATAAGCCGATGCCGATGCATATATAAAAAAAAAGATTTGACATTATTGACATTTAAATTTAGTTTCCTAAATTTTCTACAATAAGGCGAGGTTTTTTATACTTTTGTCAGGCTATATATCACATTTTCATCAACTGTATGACATTTTAATGAAAGTTTAATTGTTCGTCTGTTAAAATGTGCCATCTCTGTACGGAGCCCATAATATACAGTAAAACAAAGTTAAAAAAAACCATTCGATTGTATTCCAACCATTTTATTGCAAAATTGCAATAAGATTGTGATAGTTCTGAAAATATGATAACGCGGACAAGTTATGATACGCCGATAATGTTTTTATTGACTGAGACACAGATTACTATATAGTTACTACGTACTGCAACACCGGTTATTATTTATGATTAATATTACCACTAAGTTGGCACTTACTATTTCTGACTATATTATTGTTGAAATTGTCACATTATAATGGGCTTTTTAACATAAAATATCAAAATAATATTGTGTTTTAGTGCGATTATAAATTAACATTATGGTTGTGCTGGGTATAGAGATACTGAGAGAGAGTAACTGGGTAGGAGATACTATCATACATTTTTATAAGGAATCCTCTATCAGACCATAATATAAAAATAAAATAAGTGTCTATAGGGTTAGTACTTTTTACCCGACTACGGTGAAGCCAAAAGAAAGGGTTTGGCTGTCTACAAGTGTAAAGTACTGGTCCGATTTTAATGAATGAGGTGCCAATAGATTCGTAATAATAGACCGGGTAATATAGACTTTATAATTTACGTAGTCGAGTTACAGTTATTTATATAAATTGTAGTTATGTGTGTAAATGATAAATCCTACATGTAATGAAAAATATTTTCTAATGTGCGCAAGCTTAAAATATTGATTTAAAAAAAAATCTAATTTTGCAGAAAACTGCCCGTTTTTATTAAAATCGGTCTCGCAACTTCTTTCATCATTTTTTGGTATTCCTTATAGTTTCGGATTTCTCCTACATTGCCCACTTGAAAAATTCACCCTGTCTATTATAGAGTGGAAGGGTTTTATTGTATGTTTGTCTGCATCGAACAAGCTCCGAAACGACTTGACCTGCTTGGATGAAATTTGTCACAGATATTGAGTAGACCGAGAGAAAGGACAATTGATGCTACTTTTCATGCGGCGAAAGGTACGGTTCCCACAGGATTTATATTGCGCGCACGAAGCCGCTGTCAATACCTCGTTGTAAATAAATGACCGGTCATACAAGTGTGAAATACAACTAGACAATATCTCTGTGTCTATAGAGATAAAAAAAAAATATATGGCTGGAGTGTGATATTGACAGATGAATACACTGCGAAGATATAATTGGGCTGAACAAAGGTGCTATTGTATTTGCAATTTTATTCTTTTTTATGAACGATATGATTCGATCCAAACCTTGATATTATCTAGTTTATTTTTAAAGTTCGTCCGCAGTATTGCTAAATCTTACCACTGACGCTACGCGACGAGCCATACTTCGGCACTGGTCAGGTCGCGGCCTACGATCGCAGAGGTAACACGGCCTTGCACAAAATTGACATTAAATAATGCTAGCATCAAAGATTTCAAAACTAAACATAGGCTATGACGTACATTTGACAGAACAAAACTTTCATACAAGAAAAAGTTACGCCATCTTGGTTTTCGCCATACCTCAAGTGTACATCTTGATTTCACCATACATACTTCAAATGTCAAAATAGCCCCAAAACCTCCAAAAGTGAGGCCATTTAAGTGGGGACAGTTTCTGCCTCAACATGCCTCGTCTATAATATATACGTATATGACTAGCATTGTATTACTTCACAGTGGATAAAAGCCGATGGCCCAAGGGGAAAAGAACCCTAACTCCAGTTACAATATGTGTTGCGGGTGTCCAGGGGCGGCGGTAATCGCTTACCACCAGGCATTCCATTCGCTAGTTTGCCGGTATCTTCCCATAAATAGCCTAACCTGACCATGAGAAAGTCAAGACTTTTTTGTTTTAAATCGAAGGCAGGCCATAATCGATCCCTGACGTCATTGCGACCCAAGTGGATCTACTCCTTCGCGTTATAGTACCGGCCCCAGGCCTATGCTGCTATATAAACTAAACGATGTGGCTGGGGTTGGTGCTGCGAATTTCCTCTGTAGTAGAGTATTCGTGCTGCCCAAGGTACCTGTTTCTGTTCTGTGGAAGCGCTGGACAGTCGATGAGAAGGCGCAGAACCTGCAAGTCGTTGTGTCACCGACTCCTATTATGTTGAGATGTTTGAGGAGCTTGCAGTGCCCAGTTAGCGTTCTGGTGAGGATTATTAGTTGGTTCCTACTCATTGAAAGCGCCAGTTCTGCCCGCCTAAAGTCAGTACATGCCTAAGGAGGGTTCGGTTACTATCAACGCGCAAAAGGTTTTATTTAAATTACGTTTAAAGTTATTGTCCGATTTCGATCAAAATAATTTTCCTAAACAGATTTTAGCTTGACTTATCAGCGTGGAAACTTACAAGTTTCTATCTCATATACCCAATTTCATCAGACAGACAGACAGGTCTAGTGCCTATCTGTTCCTTTAATCTGGCATGTGTTTACAATTCGAAAATGTGTGACAAACTCAAGGTCGGTTCTTCACCTGTTCTTCAACAATAATTTACACTCGCACTTCTCCAATTAATAGCACAACATTTTACCTCCTGCATTTAATTTTTTATACGAGGCCATTTATAGAGACGTAATTTAAAAAAATTAAACGTTATAAGGTTTTTAATTACTTAATAGGTATTTATTCCAGTGTGTATTTGACATTTCCATTCTTAACTAGATTTACAGGGAAGCACAAACAGTAAAGGAAATATTATTGGATCGGCCTGCTGCTGACTGTTTTACTAACACATTTTTGACGGATTCGGGATTACTAAATACGGTAAAAAGAGTCTAAAGATTTACATCCTAGAAGAGACTAAGATTCAGATAAATAATTAATCAAAAGTTATAAACTTTATCCCGACTGCGCGAATTTTAATTTTTATTATCATTTATAACGAATCTAATAACACTTCATTCATTCAAATTGGATCAGTAGCTTGGGCACTACAATGGAACGTAAATACATACATATACTGACAAAATCATTACCCTTCCCTTTAGATTCGCCGTAGTCAGGTAAAAAGTGATCAAATCTGTACCTACAACTAGTAAATGATTTTAATGGCCATCGCTCATCTCTACTCTCGGAATCTGGTGTATCATTCCAGACAGCAGTCGTACGATATAATTGAAATACTAATTGCTATAATAAATACACTTAACATTGTTTACTGTACCTACATCTGACCTTGATTCGAACATCATGGGAAAACGTAGAAAAAGATGTAAGGCGCTAGAAGTAATTGAAACAAAGGACCATTTAAAAGGAATTGAAAATAAATAATATTATTTTTATAGAGCTTTTCAACATAAAAGTACCTAAGTGCATACTATATTCTATATTGTTCTATAAAAGGCAAAAAAGGCGACCTCTGTGGCTCAGTGGTTGAGCGTGGTGTGGTCAAGCCGTGGGTCGCGGGTTCGAATCTCGTTGAAGGAACAAAACGTTTTTCTGTGTCCTGGGTCATGGATATGTATTAAATATGTGTATAATAGAATAATAATCTTTAATATATGTATAGTATAAAAGTATTAAATATTTTTCCGTGTGTCTGGTACCCGTAACACAAGTTCTTAGAGGACTTACCACGGGACAAGATTGACGTGGTGTGAAACGTCCATAGATATTATATATTAAAGCTGATTGACTGATGTATCAACGCAAAGGCCAAACCCTTGAGGGTAGAAATTTGAAATTTTGCATACGCATTCTCATATGACGTAGGCATCGTCAGTAAAATTGAACTCTCAAGGGGGTAAAATAGGGGATAAAAGTTTGTATGAAGCTTTTTATTCCTTGGACATAATATATGCATGAAAAGTCGTTTGAATTGAGTACTGAAAGATAATTAGTTACGTATTTCAGCGTTTTTTAATATTCAACCCCTAAGAGGGTAAAATAGGGAATGGAAAATCCAATTTCACACGGGCGCAGCCGCGGGCAAATGCTAGTTCTAAATACAACGTAAAATACATAATGTAATGGGTCAAATTTAGTTACTAATGTAACTTAGTTTATAATATTTTTCTTCATTTTCCTAATTCAAGCTTAAAATGGGTAATGTTTCAATGGCGAATCATTGTTTTTAATTTTGTTCGATCGTATTTTTAAAGCACTTAAATTTAATAAAAGGCTTAAAATAAAAGTTCACATTGCAAAATCGAGCCTTAATGAAGTTAATGGCGAGGCCTCATATTATAAGTCTAGACTTTAATACCTATCCTTACTAACATTATAAATGCCAAAGTTTGTATGGATGTATGGATGTGTAAATGTTTGTTACTCTTTCACGTAATAAGTACTGAAAGGGTTTTGATAAAATATGGTATGGCAGTAGTTTAAGCTCTGGATTAACACATAGGCTACATTTTATCCAGAATATATAATACAGTATTCCCGTGGGATACTGTAGTCACGCCGGCGAAGCCCCGGTCAAAATTTAGTAATATTATATATGCGAAAGTTTGTATGTTTGGATGAATGGATATGTAGATGTTTGTTACTATTTTACCCAAAAACTACTGAACAGATTTTGATCAAACTTATTTTAGAAATAGGCGATGCTCTATATTAACACATAGGCTACTTTTTATCCCGAAAAAGTATAGTGTTCTCGTAGTATACTGTATTTACGCGGGCGGAGCCGCTGGAAAAAGCTAGTATTATAATATTGCGCATTTTTACAAAACACGATAAAATTCGTTATTGTCAGTTGATAAAAGATGGTTTATGGGTTATGGTCTGGGTTAAAAGGGACAAAGGCATGTCTCTTTTAACCCAGAGTAAAAACAGTATGCTCAGGGCCGGATCTATCATACGGCTTAAGGGGCTTAAATCAAAGTCAAAAACGATAGTGTGAAAAAGTCCAAAATTTTATTAAATTGTCTAATTTTTTTCCTATACCTTGAGTAAATTAGTAGGCCCCTATAGGGCTCCCTAAACTTACGGTCCGGCCCTGAGTATGCTCCTCTTGTATCACGTTACAATAATCTTAATATTACAGGAGGCGAGGTGTACGGTAATTGCTATTCATAACACGTTGAACCCTATAAAACTGTATTCGTTTAAAAAAAAAAAGCAAATTAATTGAAATGATTTATGAGTGTAAAGTATACAGAAAGCACCATTAATCGTTTCTGAATATTTATAAGCTTGTACGAGATTATTCATTACTCAATTACAGAATCTTGAAAACTGCCGACTAATAATTTATATCTTACTTAGCATGTGAAAAATACTGCTTATTTTTTCATAGCAGATAATTATCTATGTTTTACTGTCGTAAGGATAGGCCCTGTCTAGACGTATTTACAACATGAGTGCCTCACTGTGTAGATATTATTGAGGCACTTTAGATATTTTATAGAAAAGTAATATTAATAATGGTAAATTACCAGATATTATGAAAATTCCATTCTCAGTAGTCACTAACAACAACTGTAACTGCACTGACTAACCCTTATCATAATAATAATATTTTTTAAACAATAAAATATAAAAGGACTTGTATACATTGTTAAAATGCACCAATTATGAAATAATTGTCCCTTGCCCGCAGCTCCGCCCGCGTAAATACAATATCCCACGAGAACTGTACTATTTCGGTATAAACAGTAGCCGTTTGATGAACCGTACCGTGGGAGAGCCATGCTTCGGCACGAATGGGCCGGCTCGACCGGAGAAATACCACGGGCTCACAGAAAACCGGCGTGAAACAGCGCTTGTGCTGTGTTTCGCCGAGTGAGTGAGTTTACCGGAGGCCCAATCCCCTACCCCCCTAGAAATGCCGCAGTTGAAAAGCAATTTGTTACCCCAGGAGGGTACCAACTGCGTTGGAGAATCCCTCTCTGGACGTCCATGCTCAGGAACCCCTGGAACTGAACGTGGACATCCAGGCTGCCCCTCGTATTCTGGGGAGGGTAAAACTGCGCTCCAATCTGCTCGGGGCAAGAGCAAACGCACAAAGGCACCCCCCTCGATATTAAACATGGACTTTTGTAATATCAGGGGATTACACTCCAACCTTAATTCCGTCCATTACCACCTTGAGACAACAAAGCCGGCTTTGCTCTTTTTAACCGAGACGCAGATATCATCTCCGAGTGACACATCATACCTTTCCCACCCAGGGTATTCTCTCGAGCACTCCTTTCTGCCCAAAGCTGGAGTGTGTGTGTATATTAGAGATAATATCAGCTCTCGCCGCCTCAGCAATCTTGAGGACAGGGACCTGTCAACGTTATGGCTCCGCATAGATTGCGACGACCACCCTCGCGTCTATGCGTGCCTATATAGGTCCCATAGTGGTGACACCGAGACAGACCGACTCTTGGTACACCTGCAAGCTGCTTCAGATTTTGTGCAGCGGCAGATCCCATCCGCAGAGATCATAATACTTGGCGACTTTAATGCCCACCACGCCGACTGGCTCAATTCCAGTAAAACTGATCATGCGGGGAGATCTGTCTGCAACTTTGCCCTTGCGAACGACTTAACACAACTGGTTACTACGCCTACGCGAATCCCAGATGTGGATGGTCAGAATCCTTCGTTGTTGGACCTTCTGCTGACTTCAAATCCTGACGGCTACCAAATATCCGTAATCGCACCTCTTCGGTTCATCGGATCATTGCCTTGTTAGGAGTTCTGTGCCACTTACGACGGTGTTACGACAGCGTGCTGTTAAATACCGTCGTGTGTGGCACTACAAGTCAGCAGACTGGGATGGGATGCGGTCGTTTTTTGCATCCTATCCTTGGGGGAACGTGTGCTTCTCGCCGGATGATCCCGACAACACTGCCAACTCTGTTGCCGATGTGGTGATGCAAGGGATGAAACTTTTCATTCCGTCCTCTGTAGTGCCAACTGGCGGCAGATTTCGTCCCTGGTTTGGTTCATCCCCCAAAAAAGCTTCTCGCCGGAAGCAGGAGGCTTACCAATCCTGGGCCAATGCAGTGTCTGCTCGGGATTTAAATACCAGCACAAATAAAAAGGAGTACAACCTTGCCTCTAGGTCCCTCAAGAAAGAGATCACTCGGGCAAAGAAACAGCACGTCAATAGAATTGGTAAGAGACTTGAGCACCTCCGATCAGGAACCCGTGCATCCTGGTCTCTGGCCAAAGCTATTGAAGGAAATTTCTGCAAGCCAACCCTACCATCCCTACGCGTAGGAAATGGATCGTTGGTCCAGGACGCAAAGGACAAAGCCGATCTTCTGGGCAAGCTCTTTGCGTCAAACTCGACCCTGGATGACGGGGGGCAGAAACCGCCGACCATACCGCGATGCACGAGCATCATATCGGATATTCGGTTTCATCAGCGCTCAGTGCGAAAAGCCCTCCGTTCCCTTGATATCCAAAAGTCGAGTGGGCCTGACGGAATCCCTCCTATTGTGTTGAAAAAGTGTGCTCCAGAGTTGGCTCCGGTCTTGACGCGTCTTTTTCGGTTCTCCTACTCTTCTGGCATCGTCCCGGCTTCTTGGAAGACAGCCTTGGTGCACCCGATCCCCAAAAAAGGTGATCGCTCAAATCCTTCCAACTACAGACCAATCGCTATAACCTCTCTCTTCTCGAAGATAATGGAATCCATTATAAATAGCCAGCTTCTTCGATACTTGGACGGCCAGGGATTACTAAGCGACAAACAATACGGGTTCCGTAAGGGTCGCTCGGCTGGTGATCTCTTGGCGTACCTAACTCATCGTTGGGCTCAGGCAATTGAGTCAAAGGCAGAGGCATTGGCTGTTAGTTTGGACATTGCGAAGGCCTTTGATCGGGTTTGGAGCATAAAGCGCTGCTATCAAAGCTTCCATCATACGGGCTGCCCGAGAAATTATGTAAGTGGGTCACTAGTTTCTTAGCAGATAGAATCATAAAGGTCATAGTTGACGGCGAATGCTCGGAAACTCAGTCTGTTGATGCTGGTGTCTCTCAGGGCTGTGTGCTATCGCCTACCCTATTCATACTGCATATCAATGACATGTTACAGACCAACGGCATTCATTGCTATGCGGATGATAGTACAGGTGATGCTGTATATACCGGCTCCCCCAATATTTCTCGGCTAAATGTCATTGAGAGTCGAAACGAACTTGTGTCTAAAATAGAGAATTCATTGGAGAAGGTCGCTGAATGGGGTAGACGTAACTTAGTCCAATTCAACCCCGCCAAGACACAAGTCTGCGCGTTCACCACTAAAAAGTCACCAATGGTCGTATATCCTCGTTTCGAGGGCACATCTTTAACCATCTCCCCTAGCATTGAGATACTTGGCGTCAGCATATCGAGCGTAGTCCAGTTCCGATATCATCTAGAGGGTAAGGCCAAGTTAGCCTCGAAGAAGCTTGGCGTTCTTAACAGAGCGAGACAGTACTTCAGTCCGGACCAACGCCTACAACTCTACAAGGCGCAGGTTCGGCCTCATATGGAATATTGTTCTCATCTCTGGGCAGGGGCGGCAAAATACCAACTGCTCCCTCTGGATCGTATCCAACGAAGGGCCGCTCGAATTGTTGACTGCCATAGTGTTTCAAACAGCTTGGACCCCTTGGAATTACGCCGAGATGTAGCTTCACTCTGCTTCCTCTATCGGTTGTATCACGGGGAGTGCTCTGAGGAATTGTTCGGAATCATACCACCTGCAACTTTTCGCCATCGTCCCACGCGAAAACATACCATCCTCATTACCTTGATGAGTGGCAGTCTTCCGCCGTGCGCTTTTCGCGTATCTTTCTGCCGCGCACTGTAAAACGATCGAACTGTCACCAGCAGTATTTCCGGACCTATACGACCTGCAAACCTTCAAGAGCGTATTTCCTCTTAAAGGGCCGGCAACGCACCTGCAGCTCTTCTGATGTTGCGAGTGTCCATGAGCGACGGTAGTTGCTTACCATCAGGTAACCTGTTTGCTCGCTTGCCCCCTTATTTAATAAAAAAAAAAAAAATTTGGTTGACGGTAGGTAATGAAATCTATCCATCCATCCTCACAAACTTTAACATTTATAATAGTAGAAGCTACTATAAGCTACTATAAGTAATAGTAGTACTCTCCTGACTCAAACTTTTTATTTATACACAGTTTGTACCGGCCAACTTGAACATCTTTAAACATTGTTTGTATTGGGGTTAAAATTAATTATTTTGTTATTTCATGGATGTCTTTAGTTCTGTAGGCTGGTACCGACTTCAAAAATATGAAGATTTATTAGAGAAATATTTTAATTTTAGCAGATTTTTACGGACACTGCTAGAAAGTTGACACTTTCATGGATTTGTATTCACCACAACGAAAAAGTACTAAAATAAATTTATGAGCAAAAATTTTTGGGGAATAATCCAAAAAACTTTATTTATATCAAATTAACATATGCAGTTACATTTCTCTTTAACAAAAATAAAGCCAGAGCAAGTATTCTTTTCAGAAATTGAAGTTACTAAAAACTAAAACACAGAACTTTTAGCCCCGCTCTCCCCTACCTTTTTTTTCTCGTGTATTCCCCATAGTGTGGGGTATCATTAGATAGGTTTTTTTAAAACACTGAGCGGTTGCGAAGATGATTTTTATAGGTTTGCGCGATATTCAACTTGAAGGCGTATTTTTTTTGTTAAAATAGGGCGTCCCCCCGTCTAGAACCTAAACGGCTGGCTTGAAAAATCTGAAAAATTCATGATAATAGTCCAGGAAAACTTTAACGGCTCATAAAACTTTGTTAGTTCAGGAGTTATAGAGGCCTAGCTTGGAAAGCTTCGTACAAAAATAATATGTAGGCATGTAAAATATTGGTATAATTGTACGGAAGTCCGACTTGAACTTGGCCGGTTTTATATATAGCTTTAAACTCTTCAAAACACAGGACTATATATACTTTTAGTCATAACAACATCAAAGGCGCGATGTATTGACGTACGTATTAACTATTAAGCAACAAGATTATAGGTTTACAATTTACGCGACGCTTCACCTAACAGTTATTCAAATTAACTAACGTTATTTTTAACTGCGTGCTTAACTAGCTTATTAACCACGGTTTTGTGCCGAACTAACCACGCCCTTTGTAAGGCTGTATTTAAAAGTCATTTATTATGAAATTTATTAGTTATTATTTAGGTATATTAATTAATTTAAGTGTGCCAGATTGCCACGTTGCTTGCATGTAAGATGTTTGAGTTGGTAATATTTAAGCTTTATTTGGAAAATATTTGAGAAGTTAATTTTTACTCGTTAGTTAGGTATATTTTGTACCTTAAAAACATTTACAGATTAGGTTTACTTTCTAATTTTTATATTTAAAATGTAAGAGTCTTTCGTAATCTTACCTACATTTCCAGCAAACACTTTAAAATTTAACCAAATGAAATGCATATACATATCCAGATTTTAGACCTTGCGGTAAGCAAAAAGATCTCCGTCTACAATAAAAAAGATTATTACGAAAAATGACTGCTGAACAATACATATTTTAAATTTTCAGTCCAAGGTTGGTTCGGCATTAAAAAGACCGGTGATACCCTTGTTTCCCCCCGTTTTTTTTTCTTGTTTACTAACAGATTCTGCATATTTCTGCATATTTGTCAATTTTTATGTGTTAATAAATGATATTGAGTTGGCACCATTGTAAAAACGTTTAATATTAAGATTTTTATAAAGAGTTTCAACACTGAAATAGGACTGTGCTTCAATTTAAACGAGGAATGTTATAATCTCATTACTCTAGGAAGTATTTTGCTACGATACGCTAGCCTCATCTAGGTCTGTACGTGATAGTATCGCAACTGGGAACGTGACAAATTTTTATTATCATCATCATCATGGCCGACTAAAGTCCTCACCGCTGGGGCTTGGTTTTCATGCGAGTATAAAAGGCGCACCACGCTAGTCTAGTGCGGGTTTGCTCTGGCCTGTGACTTGTGAGCTTGCTAAGGTAACCATACCTTGTTATTAAGATGTTTAAAATTATACCCTAAACGTGAGTACTTAAGAGTGAGTTGCTCACGAGTGAGATTTTAAGAGTTTTTTTATGAATTGAATGGGATGGTTATAAGTTAGTTTCATATTAGTGAGTTTCTTGTAAGTAAGATTGTTATGAGTGAACTTCTTATAAGTGAGTTTCTTATGAGTGGGATTATTATGAGTAAGTTCCTTGTGATCGAGATAGTTATGAGTAAGTTTCTTATGAGTGAGATTGTTGTAGGTGAGTTACTTATGATTGAGATTGTTGTAGGTGAGTTACTTATGAGTGAGATTATTATGATTTAGTGTCAAGGTTGTATTGCAGATAAAATCAGATGGGTCAAATCCTACCACTATTATAAATGCGAAAGTTTGTGAGTATGGATATATGGATGGATGGATATCTATGGATAAATGGATGGATGTTTGTTAGTAGTAGTAGTAGTTTTCATGCAAAAAATACTGAACGGATGAAATTTGGTATGGTAGTAATTTAAGCTCTGGAATAACACATACTTTTCATCCCAAAATAGAACAGTGTTCCCGTGGGATGCTTTATTTACGCGGGCGGAGCCGCGGGCAAAAGCTATTTCCTTAAATAAACATTATGGTGATGATGTGAGGTGCATAACGTAAAGGGATAATATAATGCTCTAAATAAATAAATAAAAAACTTTAATGCACAAGATAAGAAATGATCTTTCAGCAATAATTATTATCTATAATGGGTAATCAAGCCTGCAACATAGGTTCTCACTTCAGAAGACAAGTTTGTAGGCTTTAAATGTTAATTTTACAAGGGCCTTTAAAGGTCCTTACTATTGAAAGGATTTTTTTAGATAGCTGGGCACGCGAGTTAGGCATTATTGTAAATTTACTTTAAACTGCGATAAATAACTATCTAGAAATAAACTGCGTGAACAATAATATGATACACTTAAAAATCAGACCTTTTAGCCAAGTTGCCATGGCTAATTACGACGACGACGAAGTTCTTAAACGAAAATGGATTTGACATAAACATCGCTAAGTGACATAAGCATTATTATCGCCAACAAACTGTTTCGCAGTTTGGCGATTTTTATGTTTATAGAACAATATTGTTAATACTCAAAAATAAATGGATAAAAATAAAAAATAAACACTGTCATATAGCGATGCTTATGTTAAATCTTATGTATACATTTTTGTTTTCGAACTTCGTCGTCGTAATTACCAATGGCAATTAAGCTTAGGGGTCTAGCTAGGGGCTTGCCAAGATACTTTACTCTGATTGTTTTCTACGCTAATATTATAAAGAGATAAGATTTGTCGGTTTGTTTGCATTGAATAACCTATTTAATGCAAACAAAGAAATCTTTCCACTTCTATACTAATAATATAATAAAAAGGAAAGATTTGTTTGTTTGCAATGAATAAGCTCCGAAGCAACTGGACCGATATTTATAAAATTTGGCACATATATAGAGTAGACCACGGGAACGGACATAGGCTGCTTTTCATTGCGGCAAGTCAATTATCATATTCTGATCTATAAGTGCAAAACTATGATTGTCCTTTCCATGGTTAAACATAGGATGATGATAATGATGAAAGAAATAACTAGAGAGAAGAGCGACATAAAAATTTCAAGTATATTCAATTACAATAATACGAGATGATTGCACCTCCTCATCCTCATTACTAATAGCCTCGTAAAAACACTTCGGATTAAAAAGCGATCTGTAATCGTGTATTAAAATTACATCTAATTATGTAAATGGGTCTCATTATAGAGCTATGTGGAGATTCATAGATTGCGTAATTTTTATGCATATATCAAAACTTTTTTTCTGATTGCCATGACTGAATAAAGTAGTACATGTTTACAAATGACCCATACAATATTCCCCTTACTAATAAAAATATTTACACAACGGATAACTTAAACAACGTTGCTATCTTTTTCTATCATGTGACATTTCCAACGCATCGGACAAAGAAAGCAACGTTGCATAAGTTATCCGTTGTGTAAATAGTTTTATTAGTAAGGGGGTAAGTGTTATAATTTTTTCTGTTTGGTTCCTCAATGTGAAAGCATTTTTGTTTGATCAAGCAGAAATTCGAAATTTCGTTTTGCTGAATCACCTACATATACTAATTACTGAGCTAATATAATCTGTAAACAAATAGACAAGAGAAAACTATAATGTCACCAATTTAAATATTTAAAGTGCAATAAAGAAATACAATGACTACATGTAAAATATTGAGTTGAATTGATATATTCAGAAATATTGAGGTATTACAACTTGATCAATGTGAAAATATATAATATTTTATGTGTAGTTTAGTAGTTAGAGACATCTAAAAAGTAGAAGAAAAGTTTAATTTTTTGCTAAATTAGTAAACAAAACCTACATCATTAGTTTACTTACATCATATACAAAAACATACATTATGGTAAGTATGAACTTAAACGCACAAGTATCGGAGATATTTACAAATATGTTCCTGCGGCCTTATACTTCATACACTTTAACCTAGGCGTGACATCACAGCTAGGTACAACTTTAGTATGGAGCGTTTTCACAAGACTTGCGAAATTTTGTAAACAAATCGCTGTATCTTTGAAAATATTGACTTTTGATTTACTGTTTCTTCTGAGAAGTTACTCATATTGAGAACCCCTGCAGACCACATACTTTCTATCGGCCGATAGTTTAGTTGGGCTCTTAATCAGTACGCAGATGTATGCAAGTGCGCACAAACTGTCGGCCAACTATCGGCCGACTGTATAATCAGTATTGGCTCCCCTCAATATCAATCCCGTCCCCCCTCAAATACCACTCGCGCACACACGACGATCTTTTAGTTGGCCGACTCGACCGATAGTTCAGTTCGCTCCGAGCTTTGGCACAGTATGGTCGGCCGTGTTTTGTAAAATGGCATCGCCCAATTCTCAGTCACTGATTTCGGAATCGTCGATCGTAAATTTGATCGAGGAAGTCGAAAAACGCCCTACACTTTATAAATAAAACTTAAAAGAGTACTCTGACGTGAATGTCAAGAAAAATCTGTGGGAGGAAGTTTGTGAAGCTGTTGTTCCTGATTGGAATGAGCTTAGTGCCCAAGATAAAACAAATCAAGGTACGATACATTTTTATTTATTTACATTACACTTTGTTGTATTAACACGAAATTGCGCCTCCAGGAGACACAAAAATTAGTATTTACGTCAATTGCGCGGTGAAAAATAACGCCATTTGTTAGCTAGAATCCCGAAAGTACATTCAACCATGCGTCGAGCTCTTGTATGTCTATACTTGAAAATTCGCTTGATGTATTTTAAATTTCTTTTTGCATAAGGGCGTAATATATGATTTCCAAAACCAAACGCTTCATCGCCCACGACAAAGAATGGAATAACATCTCCGACATCATCATTAGGCAAGTGCCTTCCGGAAGGAATATTTAGTCGGTTCTCGGAAAGACGTTTACCCATTTCTGATGTTTTAAATATTTCCGAATCACTAGCTGTTCCATAAGAACCAACATCAATGTATACAAATTTATAATCGGCATCTGTCCAAGCCATCAAAACGCAGAAGAACTTTTTGTAGTTAAAATATGATGAACCGGAATGTTCTGGCTGTATCATCCGTATATGTTTGCCATCGATCGCTCCAATGATGTTTGGAAAATTTGTGCGACTGTAGAATTCGTCTGCTATTTTAATCCAGTCAACTTCTTGTTTGGTTGGCATATATAACAGTTGAAGCATATTCCATATTTGCTCACATATACTTTTTGTAATATCTCGTATTGTAGAAGCTCCCATCAGATAATCAAAAGACAATGAATTGAAACTAGCTCCGGTAGCCAGATACCTGTAAGGAATTAATTATATTTTATTATTTTTCAGGTCGCGATATACAAAAAAAAATGGGCCAATTTACGGACTTACTTTCGCCGAGAATTAAACGCACAAAAGAACACAAAGTCGGGGCAGGCTTCGATCAAGAGGCGTAAATATGTTTACTTTGAACAATTATTATTTTTACTTCCATGCATGGAAAATCGACATACGGAAGGTAACCTGGCACAGGATAATTCTATAGAAGATGAAGAAGCTGGTCCATCCACTTCCGCACCTATTCGCCAGAAGAAGAAGAAGACTCCTGTTTCGAATCATACGGATTTCGACAAATCAATATTAAAAGCATTAAATGAGACTAATGTTGATGAAGATGTAAATTTTGCATTGTCTCTTGTCCCATCCCTCCAAAATTTAACCGCAGCAGAAAAACTTCATACTAAGATTGGTATTCTTAACATATTTAAACAGATAAGACTTGCTAAGCGTGTTCAGCCTCGTTCTCAACCAACAACACAACAACAACCAAGTTACAACTTACTGCAGCAACCCTTAAACTCTTTTCCTGTTTATCAACGAGGGACTAACATCTTGCCGCTAGAACAACAATTACAGGCTAATACATCCGGTTCTACACCATCCCCCACTTTACCACAAACAAACATTCTGTTTCATCACCAGCTGATTCCAACCTGTCAGCCCAGTCATATTATTCAAATTTTTCATATGATTCCCAAATATACGACTTGTAAACTTGTCATTTAAATTGTAATAAAAAAATTAAAACTATGTTTTGTGGTTTATCTTACCTTATCGTAACGCTCAATCTCTCCTCCACAGGTATAGATAGTCTTAAATTTGTATCCTCCTTCGCTATTCCTGGTCCAATTAATTCGACAAGTTCGTTGAAGCTGGTTATGCTCATTCGATAAAAGGCGAAATTTTTTTCGGGTAATCGAGTAATTTGGAATGCATCTTGATAGGATGCACTCAATATTCTCGAGCTCTCTTTTTGGTTTTCCTCCTCCGTTGTATGAGAGCAATAATAACGTTTCTGTACAATGTTTTATAAATTTTCTTTGTGCGATCACTCTTTTCAACAGTTGGTTAGAAACTAGCTAGAGAATAGTCGGCAGACTTTTGGCTAGTTTGCGCACTCGTCACCGACTGAACTGTTCAGTTGGCTCGGTGTGCAGACCAACCCGACTAAACTATCGGCCAATTCAAAAGTCTGTGGTCTGCGGGGGCTCTTAAGAGTACTATTCATTTATGCAATAAAAAAATTCTGTCAACTAGCCTATATTTTGATATAATTTAATCTTATTTTTTTACATTTAGATTAAGTTGGATCTGATCCAAGTATACGGGGCATTTTTCCCCGATATGAGATTAGGTTGTAGTCCACCACGAGTGACAGTACCAGAGCCTACTTTGATAGTGTCACTCGCCTGAATATAGCCAAAGAATTACTAACGTAAAGAATCGTCGTCATCAATAAACTTACACAAATGACAGCTCGCAGCTATGTGTGGCTAGACGTATGCGGGGGGTGCGCGCCACGAGCGGGATTGAGGTTTTTCGAGCCAGGACTTTCGTTCGTGGGACTTGGTCGTTTCGTGCTTTTGACATATTTATCATACTTTCATAATATTTATAATAAATTTGTCCGATGCGACGTTTAAAATTATTTCGGTTTCAACCTTAGGCTTACGTCAACATGGCTAACATTCGCAAATTCTCGAGCTCTCATTTGTAGAGTGTTGCCCCTGTGACATACGAGTTTTACGACGATTTTCTGTGAGACCGTGGCCTGTGCCGAAGCACGGCTCTCCCACAGTGATTGTAGATTAGTCTTCTCAGATAAGCCGATCAAGCGTCTTTATAACAGACTTTAGAGCCAATTTGACGAAATAAAATCCATAATTTTCATCGGCCAATAAATATAAATCACTGAGGACATCCCATTTGACGCTTAACATCGTAATTACGGGATCAACGACTTATAACCGCCATCTGCAATTTGGTAACTCTTTTGCGGTTGAAATGTAATAATCGTTTATAACTAGTTAGCAGTCAGCAAATGATAATTATACATTAACTAGCATTATGTATTACAGTTGAGTATTACGTGATTATAAGCAGACAAAATGTTGTCCGCGACTTCGTGCGCGCAAAAGCAAATCCTGCGGGAACCGTGCATTTTTCTGCGATAAAAAGTAGCTTTTGTTTTTCTCCGTGGTCTGCTCTATATTATCTATGCCTTTCAACAGAATCAACCCAGTTGTTCAGGAGTCTATTTAAATAAAAGCAAATAAATAAATCAATCTTTCCTCTAATTACGAAACCCTCAAGTATGGAAGCAGCTGACTCCGCAACTCTCTAAGTTTCCCATCGACGCGACGGTGGCCAGCGAGTTCGCCGAATCCCTTACAATAGGTTATTCTTTTAGGTCCCCATTGTTTTAATTCCCAATTATTAATTTAACATATTATTGTAACACCTCCTAATCCCACTTTGATTAGGACAATCGCTTTTAGGATAATTAAATTAAAATTAAAATAAGTTTAAATTTATTAAATAATCAAACATTTTTTGTTTTTTTTTAAGTCCTCCGACTGTCGCAAACGTTTTTCTCTTAATAATAATTTTAGTAAAGACATAGAAGAACTAGCAAGTACCTACTTTATGTTCAATGAAAATTAGGACTTCAGTCATTTCGCAACATGTATTCGTAAAAAAAAGGAAATTGTTAGATACATCGAGTTACTGAATAAAATAAAGTATAAATTCATAAACTCCTTGAAATTATTGTTCTTACTAAGGAAATGCGTAGCGTAAGAGATTACTCTAATTCATCGTTTCTCAAGCGGGGGGTCCAGTTTGTTTTTAAAGGGTGACCCCAGTCTGTTGAAAACTAATAGAAACAAAAGATTCGTTCGAAAATTCGAACGAGTGAAGGCTAAAATAACACATTGCTGATAAAAATAGCGCGCTATCTACTATAATATATATTATTATAATAATTTTATAGTGACGGGGTCGCAAGACTTTTTACTTAACTTTTTGGCTTTTTCGTGTGTCGCAACATATAATGGTTGAGAAAGTAGTATTTTTAACAGCCTCCGTGGTCTGGTGGTTAGAGCCTGGCTCTCGACTCGGAGGTTGTGGGTTCGATCCCCGCATTGGAACAGCAAATAATGTTCGGTTCCATGTTTGGTTAGGACAATGCAGGCTGATCACCTGATTGTCTGACAAGAAGACAAGAAAGATGATCCATGCGTCGGATGGGCATGTAAAAAGTCGTGCGCCTGATCCCCCGCCAGTCGTGTCGGTTATCCGTCCCACTGGGTTACGAGAGTAAAGGAAGAGAGTTACACTTATTAATTTAATAATATAAAGGAAATTATGAAACCCGGCTTTAAATCAAAAAAAATGTCGTGTTTTAATATAAGTAGGTATTGAATTCCAAATTATTTGAGGTCGCCCTGTGACCGTAATTCGCCCATAATATTTCATATACTTAGGTAATTTTTAAGTTCGAACTTTGGGTTCTTTTCCCTCTTAGATAGAAAAAAATGTAAATGTTGTGACAGATTGACTAACGTCAACGTGTAACAAAATTGTTTAAAACTGTATTTAAATGTATTCAAACTGTATTCAAACTGTATTCAAACTGTATTCAAACTGTATTCAAACTGTATTAAACTGTATTCAAACTATATTCAAACTGTATTGAAACGCTCGGTAGTGTGTGTTAATTTGTTTATTTATTTATTGAATTTTAAGAAAGCTTACAGACTAATGACAATATAGTAACAAATGGTTTTTATTCATGTCCTGAACGTTTCTTAATGTTTCATTACACAAAAAAAAAAAAAATATATATATATATATATATATATATATATATATATATATATATATATATATATATATATACAAAACAAACCTACAATTTTTTTTATAAAATATACGTTTTAAAAGCAACTGAAAACACTATTCGCCGTGTTGGTGGATAGATTATCTGTGCTGTGACGTCATACTAGTACTATTTGTAATCTGTGCTTAGTAGTAAAATGGTGGTGTTCCGTTTGACGATTTGACACAAATAACTTTTTAAGATGTCATGAATTATTTATTCACAGAAACGTTCCGTTTCACTACTACACATATGTTTAGTGTGTGTCGTCACATTCTTGCTGGAAGTTACTTCGAGGTGTTTTCATCAGTAGAAACAAAAATACATATTTTAAATGAACTTTATTTATCAATATGAAGTTTTTAATTTATGATATCGCTAGAATACGTTTTCTTACGCCAAGAACTAAAGGAAATCTCCTTCTCCTTCCCTTCTCTTCCTTCAATGTATGAAATTAAATATGAGTCAAGTAGCCTATTACAAGCCTCCACATATAAGTGACAAAGATGCATGTCGGTAAACTATGTATTTTTTATTACAACAAATTTTATTATTATGTAAACAAAAAATCATGTATTCGTAACCTTTATGGATCTCGACTATAGACTTACAATTTTACACAAAAAATTTATTTGCCAACAGTCGTCTTGCTGTATTAGATTTTGTACAAAATAGGTCAATAATCTTCTATAACATATCTAATAATAATCTGAGGTAGTGTGTGTTGTTGTAATTTTTATTAATTTTATGTAGTCTAATCATTATTTAACAAAAATAGCTTTCTGCACACCTTCCTCCATATAAACTTTAATTTACCGGCCAAATTTCATACTCCTCGGGTTACACAATTCTCGTAAAACTGTACTGAAAGTTTTTGCTTGCCTGTCGCTCAGTATAAAGTGAGCAGTGACAAAACTTCCAGATAAGCTATTCGACACTTATTAGGCGAATATGAAACAGGTATCTTATGTATTCGCCTGTACCTATTACACTTTTCTTATTCCTTGTAATTTACTCTAAATAGTCTTAAGTATTAAAAACAGAGGAGATGATGTTTGCAGTAATGACATTTGTCGTAATGATTGTGGTCGTAATATTGCGGTCATAACGTCAAGGTAAATGTGATAATTACGACGATTCGTCATAGGCTTGTAATATGCATTCAGGGCCTTCAGTCAAGATGCATTCGATAATTTCGACGGCGAAGTTCGAAACCAAAGTGTATGTGATTTGACATGAGGTATCGCAAGCGATATGTCACTTAGCGATAACTTATGTCAAATCCCATACATTTTTGATTTCGAACTTCGCCTTCGAAATTATCGAATGTATATTCTTGACTAAATGCCCTGGTATTAAACTTTCAAGGAATATGATCCTTTAGCAAGTTGTCGTTGTCGATAGTACGTGCAAGAGAATTATTTTTTTCGCACGTACTTTCTAATTTTACGATAACTCCTAAGATAAACTGTATGATGTAAAGGGCTATAATAATGTGTATGAAATGCTTAAAGTAATTAACGTGTTTATTTTGATAAGGATCAACACTGTATCCGTCTATATAGCTTTTTTCAATTTTCACATTATATGTGATCATTTGTATAAACAAAGAATGAATGGGCATAGTAGGTTATCTATATAAGATAGACATAAACATCGCGGACTTTATTATGACAGACAATGACAGCAACATTGAATAGCTTATCCGTTGCGTTAATATATTTTTTTATTATCTATTTCTTACAAAATCACATGATACCGAAGTATGTTCCGACAAAGGCGCCGGTAAATCTTGTTATCTATTTATAGTTCAGGACTCCATTCATAATTAACAAATTCTACGAACAAACGCAATACAGGCAGCTATGCAGTTTATAGATGACGATTACAGCCTGTTACAGGAAATTGAAAGCACAAGACAACCTCCGAGAGTAATAAATTAAAATTAAAATGATATCTCACAGTAATAAATATAAGCACAATATATTTAACTCTTCTACTTAAGTAGTAGGTAAAAATATTCTACTACCACGGAAAATTGATAATAAAATTAAATATAAAACTTATTTTGAAAAAAAATTAATACAAAATATTTGTAACGAATTGAACAAAGATTTTTGACCAAATAATTATATAAATTTAATATAAACAATAATCTCACTATTATAAACTAATAATAAAGAGGAAAGATTTGTTTCTTTGTTCGCATTGAATAGGCGCCGAAAATACTGGAAAGATTTTGATGAAATTTTGCACAGATATAGAGTCGACCACAGGGAAGGACATAGGCTACTTTTAACTGCGGCAAAATTTACGGTTTCCTTGGAATTTCTTTTTGCGCGCACAACGTCGCGGGCAGCATCTAGTACTGTAATAATATCGTAGCCAGTGAATATATCTGCATACAAAAGAGCTCAACGCACTTTCCAATTGTTTATTTTATTTAACAATATTATTAGTTTTTCTTGTGATTTATAATATATTATTAATATATACTTAATATTATAATATATATATATATACACACACACATATATATATATATATATATATATATATATATATATATATATATATATATATATATATATATATATATATATATATATATGTATATATATGTATATATATATTACTTAGTCAAATTGGTTTTTAAGCGATATCTTTATAATAATTTAGAATTTTCATCCCCTACTTTACTTTCTTAGGGGCTGAATTTTAGAAAACGCTGAGATATGTAACTCATTTTTTTCCGTTTCTTCTTAATTATTCATAATAATAATAATAATAATAAATATCTATGGACGCTTCACACCACGTCAATCTGGCCCCGTTCTAAGTATCCGAAGAACTTGCGTTACAGGTACCAGAAAACGGGAAGCATATTTAATACTTTTATACTATACATATATATAAGATTTTTTTTATATTATACACATATTTAATATACATCCATGACCCAGGAACACAGAAAATCGTTTTTGTTCCTTCGGCGGGAATCCAACCCGCGATCCCCGGCTTGAGCACCAACGTGCTGAATCACTGAGCCACAGAGGTCGTCAGTCGTCGTTCATAAGAAATGTCATGCAAATATGTCCAAGGAATAAAAAGTTTCATATAAATATTTATCCCCTAGCTTACCCCCTTCAGGGTTGAATTTTGAAAAATCCTTCCTTAGTGGATGCCTACGTCATAATATGAGAAATACGTGTGCAAAATTTCTAATGTCTAGCCTTAAGGGTTGATACATCAGTCAATAAATAAAATTTGTTAAAAATAATTAAATAAATAAATAAATAAAATCAACTTTGCCTTTCTTACTGAATGAAAAAACACCCTGTATGAAAGGCAAAGCTGATTGACTGATGATCAACGAACAGGCCAAACCCTTAAGGCTAAAAATTTGAAATTTTGCACACATATTTCTCATATAATGACGTAGGCATCCACTAAGGAAGGATTTTTCAAAATTCAACCCTTAAGGGGTTAAAATAGGGGGTAATGTTTGTTTGAAACTTTTTATTCCTTGGACATATTTGCATGATATTTCGTATGAATTAAGTACGGAAAAAAAAATTAATACATATAGAGAAGAAATGAATATAATAATAATATGTTTAACATTATATTATAATACACAATATTTCGTCCTGCGAGACATTTTATAAGTAATCTCTATCAAGGGCTTTTGCGACCGGTCTTTCAAGTTTTCGAGAGTTTTTCGCATATTCAAATCACGACAGTAGCTTTTTACTCAGCAATAATGATAATGTCGAGCAAGTCGTTAGACACGTACGTAAGTGTACGGTCAAAACTGATACACCGGACTAGTCAGCGACTGTACATAGATACTCATGGCGTAAAAGTCAGTGTAGAAAGAGGCCGCTTATGATATTTCACATCTAAATAAAATATCGATTATTTTCAAAATCAAAAAATATATATTTTCATATTCATATAGGTTATTAAATAACACTCGAGGAATTGTCCCTACGTGATGACTACCACCGGTTCGGGAACTAACCCGGCGAGAAGAACCGGCGTAAGAAACTCGCGCGGGGCCATCTTTTAGCAAAAATATGGAAAATTGTTCTTTTGAAAAAAAAAAAATTACAATGTAACATATAATATAACAGAAGTTAGGATACATATAGTAATAGAAGCAATAAAATCTTTGACTTTATAAAAAGCAATAGCATGAATATTATGAAATTATATTGTGAATTATGTCAAAGCACGAAACGACTAGCGGCCAGCCCCGTGAACGAAAGTCTTAGCTTGAAAAATTATGGAATAGATCGGAAAACGAGCAAATGGATCGTCCGATAGTACACAATTATCACCTTCACTTGCAGCAACTGGTGACGCTTGCGGCACCAACACAGATATTACAAGTGCGTTCCCGATCTTTACAAACCCAAATGCCTCCTGGGGCCTCCGGTATCCTCACTCACCCGAGTGAGTTTCTTTGGTATGAATAGGGCCGAACCTATTATAAAAAATAAGTTTGTTTGCGGTAAAAAAAAATTGAACATAACAATGAATTACGAAACCAAACTGTGTGTTTTAAAATTACCTATACATTTTTGAATAACAAAATATCCTTACATAATGTTACGTAAAATTTATAACATGAAAGTAATACTTAGGCATAACTAACAAAATAAAAACATATGTTATCTTCTAATTTAATTTGCTAATTCCCATAAAAGGCGATACAATAATGATGTAAACACATTTGAGTGTAATGAAATTAAAAATAAATTAATATCATCATAAACCTTTCATTTCTAACCAAATAGGTAAATAATTACACTTTTGCGAGCTGTTTAGAATGGTCATGTGAAACAGGGTTAGAAAAATTATGGAGATGTAATAGATGGTATCCATGAATTTCATTTCATCAGGATACTAATGAATTTTGTATTTGGTTTATTCTGGAAATTTATACTATCATCGAGCACGAAAACCACACACCCACACAAATACATACACACACACACATCCCACACTCAAATTACTATTTTGTTCATTGTGTAATTGTTGTTTAGTATCACTGTTTTCTAATTTTCGAATTTCTAAGACCTACATGTTGTTAGTCATATAATTAATTACCTAACAAATGTTAATAATTGATGAGTAATTTTTCTTCTCTTTTCTATTTCTTTTAAATTGTTTTAAATCCATATTGGCATAACATGTATCTTCATGGGCGAGGACACTGGCCTCTGCAATACAGTTTACACTAGTGCAGGGGTCAGGGACTTCAGATATGTAAAACTCCTGTGTCAATAAAAAATTAATTTATTTATTATTATTTTATTAAAACAACTAGGATACATTTTCCCAATGTAAGAATTAGAGTCAGCTCACGCCAAGATGCGACGTGGCATGGCATTTTTAAGATAGTACAAAATTGAACTTTATTCACTACACAAGAAGATACACGTACAATATTTTAATTTTTTTTCAAATACATTTTAAAATGTTCGTATCGATTCGTTAGTCAACTAGTATTTTAATTTCCGGGAAATAATATCTCTTTATGCAAAGAAAAAATGATTAAATTTTAACTGATAAATGTTTGCGCCAAAACGGCACCCACCATTATCGTGACGTCATAAGAACAGAAACAAATAAATGTCATATGTGCGAGTGTAGTGCATGGACTTTAGATTTAACTTTCGCTGTTGTTTATTCGATTTGATTATGTTCTTACGACGTCACTTACGAGAAAAATATGGCGGCTGGCATTTTAGGTCACGTGACATACAGATAATAAAACTACAGTTTTATTTTCGTAATTATAAATAAATCGCATTCATATAACAAAATAGTGTTGTATTCGTATTTCTTATGATAGAAACTATATTAATAACAAATTTATATCATTTTATTTTGATAGACGAAACTAGCCTATGACGTTTCATTGCATGAGCGGCGCCGCGCTGCGCAACGCATTTCAACTCGAAATTCAAACTCTTGCACATGTATCTTCTTGTGTATCTAGTAAATAAAGTTCAATTTATGATCGCTATATATAAATAATGAATATCTAAAAATGCAGCGCCGAGTAGCGTATCGTTTCGTGTCAGTGTGAATTGACCCTAACAAACATTTGAGTTTTCAACCGTAAGACAAACAGATTTCCCCATGATGATTTTCCTTAATGATAAATAATAATAATATCTATGGACCCTTCACACCACGTCAATCTGGCCCTATGCTAAGTGCCCGAAGAAATTGTGTTACGGAGACCAGACAACTGAAAGTATATTTAATACCACTATACATACATATTATTATGTTTAAGATTTTTATTACATAACGCACATATTTAAGATACATCCACGACTCAGGAACACAGAAAACTTTTGTTACCTTGGCGGGATTCGAACCCACGACCATTGGCTTGAGCGCCAACTCGCTGACACACAGCCACATAGGTCGTCAAATTGAGATTTAGAGACGAATCTGTAAATAATTACAGGTGTAATCTAAAAAGAAACGTAAATGCTCTTTTTGTCGCAATCTTTCGCAGAATATCAAGTTTATATATCCATTAGTACTTGCCTGCGGTGAAAATGAACTAGAGTTCGAAGTTCGACTAATAATTATTTTAAAAACCCTCTTCACTTTATGTGCATTAATTTTTTGTTTTAAATGTATGCTATTTTGCGCACGCAACAATGTAAGTTATACAAATCTTTTCTAAGGTAAATGACAAACTATCCATGACAGAGTACATTGTTTCGCACTATTTTAGCTACGTTGCGCAAAGGTTTTGTCTTCTGATTGGGGATTATATTTTTGAAAAATCTTTTATTAGTGTATAGCTACCTGATATTGCTATAGTGATTGATATTACTACTGGTTGCGTTCAATGGCATTAGCTATCTATAGACCTGTACATTATAGACGAGGCATGTCGAGGCAAAAAGTGTCGATACTTAAACTACCCTAGTTTCGAGGTTGTTTGGGTCAGTCGATTTATGACATTTGTCATCTTGACATTTCGACATATTTTGCTTTCCGCAGTTTATTCAATCTGCATATAATTGACAAAATCTTCTGAAATCAAGATGGCGTACTGTTTCTAGTATGAAGATTTTTTACGTCAAATGTACGCCATAGTTTTTCAAGCTCATCCTTAGTTTTGAAATCATTGACTCGACCTAATAATATTAATATCAGTCCAAAACTTACTTGTTTACTGTGAAAAATAAATGACACATTATTTTTGATAAATCTTGAATCTGAACAGAGTATAGCGAATGGCTATCTCATTACTGGTTCGAAATATCCGCAAAATCCGTTCAGTAGCTTGCGCAGTAGGTCAGTTGCCATTTATAGATAAAAGTAACCTCACGCATATCGTAAATACTCAGAACTGGTCCTGCAGCTGTGACGAAAGTAACGATTAATGTATTATAAAAATACTCGTCACAGGTGCAGAATTAATGTCGTGTTTGTTAAGCCTCCGTATAATGGCAGTGACCTTGAGCGTCAAGTCCCATACTGATTTTGTAGGCGACAAGGGCGTATCGCGCCGACCGGAGAGTATTGAAATCGGATAAAAAATCGCTATAAATATTCGAGACAACATTTGCAAAAACTGAAACGGCGCTCCCCTGGGTCTTGACTTACTTAAAATACTGAAATAATTTTCACAGTCGTGTGACTTGTAGAAGAGAAAAAAGATTTTAACTTTGAAAAAAGGGTGAAATTAGCATATTTTTTAATCAATATTTAAATAAAAATTTCAATTTATAAAAAGACAGTCCTCGGCTATTTTTTTTTGGTATTTTTTAATACGACTATGACTGAGAAAAAAGGTTTCAAAGATACAAAAATTTTCAGTTCTATCGAGCGCACAACCCTTTAAGGACTATTTCGCATTCACACCATGTCAATCTGGCCCCGTGCGTGCTAAGTTCTCGAAGAACTTGTATTACGGGTACCAGACGTCGAAAATATTATATTTAATACTTTTCTACTATACATAATATATTTAAGAATTTTACTATATTATACAAAAATAATAATAATATATTGTTTATTTTCTCACAAATACTTTTTCTATATTAAAAAAAAAATCTAAAACATGTTTTACGACTTCAATAGACTCCTAGGTAATTCCTATAGACATCCAAAGATGAATTTGAATTGTAGAAAAAAAAAAGATTTTTTTTGTAGCCCATAAGGACATATCAGTCGTATTACGTATACATGCACTACGCGGTGCAACTTGACATTCGAACTCCTACAATGAAACGTGTTTGTGTGTGTTGTCTTATGTAATGAATTAAGTTCAATTTTGAAGAGCTATCTTATAAATGCAGTACCGCGTCACGTATATTTTCATTTCGGTGTGAATTGACCCTAAAAATCACAATATTTATTAAGTATCTATTTTGGTAACATCTTGGTAACCGATATTTAATAGAAAAGGTTTACTTATAGGTTTTTGAACGGGAAAGCGCTTAGTAAATAAATGTATTGGTAAATTGTTACTATGGAACCAATTCATTGTCAGACCAGCGGACAACATAATTCGCAATGAATACATTCAAATGAATTGTGGGCTACAGTGTCGGTCCCGTTGCTGTGGGGCGCGTACGAGCCACATGCGACCGCGGCCGGTGGCCAGCGACAACCTGTTTTTTTCCTTAAATTACCAAATTAAAGGGATAATCTTTATTTATGATATAAATATAAACAGCATTCAAAGTCACTGAAGTAGGTCCAATGCTTTTTAGTAGTCTACGATTTTGTAAATCTGCATATTCAATAATTATAACAGTAGGTAGGTACTAGGTACTAGTATATTTCGTATTAGTATCTAATCTAAGTAATGTTTATATGCTTCCTCGTACATTTCGTATGCAGGAGCTATGTCAGGTGTATGTAAGTCTGCAAACGTGCAGCCTGACATCGGAGATTCACTAAGGCCCGAAATTAATAATCAATCTTAATCTCATTTTAACTATCTGAGATCAAGATTTCAATACATTTCATCGATCCCAGGATTAACTGCACGTCAATTTACGTCAATTTATGTTTGAGAATCTAAGATTGAAGTCAATCTAAGATTTTAGATACGTTATTAATTTCGGGCGTAAAGCAACATCCGCGATTAACTTCTTGTCGTGGCTACAAACGACTCACTACGTCAACTCCCGCTATGACTCCTCCTGCCCTACACCTCACGCCGATAAGAATGTAGTAATTACTAACGACTAGTAGCGATCGACTGCTCAAATCTTTATAAGTGTTGCGGTAGCGCGCTACAGCGATCGGATGCGAATATGGCCCGTTTGCGCAGAGCTATTAACTACGCAGACATTATTCAGATGAATCTATGGTTTTCACTTAAATTATTCTGCTCACAGCTGTGATTTATCGTTAATAGGGTAATCGGCACGTTGTCTGTTTGTAAACGTCTAATTAATTGGAAAGCATCATCGCTTTTTTAACAAGTAAAAAGGAAAAAAGGTTTGATTGTGTTATGGATACGGTCGTAGTTTATTACGAATACTAGCTCTTCCTGCAAACTTTATACTTTACTATATAAATTGTCATCTAGCGGTATAAAAATAGTTTACGACCTATTCTCATGCCTTCCGAAAATAACGAAAAAAAAATCGGTCAAGCAGTTTGGTTACAAGCACTGTGGTACGAAATTTTTAGAACGTTTTGCAAATTCAAAAATTGTCTAGTCAAGGACCTTCTCAGCGCAGTAGACTAATTTATATTCGACTAGATTTTTTTTCGATTTTTAAAAATCTGCCTAAATCGCCTTACATAAGCAGTAAATCGTGTAACCAAAGGTTCTGTTATTGATTTTGCAAAACAATGTGTCATAAAATTAGCACAGATTACTAAATTAAACTAAAAACAAGCCTCCGTGTATGTTCCAGCTATTGCAGACAGAGCACACACATACAAATTAATATTACATAGAGGCACATAAAATTAAATTCGTATTAAAGTCCTTCAATTGTTATAGAAAATTGAAAACGTGCCCTCACATGGTGCGTCATGACTCATAATATGTCACTCCTATTTCAGGATGCTACATAAAACCACCCATGCGTTGAGATTTTATCTTGTAGAATATCAATGGAGAGTACAAATAATTGAATATCAAATACTAGCAACCCGCCCCAGCTTCGCATGGGTGCAATACATATAAACCTTCCTCTTGATTCACTCTATCCATTGCTGAAAACTGCATTAAAATCCGTTTAAAAGATCTAAATTCTAAGCGAACAGCGATGGAAGAGACTTCATTTTATAATATGTAAAATTACGTAAAGCAAATACTTTTTACCCCTTTTAAGAAAATTATGCAAACGTAGGAGTATAAAATTTGGCACAGTTAAAGTTTATAATAATTATGAAATATAAGTGAACTGCACTATTTTTTTACACGACTAAAGCGAATCCAAAAGGAAGGGTAAAGGCTTTCTATGTATGTGTGTATGTATGTATGTTTGTTCCATCGTAGCGCCTAAACTACTGTGTCCGCCTAAAAATGAATGGGGTGTCAATAGATTCGTAATAATTGCCCGGGTTACATAATTAGGCTACATAGTTTGTGTAGTAGGGTTATAAAGTTTTTAACTTTTATTTTTATAATTGTTTTTATGAATCTAAACTAATTAAAATAACGCTACACACACTACCTCAGATTAATAACTCGCACTACCATGCGTTTGATAGAATTTTGTCACACGTTAACGTTTGTCAATATGTCTTTCACATTCAATAGACAACATTAACATTTTTATTTCTTTCCTTTACGTCTAAGAGGCAAACGAACCCTTAAAAAGTTCAAACTTAGAATGAAATGAATGGTCGATATTCGACCACTGGGCGTCGGCGATGGCAATGACTAGCAATGGCGACCACTAGTAACATTAATTAAGGGTTTCACATTAGAACCGCCATAACTCTCAGTCTGCACAATGCGCACTATTTCCCCTGACAGCTCACAGGATCGCGTAGATGCCAGTAGATGGTTGGCATTTGTTCTAGCTA